>CM070556.1:69067822-69402008 GCA_036346405.1 Phyllostachys edulis | reverse complement strand
GAGAGTCGGCGAGGCATTTGCAGGCGCGAAGACAAATTCGAGGCGCCAACCGGACAACGCTCTGGAGGACCTGCGCCCTTTGCGACCTGCGAAGAAAGCCGCACCCTGTGATCTTGCCGTACAATTGCAGCCATCTTGAGATTATATCGCCCGAGCGGCAACCGTCGAGCCGAATAACAAAAGAGCAAATGACAATCGGCTCCGCACCACCACCAAGACCTCGTATAGAGGAGGCCAACACAGAGCACCACCAAAGGATCATCAATATGATCACGGGAGGATCTTATTTCGATACCATCAAAAACGGCGTTGAAACTCTTGGCAGATTCATCACCTCACGGCGTACCTGCGTCCACCAGCCGCCTATCTTAGAAATACCAATCTATTTGGCCCGGCCGAATTCTTTCAGGCGTATACTTTCGCATCAAGATCCCTCGTCATTCGCTAACATAGCGGATTTCAAGGTCAGCGGCGTCCTTGTGGGCGGAGAAGCTCCGCGGACCTCTCTTCATTGATGCCTTTGACAAAATGATGATCCCTCGGGATCGCTTGTCACCGGGACATTCGTTGATAGGCCGGAGAAGCCGATCCGCGATCTAAAAAATTATCCTCAATGTCACCTTCTCCGATAGCTCATAGCGAACGAGGCCGTCATTGATGTCGTCCATCTGATGCAGTATAACGTTATCCTCGTTGATGCCTGAATTCGCCGGGGCAATTGTGCATCACAATTACCTTTGTATGAAAATCGCATTTGAAGGCGTCATTACCGTCGAGAGATCAAGACCTAGCAAAGGCTGATTGAGCTCGACTACTATATGACCCGAGCATGTCCATATTAGCCGAGAAAAGAAAAAAATGGCGATCAGCGACCCTTGACAAAAGTGGGCACCAAAACCAAAGCCCACGGCGAGCTCAGGAGGTCCCCTCGGCGATGACTCCCGGATAGGACGGTCTCACAGGAGCCAGTTGACAACGAAATGCACAGCGCCATACTCACGGTCCTTTGCAATAACAGGGCGTCTTCCGCTTCAGGGCCTGAAGACATCCACGGCATAGTCGCGAGCAACATGTCGAGCACGCAACTTAGCACTCAAAGGCGATGCACTGCAGAAGCAAAAACCGCGCGCGCCAGAAAAGGTGGGCGGCGAAGAACCAAATCACAAATTATTCAGCGGGGGTCATTAAGTGAAATCAAATACGAAGTGGCTCGGCAACCTGTTCTCGTCCTAAAAAAGGCAAATAAGCGCGTATAAATCGATTATCTGAGCTCAACAAAGCATGCCCCCAAAGGCGACTTCCCTACCACGCATTAACCGGCTAGTCGATGCCACTTGGTGCGAGTTGATGAAGTTTCCTCGGCGCTACTCCGGATACCACCAAATACTCATGGCCAAGGAAGGCGAAATGAAAGCGACATTCATCACCCCATGGCACATATTGCTATACGCGCCCGCCGGGCTCAAGAATCGCGGTGCGACCTTCACCGCCTCATTTCGAGTCCTAATTTTGAATGACTTAGTATAGCGGTAAAGCCTCGTTGATGACATAGTTGTCAAAAGTGGGTTGACAAATGAACACACGAAGGACACGCAAGAAAACTTCGCAAGCCTTTGCAAGGATGGAATCAAGCTTAACCCAGGGAAGTGTGCCTTCGGCGTTAAGGTAGGAAAACTTCTTGGATTCCTAGTGTCCGATAGGGGCATCGAAGCCAACCCCGAAAAGATAAGGGCCGTCCAAGAGATGAAACAACCTCATAATGCGCGAAGTGCAAAAACTTACGGGCGGTAATTTGGCGACCTATAGCGATTCCTTTCCTTTCTGCGAGAAGAACCCTTCCATTCTTAAAGACACTCAGTGGAACAGAGCCGTTTGGTGGACCCAGCTGCCGGTACCACATTCGAAGAACTCAAGCGATGCCAGACCCGGTACCAAGCCTTACGAAGCAAGGCGGATCTCCTCTCTACCTCGCCGCCTCGGCGTCGTGATGGTAGCGGTCCTTATCCAAGAAGACAATGGCGGCGCTTGGTCTATTACATCTCGAGGCACTTCAAGGTGCAAAAACACGATACGGAGACTCAAGAAACTTCGTATGCCCTACTCATAGCCTTGGGAAGCTCGCCGCTACTTAGGTGCATACCATCATCATCCCCCCACCTCCTACCCTCTAGCTTTGTTGTTCTGCGAAGCAAAAGGCATACAGGGCACAGTGGCAGAAGTGGGTCAAAGAGCTTCGCACCCTTGATTATCACCTTTGTCGCCCGGGGCGGCCATTAAATCACAAGCTCTAGCTTGAACCTTGTCGGCATTGAATGGGCCAGCAATGAAAACCACACCCTACGCTCCGTCGAGAACCGTGGACAATGTACATCGGCCGAATCATGGTCTTCTGCCGGAGCTAGGCGGCGACCATTTGTCGCCCAGAACGGCCACACCATGGCCCCTCGGCCCGCCTCGCTTTCCCAACAACAAACAATGCCTCCGGAAATGCGAGCCTTTGCTCTTGGGCCTCCATGGCGAAGGGACCCTAGGAGCAAGCGCATACTCATCAAAAGTGACTCCCGGACTAGTAGCGGGTCACTTTGACAAATCATTCATCATAAAGACCGAGAAATGGCGAGTTATCTCTGCGCCCGGTCCATAAAGCATCAACCTACTTCCTCGGCTTTGACGGTCCAAGCCATACCTCGAAGTGACAATGAAGAAGTAAGCGGTAGCAAGATAGCTAGCTCAGCCAACACCCTTTGCTCGATGTCTTTCCACGGTACTACGAAACCTTAATTTGAGCTCGAAGCACAAGGGGATTCTTTGAAGAGCAAGAGGCTGCGCCCGGCTACAAGGACTCATTGGGCCACGAATCTTCTTCTGTGACATGCTCCAAGTGGCGGGAGGCATGGCGAGGCGTCATCGTCGGGTACCTCATTGGAGAAGAACACGAAGAGCGAGGGCGAAACAAAGCGCCTCCAGCAGAGCCATAAATTACCATGTCCTAGGGCGGCTCTCTGAGGAGGCGGTCGCCCCTACTTGATGTGTCTCTCTGAGAAGAAGGTCAAGCCCTCCTCAAGGACATCCATGAAGGATTGTAGGCGCACATCAAGCACCGAAGCATAGTCCGGAAAGCATTCCATTAAGGTTCTCTTGGCCCGGCAGCCTCAGGGCGCCCAAGACCTTGTGCAACATTGCCAGGTGTCCGGTGGGCAATGAGCAACCAGCACCGCGCTCCTCCGACCTCTGCCGCGGTATGGCCCTTTGCAAGATGGAGACTTCGGCGTCATCGGACCATACCCACTACAAAGGGTAACTGCGGCTGCGTATTTGTTGCCATCGAATACTTCTCAAGATGGTCGAAGCGAAATGGGTTGCAAAAATCACATCGGCGGCACTCGGTTCATTTGGAAAACTATAATCTCTGCGTCGAGTGCGCGTGACATAAATCACGAACAATGGAACCAGTTAGACTCGATAACCTTTCGGCGTTTTGCCGAAACCTAGGCATTACGATATGCTTTGCATCGATGGGGCACCAGAATATGAGCGGTTGGCTGGCATGGCAACAATCTGCTAGAAAGGTCTAAAAAGCATATATCGAGACTCCCAAAGGACTATGGCCAAGAACTCGAGAAGGCCACATGGGCAATCCACACATCTCCAACCCGGGGCCACCGAGCTTCTCACCCATTCAAAATCCTTTTGGTGGGTGGCCATGACCCCATGAGAGTTAAGCATAAAGTCCCTCAGAACAACGTCTAAACCAAACCCGTAGAGACGCATCTCCTCGATCTCCTCGAAGAAAACCCAGGAGTCAAGCAATACATAACCATGTCCAAGTATAGCAATGGAGTAGCCCAAGCATACAGCAGGAGAGTCAAGATCCGCCACTTGGCGCCGGGTGATATGGTCCTCAAGCGAATCATAAACCCATAGCAGCGGGCAAGCTAGAGACCAAATGGGAAGGACCTTACATCATCGCTAGCAACTTGGCGTGCGGTACCTTCCGCTTGTCGCTACACTAGAAGGAAGCAGTTGGGCCACACAGGCGAATACCCTTAAAGTACTATCCCTAGAATTGTAAAACCGGTGCGTCGGCAAATAGCCCTACAGCAGTAAAAGCGGGGCGGGCATGTACAAAACAAGGCTGTAACTTGTTGCACCTTTTGCTCCCTTTCAATGAAAAATCATCAACTGATTACAGTGAAAACAAAGACACGCGCATGGCCTTGGCCCGGGTGCACACGGATGCCTCCCGCGACACGGTGTATAAACAAAAGACATCGCGCATGGCCTTGGCCCCAATGCACCGATGCCTCCGCGTGCCGCGAGTGTATAAACAAAGACATCGTGCATGGCCGACTCCGGTGCACACGATGCCTCCCGCGAGCACGAGTGTATAAACAAAAGACACGCGCATAGTGCGATACGTACCTGGTGCTGCCGATGCTTCCCACGAACGCGGCGTATAAACAAAGACAACTGCGCGCAGCGCCCGGCCGGTGCACCGATACCCAGCGAATGCGGTGTATAAATAAGCCCTCACGCAGGCCGGCCCTAGTGCGAGCCAATCACCAACAACAACGATCCCAAGCGGCGACTGACGGCGCAATCACGAACAGTGCAGTTTGGTTGAACACAAAAGCGCGCGAGAAACAGCGTCATCCTCGCGAGTCAATAGAGTTAAGGCCCCAGCGAGCCCTATACGAAAAAGTATGGGGGGACAGTAGCGAACTTCAGCGCCTCCCACCTACATATATATATATATATATATATATATATATATATATATATATATATATATATATATATATATATATATATATATATATATATAGAGAGAGAGAGAGAGAGAGTTAGGGCTCTCGAGCCCTATCTGAAAAATATGGGGGCATGGCTTGAGGCTTCACCTCCCTATAAAAAAATGTAAAGTTAGGGCTCACAGGAGTCCTATCACGAAAAATATAATTGGTCGTGTGAGGCTTCACCTCCCATGTAAAAAATATAGAGTTAGGGCTCCCTAGAGCCCTATCTGAAAAAGTATGGGGGACGGAGAGAGAGAGAGAGAGTTAGGACTCTCAGGAGCCCTATCTAAAAAGTATAGGGGCAGTAGCGAGCCGCCTCCCCTACTTAATATATATATATATATATATATATATATATATATATATATATATATATATATATATAGAGAGAGAGAGAGAGAGAGAGAGAGAGTTAGGGCTCTAGGAGCTCTATCTGAAAAAAGTATGGGGGCGGTCTTGAGGCTTAGCCTCCTACCATATATATATATATATATATATATATATATATATATATAGAGAGAGAGAGAGAGAGAGAGAGAGAGTTAGGGCTCTCGGGCCCAATCTGAAAAGTATGGGGGGCGGCATGAGGCCGCCTCCCATATAAAAAAAATATATAGAGTTAGGGCTCGGGCCCTATTTGAAAAAAGTATGGGGGCAGTAGCGAGGCCATCCTCCCCTCACAAAAAAAAATAGAGTTAGAGACTCTAGGGTCCTATCTGAAAAAGTATGGGGGCAGTGAGAGCCATCTCACCTCATAAAAAAAATAGAGAGTTAGGGCTCACAGACCTATCTGAAAAAATATTAGGGGACGGCCTTGAGGCTTATCCTCCCTCCATAAAAAAATATAGATTTAGGGCTCCCAGACCCTATCTGAAAAAGTATGGGGAGACGGCGTGAGGCCCGCCTCCCACACAAAAAATATATAGGTTAGGGCTCATGAATCCTATTTCAAAAAGTATGTAGGATGCATACAAACAATAATATCTGAGGGCACTCACGCCCTTTGTTCTTTTATTACACTCTGCATAACAAGTACACACATACAAGTGATCGCTGAAAGCTTGACAATCTCAGAAACCTCTGTTTCACCTCAACTCACAACAACAACACAAGCTATTACACAACACAAAGCGCACTGTAGCAACAACGGTAGTAGTATACCCTAAGGAACAAGTCCCGCTCCTCGTGGTCAGCCCCATTCGAGCTCCTTGTCGAGGCATGCATAGCTGACAAAGCTACGTACTCCCTGCGTAGCCACGTCCTCGGGTGTTGCGGATGAAATTGCTCAAAGACTCCACGGACACGGCCCTCGGAAGGTCCAGCGATCATAAACACTACACCCATGCGCTCCCGAGCCGGATCTCCTCTGAGCCGCCAGCGGCCTTCTGCGCATGAAATCAAAGAATGCTCTCATTGAGCACATGCACGGTTAGCCTTCTTAGCGTTGCGCTTAGCACCGTGGCATATGACTCCCGGTAGCAAACATGCAAAGGCCACTTTGATAGAAGGATTCGTTCATACTTGAAGCAGCGTAGGAGCACTTTAATATTATGCCCAGGCGGACAAGGACCCGTTGACGCGATACACTTAAACAAGCGATTGTTACACACATAGAGTCTTGAAACTACATTTCAAGGCAGCAATCAAACCAACCACAATCAACAATGAAAAATCACGGCGAAGATTTTTCATTTAAAATAACAAGTCGTTACACAAAAAGAGGCCAACCTCTGCGAGAGAAACAAAAAGCGGCTCCATAGACAACAAAATGGAGCCACGCCAAGCGCCAAACATCCAAGTCCTATCATTCTAAATATAAGCGGAGGTTCACACCTTGTCTCCGTGGGTGGACCCACTTGCGGTTCAGGAACCTCCTCCTGACTTTCCTTAGCGACAAGCAGGGCGCTCGAAATGACCCTCGGTTGCTTCATCTCCACGCTTCATCCAGAACTCCGGCTGCCAAGACTCTACTCGTCTTAGAATCAGGGGATCTTGTGCAGCAACAACCTCCTCATGCGTAGCCGCGAAGCGGGCAGCGCCAATCCCGTCTACACTACTACAGGAAGCCTCATCACAGAGCGGTTGAACCATCATCACGAGATGGTTTCGAAGCAAATCTATATTGGTTTGTGATAGAGCGGTTATCACGAGCGGTTCAAAACCGTCGTCGATCGCATTATCACGAATGGTTTTGTTAAAACAGTATGTGAATGCTATTATCGAGCGGTTTCCACTAAAACCGTCGTAATCGAGAATATCCGCGAGCGGTTCTATTTAAGAGCAAATGCGTGATCTGAAACTATCACCGGCGGTTTAATTTACAAACGCGTGCGTGATATTCTCGTATCCGAGCGGTTCTTACATATAACCGTCTGTGATATTCTCGGATCCTGACTTGATTCTTACATAGATATTTCTTGCGATCACCATGCAGTTTTTAGTGAAGAAATGCGTGATAAAGCCTTCCTGAGCGGTTTCAACAAAAACCGTCTGTGATAATTCATAATCTAACTACATTTCTTTGTTTCTTGGCTAGCCTCGGGTTGCTAGCCTTGCCCTCTGAAAACAAGCATGCACAAGCAGATACATCACATATATTCAATTGTTGACAACTCAAATGGATCATTACTCAAAATAAATTACAAAAGATCCAATTTGTTCAAGTATTGTAGCTATAGTTACAATTGGATTACAATTGAGTCAATTGTTTGCGGTGGGTGAAACTTTGAATTCGTGTGAAGTGAAAGTCTCCATTAGCCGAGGAAATGATAAAGGCGAGCTTCCCTCGAATGTCATGATCTCTTGCTCAATGAGTCCATCTAATTCTATATGCAACCCACATAAGCTAGCAATAGTAAAGTGGTAAGCATATATATTTAAATTATAATTAGGAAATAATTATTTGAGATTGACAAACCTCGGGATCCTTCTTCCTAAGCTGTAAGGATTTCTTTGCATATGATATAGCGTAGATTGCACATAACTCATCATTTTTTTTCTTTGGCGGCCTTTGCAAAAAAAAATTACTATATAAGTATAGTCGGTTCGAGGCAGCGTTATTATGAAGTAGGATTATCGTGTTGTAGCAGCGTGCGAAATTTAAATCTGTGTGTTAGTCGTAGCTATTTCCATTGTATAATCCTTTGTTAGCAACATAAGCGATGAGCGACCTACATGATTCAAAAAGTTATCCTCGGCCATTTCAAATGAATGAAGACTACAATAGAGTTATGTATGGAGAAATGAGTATACCTCTCAGTACTCCTTTGAAATCTTTGAATTTGTGGTCGTTGCGGATTAGGGAATCAAGGTATATCACATGGTTCCTCTTTGGTATAATGACTAAAGGACCCGATGGTACCTACTCATGTATGTCGCTATAGTCATTAAACCTAAGTTAAGTCTTTAGTATAAAGTACAAATGAAATTTGTATAGCAAGTAGTGACACCTACCCCTCATTGTAGGGCACCACTATGTACTTCTTATGCATTTTGACGAAGCAATGCACGCTGTATGTATTTCTCAACAAGGGCAGATGCCTTGGATGGTTTGCAAAGATACCACGTGTGGGTCGAGAAACCACCGGTTCGTTCCATTCTGGACATTTTCCACATGTATCTATACACAAGCAATGAGTTGTGATAATTATCGGTATTACGTGAATCACGAGAACTTGATTATGCGCGCTACGATGTCAACATCGTAGAAGCGGCGTCGAGGCCATGCGAGTTGAATAGGTCATATAAGTCGTTGAAGCCCACGGCGAAGTTGCCGCCCAGATTGAAGAAATGCTCATCCTTGTATCGGCGGTGATTCGATGTCGCACCCTTCTTTTGGTTTTACGCATGTACGGGTATGCAAAGCGACAAGCATATCGGCGTAGAGTATCTTGTAGCCGAACTGCGCGGTTTCTCGATGGAGTAATTCGAGCGTCTCGGGCTTCCGGACATGGGAGGCACCTTAATGTTCATTGATTTCGATTTGGTCTTGACAATTGGCGGCGTCTTCCAGCGAGACGACTTCGAAACCGATCTGACGCCACGCTTTTGTTGTTCCTTGGCGTCTTCTTCGAGACCCGATGAGGTGGCATACGGCGAAACATGAGGTGGAGTCATCGAGGGTCCCGTTGGAAGGAATAGTCGTGTCGGATTGCGACACTTCTTTGGGTCGGGGCGATGTTCTTCTTGGGCCCTTTGAATAAAAGTGTACGACATCCCCTAGTGTTACGATTTCTTCGTTGGGCAAATCTTGGTGGGGCGGACCCGCGAAAGTACCATGTACCATATCCACCTCGACCTTGGCGTAACCTGCGCCCGGTGGTATATAATCTTTGCCTTGCCTCTTCTGGTATGGATACACCATCCCGCGTAGCCTCAATAGAAAGGACCCATCTATCCTCGCTTGGAGCTTGTAGGCGTCGGCACCTACAAAACAATACACAATTAGTTAAAAGCGTCCTATAGGTCTATCTTTGGTGCATTCCATAGATGTACATTACCTTGATGTTGTCTATCGGTGGTGGATGTCGTCATGTTGAATTATGCGTGGGCGGGCGCTACTCGATGTCAGCGGGGCGGCTCCCAAATTGCGAGGCGACTTACTGTTGGTGAGAGTTGATTCATTTGATCTGCAATCTTGCTAGCTTTCCTTCAAATTTTGCAGTAATCATCTGTACCAACCGGTCATCGTGCTCGGCCTTGGATCTCTTCCTACTCCTATACGTGCAGTAGTCGTTTGCGAATCCATGACTCCAAGGTAAGTTAACCCCAAGGCCTCGCATGCGACCGGGTGCTCCTTGTTTCGGGGCCGTAGATAGTGTATCCTTCTCCTATGCAGCTTGGAAGGAGCCTTGAAGCTTAGGCGATCAATTCCGCAGCGCAAGAGGTCATCATGTTATTATAGACCTTTGTGAAGTTATGGACTTATTAACAACTAGATAGTTCGACATATTTACCACATGTTGGGATACTTCTGGTCTCTAGGGTTTGTGAAAGATGATGCAGAAGGCGAGACTTTTGCACTCGCTTTTAACCAACAGGGATCGTAGATGCAGTGACATCGAAGAAGCGTTCTCCTCGCCGCCGCCCATTCCTCGTATTTACCGCGTACCCAGTGGTCTTGACTCTGTCTTGGTGGCGTTTCATGTGCGGAGAGCTTTGTGCCGCACTTTTCTCCTTAAATTCGGTAAATCGTCTTCATAGCCACAAGGTGTCCCATGCTTCTGCGTCAAGAATCCATACTTCGCGAAGGGTGTCGACCCGTGTTCACGTGCCATTGACAAGAATGCTCTTGAAGGTCCTCACGATTTATCCATCATGAGCATCGCCCGTCCAGTTGCCGCGCGTGCCATATGCATACGGGATAGTGAACTTGCTTGAAAGTTCTATCACGGCAGCGCCTCTCGCTTCTTTAAATCAGATCCTTCCACCTTGGTGTGGTGATGAGGACCCGTTCCTTGCAATTATCCATGAGATGGTCAGGAATCTCACGGCGATCTCTTGGGACTCAGAGGGACCCCAAAGTCCCGACCTCCGTGATGGTGAGTCGGCCCCAAGCATTTGCGATCTTCCTCTGCCATCTCGCTTCGTGTCATTATAAATCGACCCAGGCGACATGGCGCATTAGGCGGCGTCGGTGGCCATGGCCTGCGTCGATGCCCTCTGCCATCTGTCTTTATCGGTGTGGCAGCTGACGCCGGTGCCTCTGCCATCTCGCTTACTCGCTATCTATATAAGTTACATATGCAATAAAATGGATTGCAAGTGTCCCAAATTAACATATACATGTAAGTATCTCCATGTCATTTAAAAGCTGAATAATATGCTCAATATGTGCAATATTAGCAAATAATTATAATTAATTTCAGCATAAATATGAAACAATAAAGCATTAATCAACGACATTTAAATGACCAAATTAACATAATCAAATGTAAATCATTCAAGTCATTTAAATTGATTGAAATGCAAAACATGTACCACATGTATATGAATAAATTGGATAAGAACACTAAAATTCAGATTTTGAGCTCTATCTAAAGCAACTAGGCGACATAACAACCACATGTATAACAATCTCTTGTGATCTTTGTATAGATAGAAACTAGTGATCTGAATCTTTTGCGAGCCTACTTCATCGAGGCAGACACCTGCTGAGTGTACCATTTGCTTCATCTTAGTGGAGGATTGGCATGAAGCAAGGTACACTCAAGTGTGTCGGGATCGGAAGTATGAAATGTGTTTCACTGAGCGTTTAGGATGAGCATGAAAGGCGAGCTAGCTAAGTGAATTCGAGCATTGAGTTAGCTCCTATTCTAACACTCCTAACACTCCTTAATCCACTAGCTTCTAAGGAAATGCTAAGCAAAGGTTTAATGCTTCATGCACAAAAGACTAGCCTTTCATGAAGACATAGAAACAAAATAGAATCAAGTAAAACTTTCTTTACGGATTGTTGTAAAAAAACAGTTTTAGCAAGATTTCAAATTAATCCCAACAAAATTAATTAGCATTAAAGCATAATTCCTAAAAGAATTTAAATGACCAAAACAACATGTACTCATGTAATTCTCCCAAGTAATCTAAAGAGAATAAAATGGTTAACACAAACATCATGAGAACATCAAAAATCGGCATAGAGCTCGGATTTTTAATTTGTTCGATTGCTCTCATTAGGCTAGTTGCAAAAGACATAGTCTTTGCCATCTCAACCATTATGCCAAAATTCTTCACCAATTGAATATGATAACTCTAAATTAGACTTTGAGCTCAAAAAAAAATCTTGTAGTTCATAAAACCGAAAATAGAAGCGAAGCAATATTTGATTGCACTGTGAAATACACCAATAGACAAAGAGGCGAGAAAGGTGCTAATCGGCGGTAATAAAATAACAAAAGTAAGCAATTCTAAATAAGCTCAAGTCTAATTCTAGTTAACTATTCAATCTCATAATATGGCAACAATCATCATTGAGCTATTAATGAGAACCCACCACTTTGCAATTTCTCTCTCGTACTAAAGATTAACAATCACGAATGAAAAATTCTCTAGCACAGCACAAATGCAAAGGGACAAAGTGAGATAACAACAATACTCACTGAGCAAGGGAGGGAGGCGGGATAGGCGAGTAGAGTGGTATACCACAAAGTGAGCAATCTTGGAGGCCTTTGGGCCCGCCGTGAGGAGAGCAGTGATAGGTGGGAGGAGGATGGCAATGTGTAGTGGATTGGTTGGAGTTGGGGGAGGCGGCCGCTCGATCGAGGTGGAGTCGGAGGAGCCTGTGTCGGAGGAGAGGCGGTCGGTCGTCGGGCTAGAATCGGGCGAGGCGGTCGTCGAGGCGAGGCGGTGAGCCCAGGAGCCAGAGGAAGCGAACAAGCAAGAAGCATGAGTAGTGGAAGTGACGAGCAAGAGCAAAAACCTAGCAGATTCCTCCTTATAAAAGGCTATCACGAGATGGTTCTTAGAATAGCAAATGCGTGATCGTCCATATCCTGAGCGGTTCTATTATGGGCAAATGCGTGATATGGAAGACGTCATAAACGGTTCTTAATAAGAAGCAAATGCGTGATTCCTTATCCTGAGCGGTTATATACTAGAACGTGTCTGTGATCTGTGACAAAACACAGTGACAAGTGATTGTCATATGAACACAGTGACAAGTTCATAACACATTTGACTTCAAAATTTTATATCTAATTCAACTCAACTCCAAATCAAGTGAAACCAATTTTGATACTCCAAAATTACAATGAGCGTCCACATTGACATCAATATCGAAGATGACAAGTCCATAACACATTAACACATGACAATTTCACGTTGACATCAAAATATGAGAGATTACAAGTCCATAACACATGATGTTATGGAATAAATTAATTACAATGGAGTAAATTCTTAATTAAAATATAGTCCTTCATGATGATTGGGCATATAGCTAGCTTCCTCATTTGGGTTCTTCCTCGAGCACGATGCCATTTACGAAAGGAGCAACTTCGTCAAATTGATTGTATTCTTCCTCGTCCGCTACATTCTCAACTCAAACAATCCTCCTTTTTCTATGAAGAACTACGTGGCGCTTCTTATTGCGGTCGGTTACATAGAGACTTGAACAACAGTTTAGAAATGCGAATGGTTCGTCTTTGTATCAAACCGTTCGAGGTCCACGGTAGTGAGCCCGTGCTTATCGACCTTCACTTGTGGGAGATGGACCCATGGCACGAAATAGGGGATCTTGAAAAGCCACGTGGTCGAGCTCCCATATCTCCTCTATTTGCCCATAGTAGGAGCTCCTCGGCCCATCGATCTTGAATACATCTATCACGGACACCATTGTTACAGGCCATGCTCTTCCTATCTGTTTGCTTAGTATAAAATGTGTACCCATTTATATCGTATCCTTGCCATGTGACAATTGTAAATTGTGGCCCTTGCCAACCATAGCGGCGTATCATCACTTGATGATCTCGATGAATCGCACCTTTAACCATTCGTTGAATCGCGGTTGTGCTCTCTCGTGATCCAAACCTCCGGCCGAGTGCGGATTACATTGGCGTACCATGTCTTTGTGCTTTCGTCGATGTCTGCGGGGACACTTGGGTCATGTGTTGCAAGACCATGAAATAAGCGGCGTCACGTATCGGATCGGGAGTAATTGATTTCCTTCGATGGTCACGATACCATCGGTCTCCCCTCATGGCGAGATAGAGGCACACCTATCGGTTCCACGAGCCATGTAGTCGACGAGAACTCAATGACCTCTTCGGTTGCATAACCTTGATGGTCTTTGCCCTCGATTCGAGATCGATTCGTCGCGTAGGACTTGAGAATTCCCATGTACCTCTCGAGCGGGTACATATGGCGTGGAACACATGGTACGCATATCTTTATCTCTTTCACAAGGTGAACAATGAGATGGACCATGATATCGAAAAATGGCGGAGGAAATACATCTCAAGATGACATAGAGTCGTCACCACCTCGGCTGCGAGCATCTAGTCCTTGGGGATCGATGACCTTCGAGCAATTGAGTTGAAGAAATAACACTGACCTCAAGATTGCCACTCGGACCTTGTTCGGCAAGATACTCCTAATTACAGCTTGAGGAAGTATTTGTGTCATTAGTACATGACAATCATAAGACTTCATACCAATTAATTTCAAATCTTGCATAGAAACAAGTTTCTTAATGTTAGCGGAGTAACGGGCGAGACTTTCACACCATGCAAGCTCAGCGCAGTTCATTTCTCTCGGCCTTGAAGAGAGTGTAGCAAGCTCGGGGAAAATGCGTTAAATCTGTATCGGTCTCTTCGGTGCTAACTTCGGTCCTTATGTTCATATCAACCAAGTCTGCTGCGTTAACACCATCCTTTGTTTTGCCACTAATGTTGATGAGAGACCAATCAAGCTATCACATACATTCTTCTCTACATGCATAGCGTCGTGCGATTCGCGAACTTCTAAGTGCTCCGAATAAGGCAAGTCCCAAAAATTAACCGCTTCTTCGGATATTCTTCGGCGGGTTCTTAATTTCGTCCTTCCCAAGCACAACATCGATATCCTTAACCATATCATAGACCTCTTTCCCTCTAAAAGCCCTTGGAGCTGAACCGTTCTCCTTATTTCCGTCGAATTGTTTCTTCATTTTGCGGTATGGGTGACTCTGAGGAAGGAACCTACGGTGGCCTTATATACGATTTTGTGCGAGTTGTTCACCATACACCCTCCATAGCATCTAGCGGTCTTGACGGGCTTTAGCTCCTTTTGTCTTGGCTTGAAGCCAGTTACCAAGGGCGAAAAAATCATTGATGGTGCGAGAACAATATGGCTCGTGCGTGAAGTTCTCTCGTTTATCGCATCCATACATGTACCCTTAGTTCTATAGTGTCACAAGATCTTCCGCAATGGTGCTAGGTACACATCAATATCATTCCCGGTTGCTTCGGCCCTTGGATAAGTAGTGACATCAAAATGTACTTCGCTTCATACGGCCAAGGAGGAAGGTTGTACATACATATATTCACGGGTCGGTACTATGTCATTTGCTCATGTTGCGAAAGGATTCATTCCATCCGTACTCAACCCTAACCTTATGTTCCTCGGTTACGCACGAACTCTTGACTCCGATCGAAGTTTCTCCTTTGGAAAGAATCGGCGAGGTGTCTTAACTTTCCATCTCTCTTACACTCCTCAGAGTGCCATGACAATCTTGCCTCCTTTGGGTTCACAAATAAGCGCTTCAAGCGTGGGATCACGAGCAAATACCACAACATCTTAGCGAGGAGGTCCTTGCTTCACCTTAGCGATATTCGGCGCTTGTATCGGGATGCTTTGCTGCAGGACATACATGCATGTCGCATACTCTTTCTGATGAGAGGATACAATCGTTAGGATATGCATGTATTCTTTCTACTTCCATGCCCAATGGACAAATAACCTTCTTTGCTTGGTAGGTGGTGTTGGGCAACACGTTTCCCTCGAAGAATGTCCGCTAGGAGACCTAACAACGCCGTGAAACTCTTATCGAACCAACCATTGCTTGCCTTCAATTTGATAGTTCAAACACGGTTGACAACCTTGTATATTCCGACTTGTAGCCGGGAACAAAGGTCGACCGGAGTCCTCATAAGCCCTCGAATTTACAAAACTCTCTCTCTTGTAGTTCTCTTACGCATCACGTAGCATCGATCCAGTTGTCATCGTCGACCTATCCTCATCAAAAGCGCAGATCCACATCGGCAAATCGTTGACTTCCTCGGCGATGTCGTCATTATTAACCGGTATAATCTGCTCTTCACTGTGGTGGTCCAACATGTATACCCTTTTTGAAACCCCTTGAATCAAGTGCGCCCGATCTGCGCGCGTTGTTAAACATCTTCAAATTACACGCAATCAATGCATGGATAGTACATAAAATTTATCCCTTCTTCAACATATCACCTTTCGCGGCTCTTCTAAAAAAACCACGCCATTAATATACTCTTGACTCACGGTTCTACAGTACATCGATTCGGTCCATCTCGCTTCGTATGTAACAAATTAGTGTCAAATTAGATTAATAAACCGCATAAATCGTACTCTTCCTATTTACCAAACATACTTAAATTGATTAGCAATTAATTTATAGCAAACATAAAGGGTTATAGATTGTTACCCTCGGAGCTCACGAAGAAAATATGATTCCTTCTCCTCTCAGGTGGCGCAATGGGGGTGGAGAGCCTGACAAGAGTGCGAGTGGCGCAATGGGGAGGAGGCGGCCGGGTGGAGGAGGCGCTAAGGCGGGGGTCCAACCTTCTCTCTCTAAGCTGGCGCAGCAGAGAGCCGTGGGTTGGAGGAGCTAGAGGCGAAGTGGCGCATGGGGAGGAGGAAGCGAGATATAAGTGGAGCCCGGCGAGGTTGCGGCAAGCGGCCAGCGAGTTCTGGCGAGCGAGGTTGCTCAGGCGGCGGAAGCGTAGTCTGGCGAGTTGTGTCGAACCTCGAGCGGCGATCTGGCGAGCGGCGATGGCGATGCGGTGAAGAGATGTGTCGAGCGCAATTTATATAATGCCGAGATATCACGAGCGGTTTCTAATTAGAACCGTCATGATATCCGATATCCTGAGCAGTTCTAATTACAAACCGTTGGTTTCTAATGAGAACCGTCGTGATTATTGGATTATCCACGAGCGGTTTGTGAAAAAAAAGCAAATGCATGTGATATATCATAAACGATTGTATTAATAAACCATCGATTGCAGCAGCTATGTTTGTTATGATACAAACTAACTCTTATCTCTAAGAATGGATAAACAATTTTATCCTTTAACACAAGCGAGCAAGCTAGCTGAAGCTACGTGATTACACACATGGCACATCAATCTGTGAGCTGCTTCTTCTTGGCTTCCGCCTCGTCGGTGGCCTCCACCTGCATCTTGGCCGCCCGCATGTCCGCCTCCGCCGCCTCCTGCTCGCTCCTCGCCGTCACCTTCCGCACCTGAAGATTCGGCACACGCGAACAGACCTAATTAATCCAAATCAATTCGCCCATCACAGTAGATCAATCGATGCGTACATGCAGTACACACCACACCCAAGTTTTTGCAGCAGCAGCAGCAAGAGGAAGAAGAAGTACTGGCTGATTTACCAGGCCTAGGATGGTGGCCTTGATGTGCTGCAGCGCTTCGTTCACGGAGACGCCGAACGCGGCGGCCTCCTTCCGGGCCTTGGACACGGCCGTCTCCTCCTTCCTCCCGTCGCCCTCCATCTTCCTGCGACGCGACGCGGCGCGGCGGCTCAATTGGGATGGAGTTTACCCTCACGGTTCCTTTCTTTCCTCTTCCTTCGCGAGCGGGAGTGTGCGGCGGTATGATCGAATCATCCAAGTGCATATGTAGTAGACAAGTGGTAGCTTCTGGATGCAGGGCGTGATGACGTGTGCGCGCTCCCTTGCGAGTGCAAGGAGAAGGGAAGAGAGCAGGGCTGCCCCTCCTGCCTCGTGCTGCTTCCACGTGTCCGAGCCGGTTTCCACGTGTCGGGCGAGACCTCTGCGAAGTCAGAGGAGCGGGAGCGGCCCGCCCTGCTGCACAGCGCAGTACAGCACACATCAGATCGGATGGATGGTAGGCACGAGCGTGATCTGGGCCTTCAATCGGCCCAACTCCGTGCTAGGCTTATCAGGCCGGGCCGTGCTGGGTTAAGTCGACAGTGCATACGGCTTTGTCTGGGCGTTCCTAGTACTTTGACACGAGAGGAGAGAAAGAACGGTTAGATGAGATTTCAGACTACAGCCACTCTAATAGCTTGATACTGTAGCTTGATAATACAGTTTATATTAAGATGAGAGAGAATATCTAGTTTGAAGAAAGATGTCACCACTAATTTTTTTGGTTTCTTAAAAAGGTTTGATACAGTAGCGTAACGTCAGCTGTCTGTAAGTCTTGCTACGTAGATCATAAAATAATATAGATGAGATAGAGCGAGCATAAAAAATTGAACCGCCTCTCATGCAGTAGTCATCTGTAGCACGGGAAATAAGACATATTGCTGTCTATAGAGACATACAAAAAGATAATCCATTATAGGAGCTGTCTTTAGCGCTATCAATAGATAACATGGAGGGGTACTATAGACAATAGTTGTCAATACTATTGTACATGACGTTAATATCAAGCCTCTTCTCTCTCTCTTTCACCTCACCAAAAAACTGATATAACATAGGCTAAGTACCAAACAAATTTGTTTGTTGGAAATTCCCCTCCCCCCCATCCTTCACTTCCTCTGCACTTAGTGAAACTTTTTTTATTAATTAACTTTTTTTTGAATTTTATTTAAAAGTTAACCCCTAACGCACTTTATTTCCAATTCTAACCCCTTTGGTCACGCCACGGGTGGTGGTATGACAAAACAACAACATCGCAGCGCGGAGATAAGTCCCAAAAATAGCACTTTTTATCACGCCTTTGGTTGTGGCGTGACCAAACTCTTCTTGTCACGTCCTTTGGAAGTGGCGTGACAAGAAGTTTGACCGAAATGGACTAAGCGTGGCGGTGTTATTTTGTCACACCACTGAGTGGTGGCGTGACCAAAAATCGAAATGGAAATAAAATCTTATTGAGGTTAACTTTAAAATAAAATTCAAAAAAAGGTTAATTAATAAAAATTCTCTTTAGTGATTATATTAAGCACAAATGATAAATTGTTGTAAAATTAGTGGTTTTAGGAAATATTTAGAATTAATTCGGCATTATTAATTATAATCGAGCATATTTCCAACAACATTTAAATAATAAAATTAACATATAAACATGTAACTTCTCTAAGTCATTTAAACAAGATAATATGTTCAAAACATAGAATATGTGGACAATTAAAATCAACATGATGGTCGATTTAATTATTTGATTATTCCTCTCAGATGTAGAGTTGCACAAGATGTACTCTTGGACTTCTCACTACTTTTGTCTAAACTCTTCACAAATTAGATAAGACAACATAATTCAGAATTTGAGCTATAAATAGTGCTTTTACTCAGCTATCTAAATGATTTCAAACACAATAAGAAACAACTTAGGCTTTCGGTCAATAGAAGATCATTAATGCAAAATGATAACAAAAACATCACTTCAGTAAGCCAACAAAACTTGATTAACTCACAGCGAACGGATCACAGATTCTCAAGTTCAGTAGTAGGGCCTTTTGGCTAACAGAAAAGCAAGCTACATAAACTGAACTGCTAGAGATCACATAACCAGAAGGTTCAAAACAACTGAGCATAACCGGAAGTAACAGATTGAACAGATAAAATCAAATGACAACGGTAAGCACCACAATTAGAGCTCAATTCTAAATTAGATATCAAATCAATTTTAGTAATAGACAATTGTCCTCATTGAGCATTAAACCCAAGCTCACAGCATCACTTTACAATATATTCCAGTAGAGATAACAAAACTATTACTCACAGTATGAAATTCTGACTATAATAGATCACTTGCACAGAGATAATCAAAATGGAATATTGTTATACTCACAGAGCCGATGGTAATCAAAACCATTGAGAAGAACCGGCAAAGCACACCAAATGGTGTTGTCTCATAAAACCAATTATCTCGGTGTGCCACGAATACTAGACAATGTTGACGGAGATATAATGCCAATATTTGCAATCCAAGACACACCGAAAAACGAAGACGAGTTATAAGAGATGCTACACAAGAACACTAAAGATGCACCGGCCGAGTACACTATAGAAAACCAAGAAACCAAAGCTTTCTTCCTCCTCAAAATCAAGCTAGAGCCGAACCCACAAGTCCCAGATTCCCCACACAGAGGATAGGGCGAAAGGGGAAACCGCGGCAGGATGGCACAAAAGGAGATCAAGAGCTCATCACCGACGACGTAGGATAACCACGGCGACGTACAGGCTCCAAATCCCTCCAAAACCGAAGCCGAAATCGGAGAGGAAAAAGAAGTATCAAAAGGGGAACACTCACAGATATTTTTCGGGTTGAAAAAGGAGGAACCGGAGGCCGCTAAAAGAGAAGAGCCGAAGTGGGTTAAGCGCGATTGCTACCAACAGCCGATGTCGAAGCGCCCAAGCCGCTGACGCCTCCTGCACCACCGCCGCCAGCAGCTCTCCCATGCGAGCGAGCGAAGCGTTCCACAGGATCAGGTCTCCAGCCTTATCCCTTTTTATCTCCCACCCATAGGTGAGCCCCACTCATTTTGTTTTTATTTTATTTTCTTCCTTTCTCTAGTTGAGTAATTACCAAAATGCGCTCAAAATATCCGACATAAATAACCGCGCGCACACGGTTTCCTGGCAAGTCCATGCCCATTTTGTCATCGAGGAGCTAGCACGCAATGGAGGAGGAAAGGAAGAGCGGCGGCGTCGTCAGGGTGTGCGTAACCGGGGGCGCCGGCTTCATCGGCTCATGGCTCGTCAAGAAGCTCCTCGACAAGGGGTACACCGTCCACGCCACCCTGCGAAGTATCGGTACGCGCGCGAGTTGATTCGATTTATGTGTGGAAACTGAGCGACAAGGAGCGGAGGGAGGGAGGCTAATCGATTCTTGCGCGGTTGGGCTTGATTGAATGGTTGGATTCGATTGCTGGCTGCAGGGGACGAGAAGAAGGAGGGACTGCTTCGGCGACTCGTCCCCGGCGCGGCGGCCGAGCGGCTGCAGCTGTTCGAGGCCGACCTCTACGACGCCGCCACCTTCGCGCCGGCCATCGCCGGCTGCCAGTTTGTCTTCCTCGTCGCCACGCCGTACGGGCAAGAGGCCGCCAGCTCCAAGGTAAGAAGAAACCATCGCACTTCAGCTTGTCGCTGTACTAGTCGATACTTCTCCGTGTTTCGTTCTATTTTTATTAGGAAGTAGAAGTCGTGATGATCAGTCACTCTGTTGAACAGGTTCTCTATGACTAACTAAAAGTCCGGGACTTGCTTGAGTACAGTTTTGGTCTAAAAATAGTTTTTTTTAAGATTAGTTTTGATTTCTTCCATTGAAAAAAGCATAGGACTATGTGCACAAAATACAGTTTTTCAGGGTTCACTGGTCTTTTTTTTCTTTTTTGAAGAATTCACTGGTCATTGTTGATTGGATCTTGTTACTATCTTCTGCTGGCAGTACAAGAACACGGCCGAAGCAGCCGTGGACGCAGTGCGTGTGATCCTCCGGCAATGCGCCGAATCGAAGACGGTGAAGCGCGTGATCCACACCGCCTCGATATCAGCCGCTTCGCCACTGAAGGAGATCTCCGGCGCCGGGTACAAAGATTTCATCAATGAATCCTGCTGGACTCCGCTCGACGTCGACTATCCTCTCCGGATCGCGCACTTCGATGTAAGTGTTCCGTTTCTACAAACTGAAGTAAGGTCTCAACTTCTGATACAAAATGGCAATCTCGCTACTTACAAATTCATGACAACATGTGATGTTCTCGTCGATGAGTACCTCCTTGTGACTTTGTGAGGGCCTGATCCTGATCCTTCAGCATCAGCCGTTCGATTGGTCTGAGATTCATGATCAGACGATGGACAGCCAACTTCGATTCATGTAACATTTCACTATAGCTTGTATGGAGGAAATCAATTTGACCCTGGCGGAATGCTGTCATCAAATTAATAGTGGATGATGATCATTGTACATACTGTCAAAGCCTATCGGAGAAGGGCTGAGTAACGACGGCGAGAACCCGGCGTTAGGTGACCCTGCAGCCTCGTCGCAGGCGACACGGTCCTGGGCCATCACTGGTAAGCGCCGTGTCGCCGGTGGCTCGGGACGAGCTCCGCTTCGGGTTCCTGATAGGCTGCTGGATGCCGCTGGTGCACGTCGACGACGTCTGCGACGCGCTCGTCTTCTGCATGGAGCGGCCGTCCATCTCCGGCCGGTTCCTCTGCTCCGCCGCCTACCCGACGATCCATGACATCGTGGACCACTACGCCAGCAAAACCTCGACCTCTTCAAAGAGTATTCGGAGAATGGATTCTTTGAGATGATACATAGTTGGTTAATTGATTTATGGATTCTTTTTGAACTTCTCATCTGTGTAAAGATGACATGTTCTGCTGTTGCGAATGATTGAATTGGTGTCAGGACTGAGGAGGTAGCGAGAGTGCAACCTGGCTCAGGTACAAGTACTGAGCTGGACGCCAGCGTCGAATGCGCAGTGAGATTGGGTTGCCTTGATGGATCCAAGCTCAGCGTGCAGAAAGGGTGAACGTGCGACTGGCTGCAGTACAATGCTGGAAGGCTATACCGGATGAATGATTCTGTTGTTTGTTCTGTATTATACGCGTTTCTGAATTCATGTTATTGAACAAACATGTAACAGATAAGAGAAACGTGAGTTAACAAATATGCGGGGAGCTAGCCGAATCTGTGTAACTTTCTTAAAAAGTAATCAACCTGTGTAACCTTATTTCACTTATCATGCATGTTTCAGTCGGTAATTTCGTTTGCTATTGTTAGCGTAAGCTTAACAGCATGTTGTTCAATTGTTTTGGAAAGGTTAAAAGAAGGGAAAAGGGACAAAAAAAAAACAAATCTAGCAGTACTCTTTTTCTTGATAGAGAAGATCTATCAGTACTGGTGACTTGCAGAACACTCGTGAATTTTCAGGGCTAGTATTCATTCTAGCAGTGTAATTGTGACAAATAATAATCTTTCAAGAAACTGTGTGGATAGAAGCAAATCGAGAATACAGAATAGTACATCCAATTCCAAGGTATCAACGTCCACTAGGTCACTAGGAGAATTCGATCACGTCACTGTTCCTAAGGTGTTGCGCCAGCGCTGACTTCTCTCCTGCCTTACCGTGGCAACAAGTTCTACGGCTGTGACCTCAAGGTGTGTACGTGCCCCTCGACCTGAGATCTGTCGGTTTGGTGTTAGATTGCTGAGTGAATGCTTCGACCTATTCGATTGTTGGTGCCGTGGTGCTATTGGAGGCTTGGCTACTATGCTATGTATGTAACTATAAATAATGTAGGTACGCCCGTCGAAGCAGCCGAGGGATGACACCACTAAAACAAAAAAAGCATCTCCCTTGTCCTCAAAAGTATGACCCTGGCATGGTTTTTTACCCTCCTCCCGTTCCATATATCCATGGAGCAGTTGTGGGACCTCATCCGTAACAACTTTCAGAGAAATTACGCCGAGCCGAAGAACATGGGACACCTGTTTGCAGTCAAACATGCCCCAAAAGTGTCCCTCCGCAACTTCTCCAAAAAATTTGCAGAGGTGAAGTGTCAGGTCAAAGGTGTCGACGATCAAGTCGCCGATCTTATGAAAATGAACGAGGAAAATGACGTGGAATATCCTGGAATGGAATGGGGGTCGCTCTTTATTGATATGAGCTGGGTTTTACAAGATGTGGCTAAGTACTACCTGAATTACCTTGAATGGGGAATGTCTAATCGGTGTCGGACTTAGAATATGAGTCTAAGTCGATTATCTCTTCTAATTCCACGCTTAGGCTTACGTGTATTCTTGTTGAGCTATCGTTGTTCTTGTCTTTGTTGGTCTTGGTCTTGTTATATGCATTTGTGTCTGTGCGCTTCACCTTTAAATAACTTCGAAGAGGTGGCGATTACTCTGGAGAAAGGCGTCCTGGTGAAAGCGTTACGGTTGGTCGGAGCGGTGGAAGCGATTAACAGCGTGCTAACTTCCTTGCGGTTACTGTGAAGAGCTTAGTAGGGTGGTTAATAGTCGATGTCTCGGGGTTGTACCATCGCGTGGAATGGAGCGTATAACATGTGTTCCATTCATCATACGATAAAAATACCGATTCGGTAATTTACGGCGGTTATACGGTGGGGATTAGGCACAAAGCCTCATCAGGCCGAGTACCGATAAGTAACCTTTAGAATACTAACGACCGGGGAGTCGTTAGTCTTAGGAATTCGACCATGAAAACGTATGGTCTTTTATTATGTATTAAAATAATACATAGAGGTTTTAATCCTCGTCGGCTAGCCCCGAACTTTAAATGAGCTAGTGGGTGTATATACCTTTTTCGATGAAATCGTATCAGGCGGAACCCATTTAATGTAAGTGGTATCTGAAGTGGTTTGTGTTCACTTTAAAGTTGAGAACTTGCCTTGGGAAAGCGAAGAGTTCCTCTGTTCGTTTGAGCAAAAAGAGGCTTTTTGTCGGTTTGGACTCTTGTGGGAATCCTTGAAAGTATCGGAAGTTTATAAAATCTCCTCTCATTTGAGATCTTAGAATTTTATGCTTCCAAAATCCTTCGATTCCTTTAGCTTCTCGAGAAATCCTCGAGTTTTTCTGTTCTTGACCACGAAGTCTCAACTTTCACTACTCATCCTTGAGGATTTTCGCCATGTCGGAGCAGATTACAAAGTGGTTGCCTTGAATTGGGCAAGAAAAAGCTTGAGGCTTTGGCGAAGATGGGAATGCTCCCGAGATAGGAATCGATTAATTGGAGACCGTGGAGAGCATTTTCGGCCGTGAAGATGAGAAATCCTGTTTTCTTGCCTACATCGAATGTGAAATTTGAGATTACCGTACACAAATTCCTTCTCGCGTTCTTGAACATTACGGGGTGGAATTAGTGAATTTGGCCTAAATTCGATCGCAAATATCGATATTTTCGCATATTTATGCGAGGCATATCTGAGAATACAACCAGAACTTGAAGCTCTTTAGTTATTTCTACCGCATGGTGATGGGAAAATCTGCGGCAAAATCTGAAGCGACTCTGGGGAATGCACATTGCGTCTTCATGGCGGGAAGGCCGATGAGTACATCCTCATGTCTGTGAAATCTTCGTGGTCGTCATGGAAAAATCTTGGTTTTACATAGCGATTCTGAAAAACGATGGCCTCTACTTGGCGGAACTAGAGCAAGTGAAAACCCCAAGTGGAAGGAGGCAAGTAAAGAAGGCGAGGATAGTCAAAAGATGGGCGGATGCCATCTATGACTTCTTGAGTCGAGGGCGACCGTGGCATGTGGTGAGGATTTTACCTCTCGCAGATTAGTCCATTGAAGCTCGGACTCATTCCTGCTCTGGTGCCTTGATCGTGATGAAGTTGCTCGGAAGGTGGTAAGTCTTTGAGATACATTCGATCGGTATTTTGATTTGATTAATGTGTTACCTTAAAATTTGTCTATTCTTCCATACATTAAAGTTCTTTCCTATGGGAAATTAGAAACGAGTCGAGGCTAATCTGTCTTGAGGAGCACGGAGAAATTTGAATGCCCCAAGATCTTAGCATAACTCCTATTGAAGGGAGAGGCAAGGCTTAAGGTAATTTAATCAAAAATTCCTTTTACCGCGTATATACATATATCGACCAGATTTCCAATCGTGCTCTACATTTTGATCGGTCGGTTTGCGAATCATACAATCTGGTGAGGATCAACATCCACCTTGGTTCCGGCCGAGTCGTGCCACTGAGGCACTTGAAGGAGATGAATCCTCGAGGTAATAGAACATTTGGAATCATATATGTGCGAATTTTTTTAGATAAAAGGATTTCTTCACCCAATCAAATTTGTTCTTTGATTTAGGTGGATAAGCTGAAGGCATGAGAATGTAGCTGCGGAGGTTGTGAACTCGAGTGGTCGTGCACAACCTTACGGTTATTCTTGAAACAAGCGATCGGAGGTTGATGAAACCACTCCCTCAGGCCGGATAGTCGGGAATGCGGACCTTGATGGGCTGAGTGGGGACATAACTTCAGACATCTTGTTGGAGGATGTGAGGTTCAACAAACCTGTTTGGTCGAGAACCGGCAAAATTGGAGGAGAAGAAAAGGAAGGCTAAGCGGCCAGATTTCTCTCTTGCGGCGTTTGAGTCAAATCCAGGAGATTAACAAGGTATGTACAAATGAAAGTGGTCGTATAAGTATGTACCTTTAATAATTCCTTGATGATTTGATACTTTGAACTTCCCATCTTGGTTTGCATAGGTCTTACGGTGTTCGGTCGTTTCAGGCCGGGTTCTTCTGAGGACTGGCACTGTGGAAGTTCAGGCGAGCACTTCTCGGGACAAAGTTCTGAGAAGTAGTGGTCGAAAAAGCCCGGCGGTGACAAAACAGCGGTTGAGTTGGATCCTTTGGTGATTGAAACCCCATACGTGGAGGTAGATGCCTCGAGAGGTCTCAACGAGTTCGATCCTTTGTTGATAACCCTTCCCAACCTAACAAGTTCCTTTTAGTCCCGATTTATCGAGGATAAGGAGCTTGATGAGGCGTGGCGAAAGTATCGGATACTCAACTCAAGATGCACCACGATTCGATTTTCTTTGGTTATAATGACCAAGCAATTGGGTAAGTATTCTCTGACCAGTTCTTCTTTAAAAAGTTTATAAGAAACTTAAGAAAAAGAATGCTATTTGTGTAGCATTTGGTGAGAACTTTCTTTGTGATCGGAGGGTGACCCAGTGAGTTAAGGACTTGGAGCAAAAGCACTCAGAGTTGGAAAGTAAAAGAACTTTTCCTTTTAAACTTTTGTTTCTTCTTCAATACTTTGCTCCTCTACAATTATTCTCCTTATCGTATTCGATAGATCTGGAGAAAATAAAAGAGGAGGTTGTGGTGAAAGCCAAGGCGGCTCTTCTTGAAGAAGAAATAAAAGCTAAAGACCGATCATTTGCTAAAAGCAAGTTGACCAAAGACCAGGTTGATCATTGAAACAACGACCAAATATGAAACACTTAGCAAAACAAATGAAGGTAATATATACATAAACTTGATTTTTCCTTCAATTATGCTTGTGTTCATTAAGCGATTTGTTTTTGCGAGCAAGCGCAAATCTTGAGCGAGTAAAAACTACGAAATTTGAAGCGAGGATAAAGGCGGCTCTTGCTCAAAATATTGATGAAAAGATTAGTGCTTTGAACAAGATGATCTTTGATATGGGATCGAGGATCAAGCTTGCCTTCCTTAGGAGATCCAATAGAAAATGAACTATTTGGGTCAACTTCTAGAGGACCTTAAAGTTACGCTCAAAACTACTCGGACGAATTATGCGGGCCTAAAAGCAGGCGTTGCAAGTGGAGTTAGTTTTGCTTTGGCAAAAGCGAAAGCTTCCGACCCTCCATAGATCTCCAAGCTGTTAAAGACTTCAGCGCCCTTTGAGGAGGCGACCAAGTTCATGGAAGAACTCGGGCCACTCGGAGATATAGTTGTAGAGGAGATGGAGGTCGAATCTCCGACAAAGCGATGAGTTAAGGCTGGGAATATTTCTTAGAGTAGGTTCTGCAAGTGTAAAAATATTTGAATATCTATGAAAACTTACCTTTTATGTCATTGACAAAGCTTTTGTTTATCTGTTTGACTTTTAAAATTCTCGTATATTTCCTAGCCCCAAGCGCTTTATAGTAGAAGAAGCGTTCTTGTACAAGCGGTGAGCCAAAAAGAGAATAAAAAAGAGGTCATAACCATGTATGTGAGTTTTTGAAGGTATGTTTGGATATGTAAGACAAAAGCGATCGTTGCGATACTAGGAAATCAAATGTGGTCGAGGACCGGTGTCGATTCGACTAGTTATAGATCGTTGTTTGTCATAATGGAAATACCAATCAAAAACACTATATATGGTCGGAAAAAGACTTTGTCAAACTTGACATAAGAAGAAATGCAAATATGTATGCAGCAGTTATAAGTGAACTTTGTTTATATCTATTGTCCCATAGTGCGGTGGAACTAATGCTAAGACACGAAGGCATCGACATACATTTTTGAAAGCGTGTTCAAATTCTATATCCATTGGTAGCGAGGATCGTAAGAAAAGAACCGTCGCTAGGAAGCTCCTTCGATTAGGCGGGACCACGTGCGAAAAGGAGAGACTTGACTAGGAGGCTTTCAGTGTCAGGACCGATAGCTAGACAAGAATAGACGAGAATCTTGAAATAATGAAGCATAATCTTGAGAATCGTAAGCATATCATTCATGAGATAGTTAGTTGTGTGGCGCTCACGATTACTCATTTTCTTTAAGAAAAGAGTATAGTCGGCGTGTGGGAATCATTTGAGAAAAATGCTCACGGCGAGGACCATAGAGTATCGAGATCCTTAAAAAGGATATCGGAGAGAAAAAATGTCTTCTCAGGCCGGACTAACAATAATAAGCGACGAGAATGTAGGTGTATATATATAAGCAAGGTTGCACTTCTTAATTAATCAATAAATTTAGTGAAATTGAAATTGAAAGAAATGAAAGAATGAAAATTAAACATAGAACTTACGCAATTGATCGATGTTCCAAGAATTTGACAAAATTTGCCCATCGGACATAGCTAGTCGTGCGGAACACAGTCGGGTGACCGACCCGATGTAAGGACCTTCCCATTTAGGAGAAAGTTTATTGCGATTTGTTTGGCTCTGAATTTTTCGAGAACGGATCACCTCTGACAAGGCTGCGGTTGCACCTTCGACTATGGTACCTTCGCATGGCTTGTTGGTAGGCTAGCGATCGTACAAGGGCTTGGTTTAAATCGTTCTTCAAGAAATCGGCGTCGTCGAGTCGTCGTTCAATCGATCATTTTCGTCAAAGCGATCGATTCGGCGAGCCAATTTTGAGTTACGGAGGAAGCATGGCTTTAGCACCATAAACCAAAAAGAATGGAGTTTCACGGTCACACGGTAGTCGTAGTTCTAACGACCCATAACACGAGAGGAAGTTCTTTAACCCAAGCTCGACCGTTTGATTAAGCGGTGAATACTCGGCGTTTGATCCCTGCATAAGGATACCATTAGCCGCTCAAGCGCTCCGTTGCTCGTGGATGAGCAACGAAGCAAAATGAACTTTGACACCAAGTTCATCGCGAAATTCTGGAATTATTGCTTTGGAGAAGCGGGAACCATTATGCGTGATGATCTGTTGGGTACACCGTCGGCGTGATCACATTTTTGGGAGAAATCTCTTAGCGGCCTCGGTTGTTATTTTAACGGTGGCTCGGCTTCAATCCATTTTGTAAGCGTGTCAATCATGGCGAAAAAATTGAAGCCCGGGTGCTCTTAGGAAAGGTCCCGAATGTCGATCCCAGGTTGCAAAAGGCCAAGAAAGAGAATTTTTTGTAAGGCTTGTCTTTGGTGGTGTACTTATCGGCTATAAATGACATTGTACACACTTCATCACAAGCTCTTTTGCATCATGAAGGCGGTTGGCGATAATAGCCTTCTTAGGAAGGCTTTGAAACCGGGTTACAGTAGGAATGGTGTGCTCCTGAGCGCCTTCATGGATTTGATTAGCAATCTAATGCCATCCGTTTGAGATATGCATCTCATCAACACTCCATGAGATCCTCGTTTATACAAGATCGTTCGATTAGAGTGTATGATTTGGCTTTTCGTGCTATCGATCGGCCTCTACATCATCTTCTGGAATTGTGTCATCTTTGAAGATAATTGTAGATCGATGTCATCCGATCTCTACCTTGATCGTGGTGGCGCCAACCGTCAACGACCTATGGAGCATCCATGTTCCCTTGATTAGTTTGTTCAACTTGCAAAGAATCATGTATGTTCTCGGAAGGCTCAACTACTGAGGGTGAATTGAGTTGCTCGAGAAAAACTCAGGCGGGGACAGTCGACCTCGTGGAGAGCCATCCGTGCCAAGCTGATGCGCGAAAGTTTTCCTTTCTAGGAATATGTTGGATCTGAAAACCGAAGAAGTGCTTTTCGAGTTTTCGTACTTCCGCCGAGATAAGATGACATCTTGGTACTCAAGCATTGATACTCTTTCCCCTTGATTAAGCTACTAGTTGAGAATCGCCTTTCACTAATGTCTGCGAATCCGGCGAGCAATTTGCTCGAGTCTGCCGATAAACCTTCATATTACGCCACATTATTGGTGGCGAAAAATTCTTGGATGGCGTACTTGATGTGTTCGCCCGATGAGGGATATCAAGACCACTCCACCCCGATCCTTGTAACATCAAGGAACCGTGAAATACAATGTCCACTCGTCGTGGTGTTAGTACTCGGGTCCTTGGGTGGGTTCGAGGTTTGTCCATTCGGCAATGAATTACGCTATTGCACAGGACTTTATTCTTTGTTAAGTGAAATAAAATGGAATCGAGCGCCCTAGCTCGACCGCCCATTTGGCTATTAGATCTGATGATTCCTGTTTCCAAGGACTTGACCAAGAGGATATCCGGTGAGTATGACCACTTTGTGGGCACGAAAGTAGTGCCTTAGCTTTCTTGAAGACATAAGGAGGCCATAGAGCAACTTTTGTACTGTGGGTATCTTTCCTTTGGTCCATGTAAGACTTAAACTTACGTAATAGGTGGTCGTTGGATATTATCCTTTCTACAACGATTACACGCTAAGCTATGCGTGGTGTTCTTTGCCCGTAAATTAGCAATGTTTCTCCGATCTCGGAGAAACTAAAACGAATACTTGTAAGGTACTTTTAAGTTCCTCAAAGGCATCGTTTGCCTCTTTAGTCCTCAAAACTCCCATGTTTCGAAGAAGTTTAAAGAAAGGTAATCCTTTTCCCTAACCTTGCTATGAAACGACTTAACGACGCCATCTGATAGGTTAGTTTTGGACTTCCTTCTTAAGTGGTCGGGGCGCATCAGTCGATGGCGCAATTTTCTTGGATTTGCTTCAATACCTCTAGCGAAACTAGGAAGCGAAGCGGTTTTCAGCGAAACTCGAACACACACTTTTAGGATTTAACTTGAGGTTATGTCTTCTCAAGTTATTAAAAGTTTCTTGTAAGTCGGGAATGTAGTGCTTGGCGTTGGTGGTCTTCGACGGATCGTCAGCGTAAGCTTCTAGATTCCGACCGATTTGTGGACTAAAGGTTTTTGCATCAACCTTTGAAAAGTTGCACCGGCGTTTTGAGACCAAATGGCATCTTAATATAACGATAAGTGCCATATGGGGTGATGAAGGAAGTTTTCTCCTCATCTTCTTTACACATACTAATCTGGTGGTACCACGAATCGCATCTAAAAACTTAGTAACTTCGCTTTTCGAAGTAGAGTCTACGGTTGATCAATGCGAGGAAGGAAAGTCATCCTTCGGACAAGCCTTATTAAGATCTGTAAAGTCGATACACATTCGCCATTTCCCATTGTTTTTCTAACCATTACGAGTTGGCAAGCCCCTTGTGGGTGGTCGACTTCACGAATAAATCCGGCTTTGAGAAGCTTGTCAATCTCCATTGGATTGCTTCCTTCCGTCGGTCGCGAAGCGTCGTAGTTTACGCTTGATCGGTTTTTGTCGGTGGAGAGCAAGCACGTGCTCGATCACCTCGGGGACTCGAGGCATATCGGACGCTTGCCGAGCAAACCGTCTGATTCGCTCGGAGGAAGAGGCGGCGACTCTTCCTATTTAGGGTCGAGTCTTGCCCGACCGAGAATCTTCTGGCGGTTGGAGTGCGGATGTCTGACCCATGTGACGACTTATCTTTGTCGGGAAGCGCTTTTGTCGAGTGGTACCTCCTTTATGCAGTCGGATGGTTTGGGTGTCATCTTTGGCCTCGAGTGCTTGACACGCATGGGAGTCGGGTTAACCTCTCGGTGGAAGTTCATCAACGATGCAAAGGATTTCGATCGCATACATAAGCCATTTTCGATCTCCTCGAATAGTGATGACTCCTTGGCCCGGCATTTTCAAACTTTGATAACCGTAATGCGTGGCTATCAAAATTTTGCTAATCTTTGGTCGAATGAAATTCCGTTGTATCTTGATTGAAGTTTACTACATCAAGCGGAATCCTCTCTGTTGGAAGTTGTCGGGCTTTCGAGCGTAGCTGGTAAGAAACTTGTCCTATCGGTTTAGCGGTAGAACCGGAACTATGCCATGAAAAGCATATTTCACGAGTTTCACTTTTGACATGGGGACTGCATTTCTTCTAAAGCTCCACAAATAATATATTCAAGAACTACCCCATCTACTAAGACCGATTAACTTGAGCAATTATTAATGGTTGGTTCAACAGCGATAGGGAACCTACCGGTCGAGTCGATGGGATGGGGCGATCGTCTTTCTTTGAAGAAGTGCGGTGTCAGAGCCACTTGAGTGCTTGATTACTGATCGGAGATTCGACTAGGTTGACCTCTCGCTCCATGGCCTTGGATGGCGTCTGGACTCGTATGAAGAAGATCCTCCAAAAATCATGTTGGTGTGTGTTGGGGATCTGGTACTCCATCTCTTAAATCGCCATCCTTGTCCTTTTTGGAGCTCGTTTCTCCATGTTCTGTATTGCGGAAATGGTCCTTTACGCATAATAATCCTCCAGTTTCTTTTGCGAGACCACGGCAGTCTTGTGAGATCATGCCACTGCTTTGGTGAAGTGGACACCACTTCTTGTTAAATGCAGAATCCTTGGTCGGAGCTTTTGCCTTGCTTGGCCGGCATAGTCCTTCTTGCCCTTCTGAACTTTTACGGGCAGCGAGGACTTCTTTGTCGTCGGTCTGCGGTTCTTTTTCTTCTTGAGAGACTTCTTGTTCTTTTCTCCTGTTTGTCGGTAGGTGGGAATCTTGTCTTTCCGATCAATGGCTTCACACCACTCGATTGCCGCTAGCGGTGGCATACTTATCGCCATATCAAAAAGCTCAGCGGTTGTTCTTGGAGGGTTCATTGCTATGTCCTCCGTAAACGCCGATTCCTCGATCTTTTAAAAGCTTTGAATAACGAGAGGATTCTGCGACCGGGTATAGAGTTACGAACTGGTGAACCTCTTGATATATTGGCGTAAAGTCTCATCAGATCCTGCGGATTACGTGGAGATCGTCCTCCTTCGAGGCGATCGTGCGTACCTTGAAGTTGGCAATCGAAGATCCTGAGTTGTTCCCAAGTATATATTGATCCGGCCGGTAAGTTTAACAACCACGGCCAAGGCGGACCCTTGAGCACGGTGGGTAAATAGTTGGCCATTACATTCTCATCGCCACCTGACCACGATGGCGGTGGTATATATTGGAGAAATTCCAATGGGTTTTGAGTTCCATTGAATTTGTCCAAGTTGGCGATCGAGCCGGTTAGGCCAGCCTACGACTTGGAGCCTGCGAGAAGGCTCGACAACTGCGATTGATTCATGGCGTCTTCTGCGGGAAGGTCTTTGGATTATGTCGATCGGAGACCGATCCCTAAGATGGGACGCTGGAACTCCGGTGTCTGCGTCCGATCGTGAATTCTTGATATGATGCCTCCGACCGCCCACTTGGTTCCAAGCGATGTCGGAGATCGTTAGGTCCTAGTGGTGGTTCCTCTCGACCTGATGGGGAGTAGCTTCTTGGAATAACCTTCTCCCTCGTGACTCCTTGGTCGGAATCGTCGAGGAGGTCTCGGTATCGGCTCTCTGGTATGACCGTGTTGTCCCTGGCGAGGGAGGCGTTGGGATGAAGTCATAGTCGACTTCTGAAACCCTCTGTTCCCGATCGCTTCCGTTATTTGCATAGTGCATTGGAGAATTTGGATACGACCTCGAGTTGTACAAAACTAGGCGTTCTGCTAGAGCGGGATCGGAATTATTAACATGTTTTGAATCGTCATAAGTTTTGTCACGATTCTGAGAAGGTCTCGGGGTTCATCTTGGTCGTAGGTGTATGCTGTCTGAACCTTCCACGACCTTGGTTTGTTCGGTCCCATCGGTCACTCTGGGTGGAAGCGATGCGAGCGAGTTAAGCGATTGGCGTCGATTAGTTCCGTTGCCTCCGGAAGTTGGTGCTTGGCGGCCGGATCATCTCTAACAACACGTGATGGCGTGGTAGAGTGTAGGACCGTCGCGGGCATCTTGATCTTCATCTCCGATCGCGTTGACCGTGCTTCGGCATTGATCTTCGATGAGCTTCCATCATAACTAATGGAAGCTTGTCGATTATACGCGAGAATCTTCCACGATGGAGATCGGTCGGAGATGAGCACTTCTTGAGGTCTTCTCGGCTGATCCGACGAACCGCCGATCGTATCTTGAGTGTGATCATCCCGCAGCCTCGACCGGTGGAGGTTTCATCGACAGATTACGGTGACGGTTGACTCTGGAATTGCGAAGCGAAGGAGAGTATCTTTCACCATGATTTCATCAATGGTATAGAGTTTTCGGGTGATGGGGCTGAAATTTCTTCACTGTTTAGCGGTCGAGAAGCCGGGCTTGAAAGATCCTCGGCATTCGAACTGGTCGAGCGGCGGTTCTCTGGTTGCGCCACCGATAGTGGCGGCGCATCTTCATCCATCCGGTCGACCTCGCTAACGTCGGCGGCGTGCGGCGGCGGAGGAGGAAGAGGAGGATGACTGCCATTTTCTTCCATGGGCGGATACATCCTTCCATGTCGAGGTCGGCGTAGTCGCCGTCGAACCGATTTTCCTCATCCCAAACTCGGGCATAGTCGCATGGCGATTGCGAGATTTTGGGCGAGGATTTTCTTGGCGAAGAATTTTCTTGAAACTTCGCCTTCTTCCCCACGGACGGCGCCCGGTTGTCGGCGATCAAGTCGCCGATCTTCGAAAATGAGCGAGGAAAATGGCGTGGAATATCACGGAATGGAATGGGGGTCGCTCTTTATTGATATGAGTGGGTTTTACAAGATGTGGCTAAGTACTACTGAATTACCTTGAATGGGGAATGTCTAATCGGGTGTCGGACTTAGAATATGAGTCTAAGTCGATTATCTAACTTCTAATTCCACCGCTTAAGCCTGTGTATTCTTGTTGAGCTATCGTTGTTCTTGTCTTTGTTGGTCTTGGTCTTGTTGTATGCATTTGTGTCTGTCTGCGCTTCACCTTTAAATAACTTCGAAGAGGTGGCGATTACTCTGGAGAAAGCGTCCTGGTGAAGCGTTCTGTTGGTCGGAGCGGTGGAAGCGATTAACAGCGTGCTAACTTCCTTGCGGTTGCTGTGAAGAGCTTAGTAGGGTGGTTAATAGTCGATGTCTCGAGGTTGTACCATCGCGTGGAATGGATCGTATAACATGTGTTCCATTCATCATACGATAAGAAATACCGATTCGGTAATTTTACGGCGGTTATCGGTGGGGATTAGGCACAAAGCCTCATCAGGCCGAGGTACCCGATAAGTAACCTTTAGAATACTAACGACCAGGGAGGTCGTTAGTCTTAGGGGTTACGACCATGAAGACGTATGGTCTTTTATTATGTATTAAAATAATACATAGAGATTTTAATCCTCGTCAAAAGGGGTCAACGAGACCACCGTCACAAATGCGGCAACTTGCGGACTTTAGAAGGGCACCATATCAGAAAAGGCTAGCTTGCAAGCCCATCCGCACGGTGGCGGAGCTCTTCGACAAAATGGAAGAGTACGTCCGAGCCAAGAAAGGCAACAACCGAAGGGCGGAGGTCAGGGCCTCCGCTACGCCAACACCTCCACCTGTGAATCTGCAATCGGCAAACTAAGAAGAAAATGAGATCGAGCTAATCGTCACATCGTTATCGAGGTCGCAGCACATATGTACAAGAGTATTCCTAGCTAGGGGAGGCACTAGGGGTCAGACGTATGGGTGGGAGCTCTCACAGGTACGGTCCTCCGTGTTGGCGTTCGAGATGTAATCTGATGGCGGTGTCTGTTAGGGTCGGCGTAGTGTGGCGGTTGTAACATCACCGGACAACGGTTGCAACATCACCGAACAACGGTTGCAACATCCTCGGACAACGGTTGCAACATCTCCGGACAATGGTTGCAACATCACAAATCAAAACAAAAAATTTGGAAAAAAAACGCGTTGGAAAAATTGCAATATTGCCGTGAGCGATGCGCAACATTTATTTTCTCTACGATGCAATCCCGGACAACGGTTTTTTTTTAACACAGATGCAACCAATGGTTTGCAACATCCGGACAACGGTTGCAACATCACAAATCAAAAAACAAAGCATCTGGAAAAAAAAGCGCGTTAGAAAAAATTGCAACATTGCCGTGAACAGTATGCAACATTTTTTTTCCACAGATGCAACAATTTTTTAGTACATATGCAACACTTTTTTTCTACAGGTGCAACATTCCAAAAAACAATATACAACATTGTTTTCAACAGGCCCGCAGCGAGGGAGTCGACGGAAGACATCGCGCGGAGGATAAAAATTAAATTAAAAAAAATGTAAACAGTGATAGTAGATGAATAATGTACTTGGATTATGTTTTCCTGATAAAAAAACTATGCCATAAACAAACTGCAATGCTCGAATTCATCCGTATCTTTCTTTGTCTGTCTTTATTATATTAATAGTATCATTATCACCACCAATGCTAGTATCACCCGAATCATAATGGATGATGGATTCAAACGTCTGAGCGCAACGCTCATATCGGACGTCAGCGTAGAAGCGTTTCCCCTATATTAATCACAAATGACAGAGCAGGAGCTAAGCTTAATTGGTTGGCGGCTTGGCAAGTCCGTGCCCATTTTGTCATCGAGGAGCTAGCACGCAATGGAGGAGGAAGGGAAGAGCGGCGGCGGCGGCGGCGTCAGGGTGTGCGTAACCGGGGGCGCCGGCTTCATCGGCTCATGGCTCGTCAAGAAGCTCCTCGACAAGGGGTACACCGTCCACGCCACCCTGCGAAGTATCGGTACGCGCGCGAGTTGATTCGATTTATGTCTGGAAACTAATCGATTCTTGTGCGGTTGGGCATGATTGAATGGTTGGATTCGATTGCTGGCTGCAGGGGACGAGAAGAAGGCGGGGCTGCTTCGGCGACTCGTCCGCGGCGCGGCGGCCGAGCGGCTGCAGCTGTTCGAGGCCGACCTCTACGACGCCGCCACCTTCGCGCCGGCCATCGCCGGCTGCCAGTTCGTCTTCCTCGTCGCCACGCCGTACGGGCAAGAGGCCGCCAGCTCCAAGGTAAGAAGAAACCATCGCCCTTCAGCTTGTCGCTGTACTAGTCAATACTTCTCCGTGTTTCATTTTATTTTTATTTGGAAATAGAAGTCGTCATGATCAGTCACTCTGTTGAACAGGTTCTCTATGACTAACTAAAAGTCCGGGACTTGCTTGAGTACAATTTTGGTCTAAAAATAGTTTTTTTAAGATTAGTTTTGATTTCTTCCATTGAAAAAAGCATAGGACTATGTGCACAAAATACAGTTTTTCAGGGTTCACTGGTCTTTTTTCTTCTTTTTTTTTTTGAAGAATTCACTGGTCTTTGTTGACTGGATCTTGTTACTACCTTCTGCTGGCAGTACAAGAACACGGCCGAAGCAGCCGTGGACGCAGTGCGTGTGATCCTCCGGCAATGCGCGGAATCCAAGACAGTGAAGCGCGTGATCCACACCGCCTCGATATCAACCGCTTCGCCACTGAAGGAGATCTCCGGCGCCGGGTATAAAGATTTCATCAATGAATCCTGCTGGACCTCGCTCGACGTCGACTATCCTCTCCGGAGCGCGTACTTCGATGTAAGTGTTCTGTTTCTACAAACTGAAGTATGGTCTGAACTTCTGATACAAAATAGCAATCTCGCTACTTACAAATTCATGACAACATGTGATGCTCTCGTCGATGAATACCTCCTTGTGACTTTGTGAGGGCCTGATCCTGATCCTTCAGCATCAGCCATTCGATTGGTCTGAAATTCATGATCAGACGATGGACAGTCAACTTCGATTCATGTAGCTACTGGCGGTATATGATGCAATCATCAAATTAATAGTGGATGATGATCATTTGCAGAAGTACATACTGTCAAAGCTCCTGTCGGAGAAGGAGCTCCTCAGCTACAACGACGGCGAGAACCCGGCGTTCGAGGTGGTCACCTTACCCTGCAGCCTCGTCGCAGGCGACACGGTCCTGGGCCACGTCCCGAAGACACTGGTAAGCGCCGTGTCGCCGGTGGCTCGGGACGAGCTCCGCTTCGGGTTCCTGAGGCTGGTGCAGAGGCTGCTGGGCTCGATACCGCTGGTGCACGTCGACGACGTCTGCGACGCGCTCGTCTTCTGCATGGAGCGGCCGTCCATCTCCGGCCGGTTCCTCTGCTCCGCCGCCTACCCGACGATCCATGACATCGTGGACCACTACGCCAGCAAGTACCCTCACCTCGACCTCTTCAAAGAGTAAGCCATTCGATCTTCACCTGCAACACATCAAGAATGGATTCTTTGAGATGATACATAGTTGGTTAATTGATTTATGGATTCTTTTTTGAACTTCTCATCTGTGTAAAGATGACATGTTCTGCTGTTGCGAATGATTGAATTGGTGTCAGGACTGAGGAGGTAGCGAGAGTGCAACCTGACAGGAACAAGCTGGGGGAGCTGGGTTTCAGGTACAAGTACGGGATGGAAGAGATACTGGACGCCAGCGTCGAATGCGCAGTGAGATTGGGTTGCCTTGATGCATCCAAGCTCAGCGTGCAGAAAGGGTGAATCGATGGTTTGCAGTACTGGCTGCAGTACAATGCTGGAAGGCTATACTTAGCAGGATGAATGATTCTGTTGTTTGTTCTGTATTATACGCGTTTCTGAATTCATGTTATTGAACAAACATGTAACAGATAAGAGAAACGTGAGTTAACAAATATGCGGGAGCTAGCCGAATCTGTGTAACTTTCTTAAAAGTAATCAACCTGTGTGACCTTATTGCACTTTTCATGCATGTTTCAGTCGGTAATTTCGTTTGCTATTGTTAGCGTAAGCTTAACAGCATGTTGTTCAATTGTTTTGGAAAGGTTAAAAGAAGGGAAAAGGGGCAAAAAAAAACAAATCTAGCAGTACTCTTTTTCTTGATAGAGAAGATCTATCAGTACTGGTGACTTGCAGAACACTCGTGAATTTTCAGGGCTAGTATTCATTCTAGCAGTGTAATTGTGACAAATAATAATCTTTCAAGAAACTGTGTGGATAGAAGCAAATCGAGAATACAGAATAGTACATCCAATTCCAAGGTATCAACGTTCGATCACGTCACTGTTCCTAAGGTGTTGCGCCAGCGCTGACTTCTCTCCTGCCTTACCGTGGCAATAAGTTCTACGGCTGTGACCTCAAGGTGTGTACGTGCCCCTCGACCTGAGATCTGTCGGTTTGGTGTTAGATTGCTGAGTGAATGCTTCGACCTATTCGATTGTTGGTGCCGTGGTGCTATTGGAGGCTTGGCTACTATGCTATGTATGTAACTATAAATAATGTAGGTACGCCCGTCGAAGCAGCCGGGGGATGACACCACTAAAACCAAAAAAGCATCTCCCTTGTCCTCAAAAGTATGACCCTGGCATGGTTTTTTACCCTCCTCCCGTTCCATATATGCATGGAGCAGTTGTGCGACCTCATCCATAACAACTTCAGAGAAATTACGCCAAGCCGAAGAACATGGGACACCTGTTTGCAGTAAAATATGCCCCAAAAGTGTCCCTCCGCAGCTTCTCCAAAAAATTTGCAGAGGTGAAGTGTCAGGTCAAAGGTGTCGACGATCAAATCGCCGATTTTATGAAAATGAGCGAGAAAAATGGCGTGGAATATCACGGAATGAAATGGGGGTCGCTCTTTATTGATATGCTGGGTTTTACAAGATGTGGCTAAATACTACTGAATTACACCGAATGGGGAATGTCTAATCGGTAATCGGACTTAGAATATGAGTCTAAGTCGATTATCTAACTTCTAATTCCACCGCTTAGGCTTCGTGTATTACATTGAATCGTTGTTCTTGTCTTTGTTGGTCTTGGTCTTGTTGTATGCATTGTGTCTGCGCTTCACCTTTAAATAACTTCGAAGAGGTGGCGATTACTCTGGAGAAGGCGTCCGGGTGAAAGCGTTACGGTCGGGTCGGAGCGGTGGAAGCGATTAACAACGTGCTAACTTTCTTGCGGTTACTGTGAAGAGCTTAAGTAGGGTGGTTAATAGTCGGTGTCTCGGGTTGTACCATCGCGTGGAATGGATCGTATAACATGTGTTCCATTCATCATACGATAAGAAATACCGGTTCGGTAATTTTTCTGGCGGTTATCACGGTGAGGATTAGGCACAAAGCCTCATCAGGCCGAGTACCCGATAAGTAACCTTTAGAATACTAACGACCAGGAGGTCGTTAGTCTTAGGAATTACGACCATGAAGACGATATGGTCTTTTATTATGTATTAAAATAATACATAGAGGTTTTAATCCTCGTCATTAGCCCCGAACTTTAAATGAACTAGTCGTGTATATACCTTTTTCCGATGAAATCGTATTAGGCGGAACCCATTTAATGTCGTGGTATCTGAAGTGGTCTGTGTTCACTTTAAAGTTGAGAACTTGCCTTGGAAAGCGAAGAGTTCCTCTGTTCGTTTGAGCAAAAGAGGCTTTTTGTCGGTTTGGACTCTTGTGGGAATCCTTGAAAGTATCGGAAGTTTATAAAATCTCCTCCTTTGAGATCTTAGAATTTTATGCTTCCAAAATCCCTTCGATTCCTTTAGCTTCTCGTAGAAATCCTCGAGTTTTTCTGTTCTTCCGACCACGAAGTCTCCAACTTTCACTACTCATCCTTGAGGATTTTCGCCATGTCGGAGCAGATTACAAAGTGGTTGCCTTGAATTGGGCAAGAAAAAGCTTGAGGCTTTGGCGAAGATGGGAATGCTCCCAGATAGGAATCGATTAATTGGAGACCGGTGGAGAGCATTTTCCGAGCCGTGAATGAGAAATCCTGTTTTCTTGCCTACATCGAATGTGAGTGAGATTACGGTACACAAATTCCTTCTCGCGTTCTTGAACATTACGGGGTGGAATTATCGAATTTGGCCCCAAATTCGATCGCAAATATCGAGTATTTTTGCATATTTATGCGAGGCATATCTGGGAATACAACCGAACTTGAAGCTCTTTAGTTATTTCTACCGCATGGTGATGGGAAAATCTGCGGCAAAATCAAGCGGCTCTGGGGAATGCACATTGCGTCTTCATGACGGGAAGGCCGATGAGTACATCCTCATGTACGCGAAATCTTCGTGGTCGTTATGGAAAAAATCTTGGTTTTACATGGCGGTTCACGAATCGATAGCCTCTACTTGGCGGAACTAGAGCAAGTGAAAACCCCAAGTGGAAGGAGACCGTAAAGAAGGCAGGGATAGTCAAAAGATGGGCGGATGCCATCTATGACTTCTTGAGTCGAGGGCGACTTCGTGGCATGTGGTGAGGATTTTACCTCTCGCCAGATTAGTCCATTGAAGCTCCGGACTCATTCCTGCTCGGTGCCTTGATCGTGATGAAGTTGCTTGAAGGTGGTAAGTCTTTGAGATACATTCCGATCGGTATTTTGATTTGATTAATGTGTTACCTTAAAATTTGTCTATTCTTCCTTCATTAAAGTTCTTTCCTATGGGGAAATTAGAGAACGAGTCGAGCTAATCTGTCTTGGGAGCACGGAGAAAATTTGAATGCCCCAAGATCTTAGCATAACTCCTATTGAAGGAGGCGGCAAGGCTTAAGGTAATTTAATCAAAAATTTCTTTTACCACGTATATACATATATCGACCAGATTTCCAATCGTGCTCTACATTTGCGATCGGCCGGTTTGCGAATCATACAATCTGGTGACGATCAACATCCCACCTTTGTTCCGACCAAAGTCGTGCCACGAGGCACTTGAAGGAGATCAATCCCTCGAGGTAATAGAACATTTGGAATCATATATGTGCGAATTTTTTAGATAAAGGATTTCTTCACCCAATCAAATTTGTTCTTTGATTTAGGTGGATAAGCTGAAGGCATGAGAATGTAATTGCGAGGTCAGAGACTCAGAGTGGTCGTGCACAACCTTACGGTTATTCTTGAAACAAGCGATCCGGAGGTTGATGAAACCACTACCTCAGGCCGGATAGTCGGGAATGCGGACCTTGATGAACTAGTCGAGGACATAGCTTCCGACATCTTGTTGGAGGATGTGAGGGTTCAACAAACCTGTTTGGTCGAGAACCGACAAAATTGGAGAAGAAAAGGAAGGCTAGCGACGCGATTTCTCTTGCTGCGTTTGAGTCAAATCCGGAGATTAACAAGGTATGTACAAATGAAAGTGGTCGTATAAGTATGTACCTTTAATAATTCCTTGATGATTTGATGCTTTGAACTTCCCGTCTTCGGTTTGCATAGGTCTTCTAGTGTTTCGGTCGTTTCCGACCAGGTTCTTCCTGAGGACCTGGCACCTGTGGAAGTTCCCGAGCAGAGCACTTCTCAGGACAAAGTTCTGAGGAAGTAGTGGTCGAAGAAGCCCGAGCGGTGACAAAACAGCGGTTGATTTGGATCCTTTGGTGATTGAAACCCCTTCGTGGAGGTAGATGCCTCGAGAGGTCTCAACAGTTCCGATCCTTGTTGATAACCCTTCCCAACCTAACAAGTTCCTTTTAGTCCCGATTTATCGAGGATAAGGAGCTTGATGAGGCGTGGAAAGTATCGGATACTCAACTCAAGATGCACCACGATTCGATTTTTTTGGTTATAATGACCAAGCAATTCGGGTAAGTATTCTCGACCAGTTCTTCTTTAAAAAGTTTATAAGAAACTTAAGAAAAGAATGCTATTTGTGTAGCATTTGGTCGAGAACTTTCTTTGTGATCGGAGGACCGACCCGTGAGTTAAGGACTTGGAGCAAAAGCACTCGAGTTGGAAAGTAAAAGAACTTTTCCTTTTAAACTTTTGTTTCTTCTTCAATACTTTGCTCCTCTATAATTATTCTCCTTATCGTATTCGATAGATCCGGAGAAAATAAAAGAGGAGGTTGTGGTGAAAAGCCAAGACAGCTCTTCTTGAAGAAGAAATAAAAGCTACGCCAGCAAGTACCCTCACCTCGACCTCTTCAAAGAGTAAGCCATTCGATCTTCACCTGCAACACATCAAGAATGGATTCTTTGAGATGATACATAGTTGGTTAATTGATTTATGGATTCTTTTTTGAACTTCTCATCTGTGTAAAGATGACATGTTCTGCTGTTGCGAATGATTGAATTGGTGTCAGGACTGAGGAGGTAGCGAGAGTGCAACCTGACAGGAACAAGCTGGGGGAGCTGGGTTTCAGGTACAAGTACGGGATGGAAGAGATACTGGACGCCAGCGTCGAATGCGCAGTGAGATTGGGTTGCCTTGATGCATCCAAGCTCAGCGTGCAGAAAGGGTGAATCGATGGTGTGCAGTACTGGCTGCAGTACAATGCTGGAAGGCTATACATAGCAGGATGAATGATTCTGTTGTTTGTTCTGTATTATACGCGTTTCTGAATTCATGTTATTGAACAAACATGTAACAGATAAGAGAAACGTGAGTTAACAAATATGCGGGGAGCTAGCCGAATCTGTGTAACTTTCTTAAAAAGTAATCAACCTGTGTAACCTTATTGCACTTTTCATGCATGTTTCAGTCGGTAATTTCGTTTGCTATTGTTAGCGTAAGCTTAACAGCATGTTGTTCAATTGTTTTGGAAAGGTTAAAAGAAGGGAAAAGGGAGAAAAAAAAACAAATCTAGCAGTACTCTTTTTCTTGATAGAGAAGATCTATCGGTACTGGTGACTTGCAGAACACTCGTGAATTTTCAGGGCTAGTATTCATTCTAGCAGTGTAATTGTGACAAATAATAATCTTTCAAGAAACTGTGTGGATAGAAGCAAATCGAGAATACAGAATAGTACATCCAATCCCAGGTATCAACGTCGACTAGGTCACTAGGAGAATTCGATCACGTCACTGTTCCTAAGGTGAGCTCGTGTGCGTAGAACGCCTGTGTGAACGATCGATCTACCCCTGCCGTGTGGAAGACTCACGCAAGGGGTTGCATTGCTCCTCTCGCCTTGGTTTAACCGGCACAACGATAATCTCCGGACATCCCCCGACTAGGGTGGGCATATTTTTATCGAAACTGAATTACCGAACCGAATAAATCGAAATTCTCAGTTTGTTCAGTTTTTATTTCGCGGTTGTTCGGTGTTGGGTTAGGTGTTTGCACCTCAGAAACCGATCAGACGAAAAAACCAAAATTCCGAGCGACCAATGTCACTGCGTCAGGCCCATCTAGGCCACCAGACGGCAAGGGGGCGAGGACCATCGGTCGAGTGGTGGCGCCGCCCGCTCCTCCGGGATGGCGTCGTGGCGGAGGTTGGATAGGCTTCTCGTGCGGGAGGCCATGAAGTGTTGCGCCAGCGCTGACTTCTCTCCTGCCTTACCGTGGCAACAAGTTCTACGGCCGTGACCTCAAGGTGTGTACGTGCCCCTCGACCTGAGATCTGTCGGTTTGGTGTTAGATTGCTGAGTGAATGCTTCGACCTATTCGATTGTTGGTGCCGTGGTGCTATTGGAGGCTTGGCTACTATGCTTTCATAGGTACGCCCGTCGAAGCAGCCGGGGGATGACACCACTAAAACAAAAAGAATTTTTTAAAGAATTTTTTAAAACAAAATTACAAAATATATAACCAGCCCAAAAATTACGAAATGAGTTCGCATCGCCAGGTTGAAATGGCGGCGAGAACTATCGCCATTCAGCGGCGATAGGAACCCCGCTCGCCTCGTCGTCGGTCCAACTACCTATCGCCGGTTGAAATGGCGATAGGTTCTGTCGCCATTTCAATGGCGATAGGTTCTTGTCGCCGTTCAATCTGGCGATAGGTTCTTGTCGCCGATTAAAATGGCGACAGTTTCTCTCAACCCTAGTTTGCAAGTCCACTTTACATACTTATGATTTTTATAAATTTTTAACGGTACAAAATCTATTAATCTCATAATAACAATTTATAATGATCATATGTTGTTCTAGTGCAATGAATTTCGTAGAATTTTACGAGGGCGTTTGAGATATTAATTATTCGTAAGTACTGAAGCTAAGTGATATTACGATGATCACGAATAACACGGAAGAATGGAATCGAAACATGCTACTAAAAAGAGATTTGAAACATGAGACTAGCATAATAAGAGTTGTTCATATATTAATATTTACATGGTATGGTGATATTTGAAGGACCAAATATCTCTTGGCCCTCTTGGGGCACACTCCCTGTCGGCCTGGCCTCACTGCTGACGGTCCGAGTATGTAAGAGGTTCGGCGGGATGGTGGCCGACCGAGGCGAGTAGTCCGAGGTAGTGTCGCGAGGGCCTCCTCCTCTGTGTGTGTTGTGTCGGTGGCGGAGCACTTTGCGGTGAGAAGCCTCCAAGTTGAGCGAGGCGTCATGCAAGTCATCGAAGAAGAAATCGAGGGTACCGATAGGTTTGCCTCGTCGTCCGAAATGAACCGTCCGCCCAAAGTGTTCTGTGAAGTATTATGTTACAAAGCGTAATCATGCCGAAAACGAAAAAAACGTAATCATCCCAAAGGCGGTCATACGCATTGCGGAGACATCGCCAAGCGACTCAGCGTACCCCACACGTGATGGTGGAGCTCGGGACTGATAGAGAAGATTGCCGTTAGTAACTATCGGGGTTCACAAGAAACAAGCATTACGTTCGCAAGCAAGCAAGGTGGTCATACACGTGTGTACGGCGTGCCCGATGAGCCTGTCGGTGCTACTCCCACCATGGTGCCACGATGACATGCCCGCCACGTCCGGCGCGAGAGCCGTGGGCGTGAACCACTCTCGTCGAGGTGACCCTAAATCCCTCGCGACTGTCGGTCCACTAAGTCCTCGGCGTGCGACAAATGCGCAATCTGGATGCCTCGTCTCGCCGGCGTCGATGATCCATTGCACAAGCCCTCTCGTGTCCCCTGCGTCCTCGGTGCACGGTGGTTGCTACCTCGAGAATCTCCGGTGTAGATCTGTCTCGCACAAGTTAGAAACATAATCGGCAAGATAAATATGAATTAAGGACGAGTTCAATACGTCGAGAGGTGGAAGCGGAGTTAATTTGGGTAGGGTACGTGTCGGACGTCGCAGCCTCATGTCGTGATGGGTCGACCACGACCCGGACGCAGCGAAGCCTCGTCCGACTAGAGTACCAATCCATGTAATCCGCGTACGTCTCGATGTCGTAGGGATCCTCCCCACACTGGATGATATCGTCGAGCGCGTGACTCCAAACCTCGACCCAAGGCCGCATCCTATCCAACCAGGACATCGAGCTACGTACTCCCTTCCTAGTGTACCTGTGGACACCAACACAATTATTTATTCAGCACATAATTACATTGTGTGAAAGAAGTAAACATGTGAACTTACGCATGGACGTGCGCCGGCACCCGTATCCCCCCCCCAAGGGCTGGGATCTCCTGTCGTAGACCGAACTGGCGCATGACCCGCTGCACCTGGTACTCCTCCACGAAGACATCATGTACCAAGGGGCTCGCGTGTACCAATACTAAGTAGTCTCGCGTGCACAGAGCGGCAGTCCGTCGGCGCTTCATTGGATAAGTCTCTCCGTAGTGTACGGTGTCGGATGACGCGGTCATCGGTCGGTGATCGAACATCGCAATGTACTCCGGGTAAGACCCCTACGAAGTGATCGGCGTGAAGGTGACCTGTGCAATAGAACACCGCAAACTTAGCACACCAAATTGTGATTACAATACATAAAAAATGATCATAAAACTAACCCGTCGGCGGCACCAAACCGTGCCTACGGTGGGCCGGTCCACCTCGTCGCCCGCAATGTACAAACTGATCGTATACGCGCTCAAGTCCGGTTGTGGTCGTCCCGATCTGAAACGCTTCGAAGGACCATAGCTGCAGAAGTAGTGGACATCCGGAGAGGATGGAGTTGTCCTGGATACGGTGGCACGCGTCGCACAGTGCGCGGTACGTCACGCAAAGTACGGTCGGACCCCAGGCGTAGGAGGGGATGTCATCAATCTCCATGTTGGCCACCTCGTGTGCGTACCGGACGTAGTGCTTGTCGACGCTGTCGCCGTGGGACCCCAGAAACATGACCCACCCGAACAACCATAGCAGGTAGGCCTCAAAGTGCCTCCTAACAACCACGTCCCCTGCGCCAGGCGCCATACGCTCGGGCTGCAAGAAGAAATGTAGAATTCAGCAGCAAGTTTCACATACGAATTTAAGCGAGATGACAATAATTACAAATACTTACGAGAATGGCGAGATCCACTTCAACGTCGGCCCGCTTGTTCTTGAACTTCGGTGTAGTTCTTTGCATTGGCGGCACATCGTGGAACCTCGCTAGGAGGTCGATCGCGCCGATGTCCGAGACGTCAGACGCCGCCAGGGCGGCTGCGCATAACAACCCGGCAGAAGCTCACGTCTGCGGCGTCGGCGTCATCTCCCCGCATGAAGGTGGAACGTGTGCGTCTCGCCTCGGCGGTCAACTAACGCCGTCGGCGGCGCGTCGTCGACGGAAACGCCTAGACGTCGACCACCACGGTCTGATCATCCTCAAAAGTCGCCTCCACCATCCTCGCTAGTGCAAGGAGGCTGCCGCTCTCAACTGCGTCCAAAGCGATTAAGAATAAGCGTGAATGCCGCAATGTAGTCATCTGCGGTTGAGTGTATTAAAACTATCGTACCTCGGAATCCGATCTGCGTGCGACCGCATACCCTCATAGGCGTGCGCAAGCAAGCGCGCCAAGCTCAATCAACGCCTCGCCTGGCGGGAGCACGCGATCGAGAGCGGCTACGGTGATGTGCATCAATCACGGGTCAAGCAACTCATCTTGGCCTCCGTCGCCATATCTACAAATTAAGTGCATACATTGTAAAAAGTACGAAACATGTACGATGAACTACATTATACTTAATTGTATGTTGCTATTCTACATAATTTGACATCATGTACAAATTTCCAAAAATATAATGTAATACATAATTTCTATTCTACTTGATTCTATGTAAGCTAGTCTACTTCATTCTAGTCGTTATTCTACTTGATTCTATGTCGCTAGTCTACTTCATTCTAGTCGTTATTCTACTTGATTCTATTAGATTATTGTACTTAATTCTCTTGGACATTATACTTAATTGTATGTTGCTATTCTACATAATTTGACATCATGTACAAATTTCAAAAAATATAATGTAATACATAATTTCTATTCTACTTGATTCTATGTCGCAATTCTACTTCATTCTAGTCGCTATTCTACTTGATTCTATGTCGATATTCCACTTCATTCTAGTCCCTATTCTACTTGATTCTAGTCGCTCTTTCACTACAATTCTATACATAATTTACGCTACAATTATCTATTCTACTTAATTCTATGTCGCTATTCTACTTGATTCTATGTCCATATTCTACTTCATTCTACTAGCTAATCTACCTCATTCTACTCGCTAATATACTTAATTCTAATCGAAAAATGTACGCAAGATGACCGGTCTACTAGATCCTTTGCTCTCTGAATCTATCTCCTCATGACGAGCTAGCGGTAGCTTCGCTACATTTCTTTCTCTTCCTCTCCTTCTCGATTCTGTTTTTTTCGGAATTAGAATGAGGTTTGGAAGGATTTTTTAGGCATTTTATACATGGCATCTTGTCGCCATTTCAAATGGCGATAGGAATGTGACGATGTTCCTATCGCCATTTCAAATGGCGGCAGAACATTGTTCACATTCCTATCGCCATTTCAAATGGTGATAGGTAGTTGGACCGGCGGACGAGGCGGTCGGGGTTCCTATCGCTAGTTGAAATGGCGATAGGTTCTGTCGCCATTTCAATGGCGGCGAGGAACTCATTCTGTAATTTTTGGGCGATTATATATTTTTGTAATTTTGTTTTAAAAAAATATTATTTAAAAAAAATTCAAACAAAAAAAGCATCTCCCTTGTCCTCAAAGGTATGGCCCTGGCATGGTTTTTTACCCTCCTCCGTTCCATGTATAACCTCATCCACAACAACTTCCAGGGAAATTACGTCGAGCCGAAGAACGCAGGACACCTGTTCGCAGTAAAACATGCCCCAAGAGTGTCCCTCCGCAGCTTCTCCAAAAAATTTGCGAAGGTGAAGTGTCAGGTCAAAGGGGTCAACGAGACCACCGTCACAAATGCGGCAACTTGCGGACTTTAGAAGGGCACCATATTAGAAAGGCTAGCTTGCAAGCCCATCCGCACGGTGGCGGAGCTCTTCGACAAAATAGAAGAGTACGTCTGAGCTGAGAAAGGCAACAATCGAAGGGCGGAGGCCAGGGCCTCCGCTACGCCAACACCTCCACCAGGCGAAGGGGTTGCAGGTGGCAGATGGGGTTGGGGTTGGGGTGGCAACAATGAGAGGAGGCGAAGGGGTTGGGGCCGCGGGTTGGGGGCTGCGGGTTGGTAGGGTATATCTGTGGCAATTTACGGGTAAATACTTTTAACTTTGATGGGTATTTTGTTTTACTAGTCCACAGCTCCCTACTTGGAGCAAGGTTTTACCTGCTCCTACAGATTGTAGTAGAGGGCTGCTCTACTCCAAGTTGCTTCAACTCCAACAGTTTTGTGGAGTTAGCCCATTTGACACAGCTCTATCTACTTCAACTAAGAAATCGGGAGTTGGATCCATACCAAACATGCCCTATATTAAGGGAGGCGCTAGGGTTCGGACGTACGGGTTGGAGTTCCCACCCGTACGGTCCTCCCCCGTGTTGATTTTGAGTTAGTAAGATGGATTCGTTACATGGGCGTTGGCCTCCCTTACATAATACTCTCGTTATATGGGCGTCAGCCCGCATTACGGCCTGGCTTCATGCTTTGAATCCAGCTTATACCCTGCCTGATCGTGGCAAACATGTACCGACGTCAATGCATGACGACTTGAAGAGCCACCTGTGAATCTGCAATCGGCAAACTAAGAAGAAAATGAGATTGAGCTGATCGTCACATCGTTATCGAGGTCGCAGCACATACGTACAAGAGTATTCCTAGCTAGGGGAGGCACTAGGGGTCAGACGTATGGGTGGGAGTTCTCACACGTACGGTCCTCCTGTGTTGACGTTCAGATGTAGTACAGTGGCCGGTGTCCTGTTAGGGCCGAGGCGTAGTGTGGCGGTTGTAACATCACCAAACAATGGTTGCAACATCACCGAACAACGGTTGCAACATCCTCGGACAACGGTTGAAACATCTCCGGACAATGGTTGCAACATCACAAATCAAAACAAAAAATTTGGAAAAAATTGCAATATCGCCGTGAACAGTACACAACATTTATTTTCTACAGATGCAATATTTTTTCTACAGATGCAACCCTTGCAACATCCCCGGACAACGGTTGCAACATTCTAGGACAACGGTTCTAACATCCTAGCACAATGGTTGCAACATCTCCGGATAATGGTTGCAATATCCTAGTACAATGGTTGTAACATCCCCGGACAACGGTTGCAACATCCTAGTACAATGGTTGTAACATCCCCGGATAACGGTTGCAAAATCACAAATCAAAAAACAAAGCATCTGGAAAAAAAAACGCGTTGAAAAAAATTACAACATTGTCATGAATAGTATGCAACTTTTTTTTCTACAGATGCAACAATTTTTTTCTACATATACAACACTTTTTTTCTACAGGTGTAACATTCCAAAGAACAATATACAACATTGTTTTCAACAGGCCGGCAGCGAGGGAGTCGACGGAAGACATCGCGCGGAGGATGAAAATTAAATAAATCAAAAAAAATATAAACAGTGGTAGTAGATGAATAATGTACTTGGATTATGTTTCCTGAGAAAAAATTATGTCATAAACAAACTGCAATACTTGAATACATCCGTATCTTTCTTTGTCTGCCTTTATTATATTAATAGTATCATCATCACCACCAATGCTAGTACCATCCGAATCATAATGGACGATGGTTACGCTCATATCGGACGTCAGCGTAGAAGCGTTTCCCCTATATTAATCACAAATGACAGAGCAGGAGCTAAGCTTAATTGGTTGGCGGCTTGGCAAGTCCGTGCCCATTTTGTCATCGAGGAGCTAGCACGCAATGGAGGAGGAAGGGAAGAGCGGCGGCGGCGGCGGCGTCAGGGTGTGCGTAACCGGGGGCGCCGGCTTCATCGGCTCATGGCTCGTCAAGCTCCTCGACAAGGGTACACCGTCCACGCCACCCTGCGAAGTATCGGTACGCGCGCGAGTTGATTCGATTTATGTCTGGAAACTAATCGATTCTTGTGCGGTTGGGCATGATTGAATGGTTGGATTCGATTGCTGGCTGCAGGGGACGAGAAGAAGGCGGGGCTGCTTCGGCGACTCGTCCGCGGCGCGGCGGCCGAGCGGCTGCAGCTGTTCGAGGCCGACCTCTACGACGCCGCCACCTTCGCGCCGGCCATCGCCGGCTGCCAGTTCGTCTTCCTCGTCGCCACGCCGTACGGGCAAGAGGTCGCCAGCTCCAAGGTAAGAAGAAACCATCGCCCTTCAGCTTGTCGCTGTACTAGTCAATACTTCTCCGTGTTTCATTTTATTTTTATTTGGAAATAGAAGTCGTCATGATCAGTCACTCTGTTGAACAGGTTCTCTATGACTAACTAAAAGTCCGGGACTTGCTTGAGTACAATTTTGGTCTAAAAATAGTTTTTTTAAGATTAGTTTTGATTTCTTCCATTGAAAAAAGCATAGGATTATGTGCACAAAATACACTTTTTCAGGGTTCACTGGTCTTTTTTCTTCTTCTTTTTTTTAAGAATTCACTGGTCTTTGTTGACCGGATCTTGTTACTAACTTCTGCTGGCAGTACAAGAACTCGGCCGAAGCAGCCGTGGACGCAGTGCGTGTGATCCTCCGGCAATGCGCGGAATCCAAGACGGTGAAGCGCGTGATCCACACCGCCTCGATATCAACCGCTTCGCCACTGAAGGAGATCTCCGGCGCCGGGTACAAAGATTTCATCAATGAATCCTGCTGGACCTCGCTCGACGTCGACTATCCTCTCCGGAGCGCGCACTTCGATGTAAGTGTTCTGTTTCTACAAACTGAAGTATGGTCTGAACTTCTGATACAAAATAGCAATCTCGCTACTTACAAATTCATGACAACATGTGATGCTCTCGTCGATGAATACCTCCTTGTGACTTTGTGAGGACCTGATCCTGATCCTTCAGCATCAGCCATTCGATTGGTCTGAAATTCATGATCAGACGATGGACAGTCAACTTCGATTCATGTAGCTACTGGCGGTATATGATGCAATCATCAAATTAATAGTGGATGATGATCATTTGCAGAAGTACATACTGTCAAAGCTCCTGTCGGAGAAGGAGCTCCTCAGCTACAACGACGGCGAGAACCCGGCGTTCGAGGTGGTCACCTTACCCTGCAGCCTCGTCGCAGGCGACACGGTCCTCGGCCACGTCCCGGAGACACTGGAAAGCGCCGTGTCGCCGGTGGCTCGGGACGAGCTCCACTTCGGGTTCCTGAGGCTGGTGCAGAGGCTGCTGGGCTCGATGCCGCTGGTGCACGTCGACGACGTCTGCGACGCGCTCGTCTTCTGCATGGAGCGGCCGTCCATCTCCGGCCGGTTCCTCTGCTCCGCCGCCTACCCGACGATCCATGACATCGTGGACCACTACGCCAGCAAGTACCCTCACCTCGACCTCCTCAAAGAGTAAGCCATTCGATCTTCACCTGCAACACATCAAGAATGGATTCTTTGAGATGATAGATAGTTGGTTAATTGATTTATGGATTCTTTTTTGAACTTCTCATCTGTGTAAAGATGACATGTTCTGCTGTTGCGAATGATTGGATTGGTGTCAGGACTGAGGAGGTAGCGAGAGTGCAACCTGACAGGAACAAGCTGGGGGAGCTGGGTTTCAGGTACAAGTACGGGATGGAAGAGATACTGGACGCCAGCGTCGAATGCGCAGTGAGATTGGGTTGCCTTGATGCATCCAAGCTCAGCGTGCAGAAAGGGTGAATCGATGGTGTGCAGTACTGGCTGCAGTACAATGCTGGAAGGCTATACATAGCAGGATGAATGATTCTGTTGTTTGTTCTGCATTATACACGTTTCTGAATTCATGTTATTGAACAAACATGTAACAGATAAGAGAAACGTGAGTTAACAAATATGCGGGGAGCTAGCCGAATCTGTGTAACTTTCTTAAAAGGTAATCAACGTGTGTAACCTTACCTTATTGCACTTTTCATGCATGTTTCAGTCGGTAAATTCGTTTGCTATTGTTAGCGTAAGCTTAACAGCATGTTGTTCAATTGTTTTGGAAAGGTTAAAAGAAGGAAAAGGGCAAAAAAACAAATCTAGCAGTACTCTTTTTCTTTATAGAGAATATCTACCATTCAGAACTGGTGACTTGCAGAACACTCGTGAATTTTCAGGGCTAGTGTTCAAACCAGCAGTGTAATTGTGACAAATAATAATCTTCAGAGACAAACTGTGTGGATAGAAGCAAATCGAGAATACAGAATAGCACATCCAATTCCTAGGTATCAACGTCGACTAGGAGAATTCGATCACGTCACTGTTCCTAAGCTGAGCTCATGTGCGTAGAACGCCTGTGTGAACGAACAATCTACCCGTCGTGGAAGCTTCCTTATTTTCCCCTGTCCAGAAATTTCGGTATGTACACTTGTACAGTGCGTACGCCGCGGGAACGGATAGAGACGCCGCGCTGTAGGTCCGCACGGGCTAAGAAGCTACGGCCGGCCCAAAATTTGTCGGGATCGAAACGAGCGCGAACGGACAACGTGGGAAACATTGGCTTCGCATCCCAAACTGACCGTAATCCAAACGTGCAGTCCATCCGCTCCTTCCGGAAGAACCCCGCCAAGCCCAACCAACCTAACCGCTTCCTTCATCTCCCTCCTGTATAAATTCGCCCCCGCCCGCGGCTTGCTCCCACCGACCGGCGAATTTCGAATCTCTCGCAGGTCACAGCTCACTTCAATTGATTGATTCGCGGTTGCTCTCTTGAGTATACATGGCTATTGGAGGAGGAGTGTGCGTGTCGTCGACGTCGTACTCGTCGGCGTTGGCGGTGGAGCCGCGGCGGCGAGGGGCGGGGACGGTGGCGAGGCGCGGCAAGGGGATCAGGTGCAGCTGCGTGGGCGGGGCGGGGGCCGACAGTGGGCTGGCCGATCACTACCGGACGCTGAGGCTGCCGCCGGGCGCCACCAGCGGCGAGGTCAAGAAGGCTTTCCACCAGCTCGCGCTCATGGTGCGTAATCTCTCAGCATACTTGCCAAAAGTTCAGGCTTACTACTACTGACCATTATTATTACCGTACTTAATTCACTCTCTCTCTCTCTCTCTTTGTGATGTTTTGATTTCTCTTCTTGACTCCTTTTGCTGTGCGTGCGTGCAGTACCATCCGGACGTTCGCAAGGAGAGCGACAGCGGCGTCGATTTCCAGAGGATCAACGTGGCGTACCAGGTGACGAGTTTACCCAGCATTAGTTCTTGATCGACTTGCATTTTTCCTCTTCTTTCTCTTCTTTTCTTTTGCTGATCCAAGTCGCGGAAACGCATCGATCGATTGGATGCAGATGGTCATGAGCAACATGAGGGAGGCCGAGGAGAGGCTCGAGTACTGGCGGCTCAAGTACGGCCTCACCGACGAAGACCTGGACAGGTACAGGTACTACCTCAACGACGACGAGGACGAGTGGTTCAACCTGTGAAGAAACCAGCAGACTGACAGATCAGCACGGATATATCCAGCTCGTTGATCTCCATTGATCTTAGCATTCATTCTTGTTAATTGCCATCATAGTCATACATGATAGAGGCAACACCGACACTGTAATTTGTTTATTTGTGTGTACGCATGTATGTATCACAGCTCTGTGTACTTCCCCTGTTTTATTGTAGGGAAAGAGATGCAAATATGCAATCAGACATTCAGACTTAGTACTAACACATTTGTGCTTGCAAAGAATCTTTTCTTGTGTATGTAAAAGCATTTGGCTAATCTGAATTACGATCACATTTTGAGTGCCTCGATTGATTTTCGTTTTTTTTATTCATTAGCGAGTGGTTTTGTATGAACCTGTCACTGTTTCTGTTGTTCTATTGAGATGATGCGATGCTGTAAATTCACAGATTTTTGCATCAGTAATGTGGTAATCTTGTAATAAAATGGAGCGCTGTTTACTTTTGTGTTTGACTGTTGGGAGCCAACTTATTTGGAGTAGCATGTCAAGATTCCAGCTCCAGTCAATATGTTAGGCAGAGCTCTGCCAAACAGATTGTCTGTTGAGGGTGTTAGAGATATATGTATAGTGTGTTATTTCTATTGTTATGAGGGGTTATTTGTATATTCACTACTTGTACTTTGTGTATATATACTGGCCCTTTGGCCCTCTGAAAATACAAGTTGCTATTCCTAACATGGTATCAGAGCTATCTAGGTTTTCCTCCCGGACGCAATAACTCGTCTCACTGCCCTAGCCGCCTGGCCACGGCTTCTCTCGGCCATGGGTTCTTGTTGCCCGTTATACGTGTGCTTGTCGCCTTATCTTCATCCTCGTCTTTGACGCCTTCCTCGCTCATCGCCGAGCCGCCACGCCGGTGCGCCACCCTCGCCGGTGTCTGCCGCCAGCTAACCCGCCTGGTGGTGCTTGCGCCGCCGCTCTCATGTGATGGCGGGGAACCCTAGTTCCCGTGCTCTTTGGGCAGTCTTGACTTTACATTTTAAGTCAACCGACCCAAACAAAAAAAAAAGAAAAAGAGAAAAAAAGAGAAAAAAAAACATCGTTCTAACCACCGCGCCGTCCAACGCCGCCTGTTAGACTTTGTTGCCTTGGTCACCACGCCGTCCACCAATGGGCATCGTTTCCCTCCTTCGCTGTCCGGTGATCTTCGATGGTGTTAATTACACCGACTTCGTGTCTCACATGCGCATTCACATGTGTGGTCTTCATCTCTGTGGCGTCCTCTCTGGCGATGTCACCTGCCCGCCTTGCCCTACTCCTCCGACGGAGCCTACACCTATCGCGCTGCCCCCGACAGCCGATAAGGCTGCTATTGAGGTCGCTGGCCTTACTGATGATGAGGCTGCCTCTGCCTACCAGGAGGCTCTGGATTCCTACAAGGATCGACTGATCGCCTATACTCAGTGGTACGATGATGATGCTCGAAATTGCTTCTTTGTCTTCATCGCCAGATATCGACCTCGATTTTCTTCTGAGGTTGTGGGACTCCCTTTGGCTTTCTAGATGTGGACTCACCTTCGTCAGCACTACGAGCCCTCTGGTGATTCCCTGTACCTATCCATGGTCCGCCAGAACACTCTCTTGAAGAGGGTGATGCTCTTTGTTGGCGCTTTTACGCTCGAGCTCTGTGTCAAGCGTCGGTGGACTCTCTCCGACTTGTTGGTTCACTCCTGCATGCATGCTACTGGCTATCTGGTGACACAGGTTTTAGCGGGTCTCTGAGTTCCTTACTCACCTTAAATCCCGAGTTCGGCAGGGCGTGCCCGGCTCCTTGCACGCCACCCTCGTGTCACTCTCCTAGAGGCTCTTACCAAGATACGCTGCGGAGGAGACTACTTTGAGTGGTCTTGGTGCGATGCCACTCCCCTCTGTGCTTTCGCCTTTCGTCCACTACTACACTACCTCCTACTGGTGCCGCCGGTGGTGGTGGCCGCCCTCCATCTGGAGGTGGTCGTCCTCATTGCTCCCTCTTTGCGACAAGGTTGGCCACATTGAGTCAGTGCTATAAGAAGAAGCGGCATCTTTCACGTCGTTCTTCTCTTCGCACAGTGCTTCTACATCGGCGTCTGCAGATCGACTCCTTCAGCAGTTTCTCTCACCGCGCAGAGATAGCCAGACCGGCCGCCGCTTGCCGCTTCAGATTCCCCTCGGCGAGTTACGCTCGACTCTTCGTGCGAGAAACCACCCCTACGGTCGGTACCTCCCCATGGATTCCTGATTCTGGAGCATCTTTTCACATGACTCCTGATCCTTCCACTCTGTCTTTCATTACACCTCTTGATTCTCTGTCAAGTATTCTTCTGGCGATGGTACATCTCTTTCTATCTCTCAGTCGAGGATATCTTAGCAACTCATCTTTTCATGTTCATACATTGCTCATGTTCCTCGTCTTACCATGCAGCTTCTTTCTACTGGATAGATTACTGACCTTGGTTATCGGGTCATTCTCGACTCTGACTCTTGTTGTATTCAGGACCGCCACACGGGAGCTCTGGTTGGTTCTAGCCCTCGGCGCCTTGACTCACAGCGTCTTTGGGAGCTTGACTGGCTTCACCTTCCTTCCGCTGCCCCGTCACCGCCAGATCTCTCCGCTTCCGCTACTGGTCTACCGGCTCTTTCAAAGGTGGCATCACCGTCTTGGCCATCTGTGGATCTCGTCTATCGTCCTTAGTTCGTCGTGGTCTTTTGGGGTGCATCTCAAGAGACGTGTCTTTAGATTGTTAGGGTCGTAAGTTAGGTAAGCATGATTCACTTCCTTATCCTCATAGTGAGTCGGTGTCTCGGCATCCTTTTGATCTTGTTCATTCGGATGTTTGGGGTCGGCTCCTTCGTTTGAAAGGGGTCATCGATATTATATCATATTTATAGATGATTTCTCTCGCCACACTTGGATATATTTCATGTCTTTCGTAGTGAGGCCTTGTGTATCTATAAACAATTTGCCACTATGGTTCACACAGTTCTCCACTCCTATTCGTGTCTTTCGTGCTAACTTTCTTTGGCGAGTACCTCTCTCGTTACCTCACGCAGCTTCCTTCGAAAGCGAGGCACTCTCGCTCGATTCTCTTGTCACGTGCTCATGCTCGAGAATGGTGTAGTGAGCGCAAGCATCGTCACCTCCTTGAGGCGGCTCGTGCGATGATTGTCGCCTCTATTCCACCTCACTTTTGGGCCGAATTGTTCCACTACCACCTATCTCGTCAACATCCGGCCTCTTACGCTCTTGAGGTGCGATCCCTGTTGAGCGTCTCTATGGTCTTCTTACTGACTACTCTGTCTTCGTCTATTTGGCTACATTTGCTACATTCTCCTCGCCCTCGAGAACGCACTCAAACCGCTCGATCTGTTGAGTGTGTCTTTTGGGATCTGATGCGAGCACAAGGGCTATCAGTCTTTGGGATCTGATGGTCGACGGATGCGGATTTCTCGGGATGTGACTTTCGGCGAGTCTCGTCCCTTCTACCCACGTCCTGCCTCTCCTTCGGCTTCCTCTGTGGAGTCTCTGTCCTTTTTGACTTTTCCAAATACACCTCTATCTGTCTTGCCCTTGTCCACCCGTCCCACTGAGTCTCCACATATTCCTCCTGTGGCCTCTCCGCTGTTGTCACCGCCTGCTTCGTCTCCTGCGGCTCCTCAGGCTCCCCCCACTACACTTGTCTACACTCGTCAACCTCGTATTGAGGATCTTCCAGATGAGCCATCTTCTCCTGATGTTCCATCTTCTTCTGATGCTCCATCTTCCCCTGATGGGTCATCTTCTCCTCGCTACGCTCTCCGTGATCGCCAGTCGATTCGGCTCCCTACCAGTTTTGCCTTTGCTGGCGCAGCTACTCATGAGCCTGTCTCCTACCAAGATGCTGTTACTCACCCTGAGTGGCAGCATGCCATGGCCGAGGAGATTGCTGCCCTCGAGCGTACTGGTACTTGGGATCTTATTCCCTTTCCGTCTCACTCTCATCCCATCACGTGTAAGTGGGTCTATAAGATTAAGACTCGCTCTAATGGCTCCCTTGAGCGCTATAAGGCGCGTCTTGTTGCTCGTGGCTTCCAGCAGGAGTATGGTCATGACTACGACGAAACTTTTGCTCCTGTGGTCCACATGACCACTGTCCGCACTCTTCTTTCGGTGGTATTTGTTCGCCACTGGTCTGTTTCTCAGCTTGATGTCAAGAATGCCTTTCTTAATGGCGAGTTGCGTGAGGAGGTCTACATGCATCGCCACTGGGTATTCATTCACGAGGGCATGGTGCATCAGCCTTCGTCACCCTCTCTATGGCCTTAAGCAAGCCCCTCGTGCTTGGTTTGGCGCTTCTCCTCGTGGTCACTTCTGCTTTGGTTTTGACTAGTGATCATGATCCTGCGCTCTTTGTCCACACTTCGTCTTGTGGTCGGACTCTTCGTCTTCTCTATGTTGATGATATGATCATTACAGGAGATGATTCTGAGTACATTGCCTTTGTCAAGGTTCATCTTAGTGAGCAGTTCCTTATGTCGGATCTTGGTCCTCTTCGTTACTTCCTTGGGATTGAGGTTACTTCCACTCCAGATGGTTTCTTTATGTCCCAAGAGAAGTATATTCAGGATCTTCTTGATCGCGCCTCTCTCACTGATCAACGTACTGTTGAGACTCCCATGGAGCTCAATGTTCACCTCCGACTCTCTGATGGCGAGCCTCTTTACGATCCGGCTCGCTTATCGTCATCTTGTTGGGAGTCTTGTCTACCTTCTGTCATTACTCGTCCGGATATCACTTATCCGGTTCATGTTCTGAGTCAGTTCGTTTCAGCTCCCACTCAGTTCCACTACAACCACCTTCTTTGAGTTCTGCGATACCTTCGTGGGACTATCTCTCGCTATCTCTTCTTTCCACGCTCCAGCTTGTTACAGCTTTAGGCTTATTCGAATGCTACTTGGGCCAGCGATCCCTCTGATCGCCGGTCTATCTCTGCTTACTATGTTTTTCTTGGTTGTTCTCTCATTGCCTGGAAGATGAAGAAACAGACTATAGTGTCCCGTTCGAGTCACAGAGAGGTGAGTTGCGAGCTATGGCTCTCTTGACACAGAGATTACTTAGCTACGGTGGTTACTTGAGGATTTTGGTGTTTACTGTCACTACAGGCTCCTCTCTTGTCGACAAAGATCTGAGTGCTATCGGTATTGTCGTGATCTGTGAAGCATGAGCTCACCAAGCATATTGGTGTTGATGCTTCCTTCATCGAGTCTTGTGTGCATGATCGGTGATTGCTCTTGATTATGTGCCTTGAGCTTCAGATAGCAAATTTCTTCACGAAGCCGGACTGCACAAAGCCGCAGTTCTACCTCTCCAAACTTCGGTGTTGTTGATCGACCATGAGTTTGAGGGCTATTAGAGATATATGTATAGTGTGTTATTCTCCATTGTTATGAGGGGTTATTTGCATATTCACCACCTGTACTTTGTGTATATATACTGGCCCTTTGGCCCCCTGGAAATACAAGTTGCTATTCCTAACAGAGGGAACAACAACAAAGTATAATTTTGGCAAAACTTATAGTGAAAATAAACATAGAAGGGTCATTTGTTTCTCACGTAAAATGTGATTTAAAAATTTCTGTGAGGCATTTTCTATGTTTTTTTTCCAGCTTGGACCTTCTTTTGAAGTTCTTATGAATGTTGTGATTTTTTTGAATAGTGCCAGTACGAAAATAACGTTGACGTGTCACTGACCCACTTGTCAACCTCTTTTTTTAAGAGGTGTTAGCCTCTTATTAGATGCCATTTTTTAGTTTACACATATTTGCAGTGGTACTAATCTAATTTTCCGTTTTTAAAACTACCATCGAAATTAACTTCAAACATTCAATCTGTTGGAACTTTTCCTAGTCTTTTCTTTGTCGTTGCTTCGTTCCTTCACGTCTTCATGTGATGTGCAGCACCTTGTTCTGTGTGTCTTCACGTGATGCCTCGGAAAGTTGCTCCCAGTGCCTAGTACTTGGCTCCCTGCCTTGATGTCTTTGGGATGAGCGATGGCGAAGCCAAGATAAAAATAAAGGGTGGGCTCAAAACCTCGAATGACTAAACTAATATAAAACAAACATATGTCCTCCCCACTTTATCTCTAATTTCATTGGTAAAATCTTCTATTGGTATGTGATACCTTCTTTTGAAGTTCTTATGAATGTTGTGATTTTTTTGAATAGTGCCAGTACGAAAATAACATTGACGTGTCACTGACCCACTTGTCAACCACTTTTTTTAAGAGGTGTTAGCCTCTTATTAGATGCCATTTTTTAGTTTACACATATTTGCAGTGGTACTAATCTAATTTTCCGTTTTTAAAACTACCATCGAAATTAACTTCAAACATTCAATCTGTTGGAACTTTTCCTAGTCTTTTCTCTGTCGTTGCTTCGTTCCTTCACGTCTTCATGTGATGTGCAGCACCTTGTTCTGTGTGTCTTCACGTGATGCCTGGGAAAGTTGCTCCCAGTGCCTAGTACAACAGCTCCCCTGCCTTGATGTGCTGGACAGATAGTGGCAAAGCCAACATAAAAAATAAAGGGTGGTCTTAAAACCTCGAATGACTAAACTAATATAAAACAAACATATGTCCTCCCCACTTTAACTCTAATTTCATTGGTAAAATTTTCTATTGGTATGTGATGCGCCAGATCAGCAATAATTACATCCGGATTAAATTCTAGTCGAGACTTCTTTGGTTAAGTTGCGCTCTCATCGGTTGGGGGATTACTACTTGAATTGCTTGTGAAATAATTACATAAAGTTCGTTTCTTCATTATACAAACCTACGAACAAATTGCTAATTGAGTGCACACCACATTACCATGCTATTTTCTAACAAATTGCTAATGGACTAGTTGAGTTACTTGAATATATTCTAACACTATATGTCTATATACTACATTACTCCACTATATTCGAAGTTTGTAACAAATTGCTATTTGACTAGTGACGATATTCTAACACTATGTAGTATGTTAAATGTACCACATTACCAGCACTCTAGTAGGCAGCGGAGGCTCTCCTTCAATCTTCAGTTGATGTCTTGCTGAAATCCTCAGTTTTCTTCTGCTGAAATCCTCGGTAATCTTCAGTTCCTCAACAGCTCAAGTGCTCAACTCAACCGAACCGGCAGGGACTTCCTCGGTTCCTCACTTCCTCTTCCTCCTCAAGAGCTCCTCCTCCTAGTCATAGACTCACAAAGCATGCCTCCCTCTCCTCACTTCCTTAGTCCTCCGGCTCCCCCTCCTCGCCTCCAGGCTCTGGCCCTCCTCCAGCTCCCCCACCGCATATCCCTTCTCCTCCTCTCCTCCCCCACCCCAGATGGCCAGACCCGATCGCGTGACCACGTCTGTCCTCTCCTCGCCTCCTCCGGATCGGCGGCTACCCCGGCACTCGGCTCCCTGTCTCGGTCTCCTTTCCTCGCCTCCTCGGCCTCCTCCGGCTACCGACGGCATCGCGGTAGCTCCCCCGCCTCAGATCCGTCCTCATCGAGTCGCCGTCCTCGGTCCTCGGTGGCGAAGTGGCGCGCCTCAGCCTCCTCCGGGCTCTGGCTACCGGCGGCGCCGTGGTAGCTCCCCCGCCCCAACTCCCTCCTTGGTGGCTCCGCCACGCCTCGTCGCCACGCGGTGCGTATCCTCTCGGTCTCTCTCGGATTTGGGAATTTTGGAACGGGGAACAGGAACGTGATGTGGCCGGGAGAGGTTGGGAACTAGGGACGTGGGGGTGGATGTCAGTTGGGCCTTGTGGATTGTGGCCTTCAACGCTTTGGCAAGGCCCAGAGGTTTCCGGTGCCGGAGGCTTGGGGGGTGGGGGCTTCCAGCGCTGGAGGGTAGGCTGAAGCCTGTTGAAGCCCCCCCTGCTGGATTCGCCCCTGTGGACAGACAAAACACCAAGCCAAAACAATCAACCGAGAACCCAATCAATTTCTCTAGGAGCACCTGCTCCTCCACCTTCTGGACTTTTCTTATTACTTCCCCTCAACTCACAACACAGCTTGTTCTCTTGTTACATTGCTTATAAAGGCTATGTCTCAACGTCCAACTCGGACTCGGTTCCTACTCGTATGAAACGGATACGGCAGCATATACGGACACAACACCAACAAACAGCAAAAAGAAGAAATACTAAAACATGATTAAATCCAACAATCACCCCCTTAATCTTGTTTTTTTCATCTTGATCACGCCAATCTTCTCTCGTTTCTTGCTTTCTTTTTCTTGCCATTAATCTTCTGAGCATCACTCTTTTTCTCTTGCTCATTATTCCCTGCAATGCTGATCTGAATCCCTCCAACTTTTATTCCCTGCTGCTGAAATAACTTGGAGCTTGTGTCATTGCTTCTTGCGCCTGGTGCATGTGCTTGGTGCTCCTGCCGAAGGGACACGCCACCCGAGCCTCTGATGCTAGCATTGCTGCCAGCTGCTTGCACGCTATGTGGACAACAACCGCCTGCTGGTCCTCCCAAACTGTTGCTCCTGCTGTCAGCTGCATGTGCGCCTCCTGTGTCTTCTGCATGCGCATGGGAGTCTTTGGTGCTAGCAGTGCCTGCTGCATGTACGCCATGCCCTTCATGCGCATGGGACTCGCCGCACCCTAGAGTGCCCTGCGCGCCTTCCTACGCGCCATCTGGACTTCTCGAGGCTCTGCATGCTGCGCTTCCTGCACCAACTGTGTGCCACTCCTGGGTCCCGCCATGTTTTGGTTCGATACCCAAGTTCCACTCTGGCTCCTTCAGATTATCCTTCAGACAAACCAGTTTACAAGTTTTCAGGGAAATTTTGTACAACCAGTTCAAGGATTTTCTCACCTTCATCAACAGATCTATGTTTTTGTCATAAACTTGCAAGAATTCATCCTACAGCTCAACCCTGTACCCTCGTTCTGCCATCTGCCCGAGACTGAGTATGTTGTTGCATAGACCATAGTTATCAATTCTATTCCAGAGGCCATTCTAATTTGCCTCTTGGTATGGAATATGTCGGTACCGGTCCATTCCGGTGTACCGTTCCGGATTTTATTATTATATATATTGTTGGAGATATGCCCTAGAGGCAATTATGGAGATGATGATATCACGTCTATGTTTATGTTTTAATTGAATAAGTGCTATTCTATTCCTTGAATGAATCATTGGTTATGAATATTAACAAGTGTGTGACTTGTTGGTGAAACTCTTAGCTTATATGATGTCATTCTAAATGAATTCCTAGTCGGATGTCAATGGTCGAAACACCAGTGACTCTATCGACCAGCACATTGTATTGATTGATGGTCATGTTTCACCGGTCATGGGTATAGAGATATCGAATCAATAATGTGAACACATGTTAGAGAACATAGGGTTGGATTGACCCACCTTGAGACACTACTGAGATTGTTATGATTCTATGTGTTGTTAGTTGGTCTCAAGTAATGATAATGTATAATCCTTAGACCGAAGATCAACATGATTTCCTATATATGTAATGGCACTCTTAGGGGTTGCCAATCTCTACTCGTAACTGGGTAGTTATAAAGGTAGCTTTCAGGTATGCTATGAAACATGCAGAGGAATATGACTGGTCGGATATAGAATTTGCCCCTCCTAACATAACAGGAGAGATGTCTCTGGGCCCCTCATTGTGGTCGGATAAAGAAAGTGCATGGCCATGCCACTAGTGGTCAAAATGTTCGACCACGTGAAGTTATCCGACACTCGATCGAGAAAGTATTGAACAATCCATGGATGACACAACATCTCACCTAGAGTTCAACCAGACATCGTGAGGCAAAGGGAGAATACATGAGTTGGTCGCTTAGTTCGATCGATTCTGATTTGGTCATATGGGGATCTGAGCTGGTCAAATGGCGGTTGGGCGTAATCCGAGTGGTCGTAACCTAGTCGTGAGGAGTTATGGTGGTTGTGACCAAATCTGACTGGTGCATTATAGAGATAGGACTTGATCGTAAGTGATGAGGACACGTCGTAGATCATATTGCATTGAGGTTCATTCGATATAATTTATGTGTATTAGGAATCGTTATGTCTGCTAGGAACCGCTAACGACTTGTGGTCGGAAAGGGTTTCAGTCACAACCGACACGCATGAACCTAACGGGCCACACATAGCAGGTTGGAACAAATCGATGCGGATACAATTAAGTCAAGCGTGTTCGGATAGGATCCGTCACGAGCACTGTATAAGGAGATGCATGAGGCTGTTGGGAGGGTGTGGTGAACGTAACAGACGAGACACACGAAAGTCGAGTTGAGTTGTTCCGTCGAAACCCTAGCCGCCATCTTCCTGATATCTCTGCTGTGCAACTTAGTGCTAGCACACTGGTGTATGGTTTTTCCTTCCCTGGATGTGTAGATACCGTAGAGGCGCTACTACGGTTACTGTTGCGCTTGAGGACGATCCGCGATCTTCATAAGGAACTGCAGAGGTCGCTGGAGGAGACGATCGACTAAGACCACTACATCGACGCGCTCTACGTTGGACCAGGCTGCTTCAACTCTTCTTCATTGCTCTGCTTGGCGTCTGGTGGTAATGATCTGTGATCATCTACTTATAGGTTCTGGTTTACGTGGTAGAAAATTTTGATTTGTTGCTATAAGTAGCTTACAGTACCCCAACATATATGTATATGTATACATACATACATATATGTATGTATGTATATATATATACATATATATATATATATATATATATATATATATATATATATATATATATATATATATATATACACACACACATACATACATACATACATACATACATATTCCTGGGAGTACGTACTCCCACCTCTCATATACCACTTAATCATATGATGATACCTCTTTGTCAATCTGAACATACTCCAATAATGATTATAAGATACTCCAAAGTGAGTTCTATGAGAAAATTTGTTAAAGTCCACTTTTTATAGCAAAATTTGTGTATACACTTCTTTTATATATAAAAAAGGATATATAACAAAAAAATAAAGGGCTCCAATGAAAAGTTTTCAATCAAGTCGTATTGGAGTATCTTATAATTGGTATTTAAGTATACTAAAAGTGATAAAAAAAAGTATAATATCTTCGTTTAAGTGATATATTGAAAGTGGGAGTACATACTCCAAAGAGTACGAAATGGGTGTGTGTGTGTGTGTATAATGACGAATAAATGAAATGGGCGAGAATGGCGTCTTGGCTTGATGCGAGATCGAGGCTACGGCGTGCCGGTATGGCATGTTCCGGCCATTCCGGTCAGTACTGGAATGGAATTGATAAGTATGGCACAGACTCGGTATGAAATAAATTTCAGGTAGCAGCTTCTGATCGCCATTCTCGCATCGCAACAGCATTGTTCCTTTGCCTTGTATCTGCACCGTGGAGCCATCACCAAATTTCACTTTGCACGCAATCTTCTCGTCGCATGGAGCGATCTCCCATCATGTGATTGCTTGCTCTATTGTACAAGTACCACAGATCAGTGTGATCGTGGTTGCCTCCCTCCGTGTATAGTTTAGAAACTACGTTCTCCTCGTTTAGCATCACCATGAACGGCGCCTTTTCGACACATGAGGAGAGAAGCAGGATCGACTCGTTGTCTTCGTTTTCACAGGTTCAGATGAGGTTTACCTCCTCGTTCTTCTTCTTGTTTCGGTAATCCGAAGCATAGTGCCCATACTTGTCGCAGTTGAAACACTTTATGTGGTTGCGGCACTCCGACGCGTAGTGACTGTATTTGTCACATTCAAAACATTTGATATGTGACTTGTCACAAAATTTGTCACCACCGTCTTGCCAAGCCCAATCTCCACGTCCTCCTCTATTGCCTCGCCCACGCCCACGTCCACGCTCGCGGCTATCGTAAAAGTGTCTGATACCGCTTCTTGTATCTCCCTTTAATAGCAACACTTGCTCGTTACGGAACTGATACCCCTGCTCGTTACGGGACTGATATCCCTTCAGTAGCTCCTCATGCGCCTTGAGGGAACTGGTGATCTCCTCGATCTTCTTTGTCTCCAGATTCAAGGAGTACATGAGCGTGGTGACAACAGGTACGAACTTTTCTGGTAGCACGCGTAGGTATTTCTTCATTGCCACAAATTCCTCTATCTTGTCGTTGAGAGAGACAATCTGATTGTACAGTGAATTTAGCTTGCTGACGAGCTCGTCCACCGACTGGGATTCTCCCTGACGAGGATCTAATAATCCTCATTTTATCTTTTATCTATAATTCTTATTATAAGTAAATATGATGTCATGTGGTCTGGGTATACCCTTAAATCTACAAGGAGAAGCCTACTAGGTGGTCGTAAGTTTTTTCGACCACCCCATAATCGTAAGCCTTGCTACGACTACCTTATGGTCGTAAGTTCTTCTATGATCCTTTGCTTGATCGTAGGTTATTCTCGACTACCCCATAATCGTAAGTCTTGCTACGACTACCTTATGGTCGTAAGTTCTTCTCGACCGGTCAATCGACCACCTTACAATCAATAAAACCTCTTGGCAAGTGGGTCTAATTGATTAAGGAATCCAAGCGATCAACATACCTTTGTTATTATGCAAAATAATACCTATCATCTCGACAAGTAGCGCGGCGGCATAAAGGAGTTACCATCCGATTATTCTCGCAAGCGTGTGTAAGATTCTTTGGATTGAATGAGGCGTCTCTTGAGAGGGGAAGCGGCTATTCCTTCACGACTATATAAAGGCAGCAGTCGAGAGAGGAAAGGGGAGAGGGCAATCGGCGTACACACACGCTATCGAGGGCTATCGGGAAGACAAGTGCTATGATCTGTAATAGTCTTAGTTTTTCTCCGATTGTTGAATACACTCAATACCATACACACAGGGAGTAGGGTTGTCATTCTCTCCGGAGAAGGCTGAACACGTATAAAAATACCCATGTCAATCTCTCTACGTGATTCTATTCTAGGAGACCCCCCAAATCAAACAATCTTTACGTAAGATCGGTTCTAAAACACCGACAGTTGGCGCCTACTGTGGGGGTCATAATGAAGTGGGCAAGCTCCGATAGATCTCTAATCGTTCTCTGAAACAATTATTGTTTTTATTTGTTGAGTTGCTTTTATTACTTGCGATCTTAAATCGGTTGGCAATATTGATAATTCCTTGGTTGTTCCTTCTTTCATTTGGAAAAGAATGACTCATTTATTAGTTTGATAGTTTGGGTAATGAGAGTTTAATGTTGCAAGTTTGTTAGCATGAAAGCTTTGACTCTATGTATTTCCTTTGGATTATTAGAGTGTTGAAGATTAATGCATCTCTTTTCTGATGGAAATTGTTAAAAGCCTTTTGTGATGCCTTGTTATGGTTAAGTCAAAGATTGTAATCAAATAACTTGATATGGTATGGGTATCAAGTTGAGACATTGGTGTGGTGCATCATGAATATTAATTAGTAACCTTGGAAGTGGAATTGATTAAGTTGATGTTGTCTTCTACTAGTTCTTGATGAGCTGTATTTTATGAGTAGTATTTGTGAGTATGTCCATAACTATTTGTAGTCAAAAGATATATTAAGAAGTATGGAACATTGATGAATTAGTCGGTCATTAAAATTGTTTAGGTTGCTAAACTTGTTGGGTTCTTTGGTTCCAATGGATTAATTTAAATGTGTGGAAAGGAAACTAGAGGAAATGCTAGATTTACATATTCTCTAGTATGATTAATTATTGGAATTGTGTACAAGCTGGTTGAAGGGATTGAATATCGGTGGATCTAGAATTTATGGGAGGAGTTCTATATAGTTCCTCTATATAGAATACGCGATGAATTTGGTTGTAGTGTTGTTGAGACTTTTGATCGATAGAAGATTTGATTTCGAAGTTTTAGTGTATCTTTGCGAAACCCAAATATGAGGAGAGCAGTTGAATATGTGTTTGTAAATATCCATGTGATTTGGGAAGGAAAGTAGGTAGCAACTAGATTTCATAATGAAGATAGTTGATAACAACAATGGTTGGAGTATAAGCTGTTGTGTGTTGAAGTTTGATGTTGAGCATCACTAAAAGTTGAGTGATATGTTATAATAGGGGCTTATGCCCACATGATTGTGAAATCATCGGATGATAATGTGTCCTTGATGAAAGGGTTTTGGTAGGACCTCTTCATTTGTGTAGTAGACCCTTCTAAACTTAAGAGGTTGATGTAGTGAGGTAGTATGGTTTTGGTATACTCGCGTTTTGATGATGAGATGAAAAGGTAGTATGAAACAATTTGGTGGAACTTTGGGGCTTTCTAATGGAATAGTTGATGATAAAGATTAGTGTTGAGTGTATTATTCTTAATGTTAGTAAGATTATCTCGCAAGAGATTGTGACTTGGGTGTGTGGTGATGATTCTTTTAGAAATAAAGTAATTTGATCGTCTTTCATAATTTTGATTTAGTAAAAGTGTTTGAGTTCTGCGGTTGTGATCATTTGGACCTCTTGAGTATTGTGGTGATTGAGTTTGTTTGAGCAAGGTGACTGTTGAAAGATTTTATTGGTTCTTAAGTGGATCTTGTGATTTGGGTTTTAAGAGCTTATATTGTTTAAGCTGGCAAAGTGATGTAGTAATCACAGAAAATGTCTTTCTTTGTTAAAAAGAAGGAGTGAAGTATAAGTATTTGAGATGTAAGTCACGTTTCGCATCTTGCAGTTTATTTGAGTATGCTTAAACCTTATGCGGTTGTTCCATAAGAGTTTATCAATTTTCAAAGGGCGTTACCTTCTTCTCATTTGTGGTTTGGTATTAAGCTTTGATGGGGCTTAAGCCCTCATTATTGACTTTCCTTATGTTTTCCGAGTACTTTGCCTAAGTGACTATTTTTCTTGGTCACATGTTCTTTGCGGGTGGCACATGATTTCCTAGTTGATGAAAATTATTTTCATTAAGCTCTTTCTTTTGAGAAAGAATCAACCTATTCGTTTCACGAGTCTCTTGAGGTGTTTATTAATTGTAGTTGTGAAACCTTGGGAATGTAAGTTATTCAAGGAGCATTGGAGGATGAAGCTGTTTTCGTGTATAATTCTTGGAGAGAGCTTTAATTATCTGAGAATGTTTGTCTTTGAGGCTAAGCTGATTGCATTGTTGCAACCATTAGAACCTATGGAATTTGAGATCCAAGATCCTTTGTTCAATTGGGTGGAACATTAGAATTTTCGAAAGGATGGGAATCTTGACCAATGTATTAGAGTGTTGCGATTGAGTACCTGCGGTTGTGCAGATGAATTATGATGGTGTTGTAATGAGAGTAAGATTAGCGAAATGTCGATCGTTAAAAGCGATTAATAAGATAGCGATATTGTTGGATTATTATCGGGAATAGTGGGAGTTAGTAAGTAAAACTCTAAGAGTTAGACTCTTTATAAAGATAATTGGATCGAGGAAATGTTTTTGTGTTGATGTTAAGGCGCGAGTATGTTTGGATTGCGAGAATTTTAGGGATTTAATATGAGGATTCCCCTATCTTCTATATGAGAAGTTCATTGTAGGAGTCTTAGAATCTAAATCTGGGCTTCGCATTTTTATGCTAGGACTTTGGTCACCCAATGATTATGTGTAGAGGAAGTAGATTAAGGGTGAATTTTGAACAGTGGGATGATCATTGATAGAACCCTTTTGATGAAGTATATGAATGTGTGAGCTGAGAATTCCAAGTTGTTTATTCTTAAAAGATTGAGATGATGTGATTGCATGAGCGATCTATTTTGAGATGCATTGGAAGTCATCTGTCAAATTAATCATGTCGGTAGAGGAGTTGTTGAGGAGTCGATAGAGCCTTTATACAGAGGTGTGGATGATGTATTTCGACTTGAGCGTAACGTTGAGAATGCCAAGTTAAGAGAGATGAGTTAGTGTGTTATGCGATTAATTGGAATTCCAAAGTTTGAGAGATTTTATTCCTAAAAAGAAAGCGAGAAATTGATGCTTCCTCAAGTAGTGACACGTTTTCTTGATTCTTGTTTGAGCTATGTGTTTATGACGGGTGTTTTTCGCAATTGGAGTTTGACTTTATATTGGCATGTGTGGTTCTTATCGATTTAGAAAGAATAAAAGAAATTTCTGATTTGGACATTCAAGTGTTTTTCTCCTTTGGATTTCGTGACATTTATTAGCAAAGTACCACTTGGAAGGTGGAAAGGTTTTAAGTGATGAAATTCGATTTCGGATTTGACTCTTTAGTACCGAGATGGTAACGCATAGTTGCGATGTGAATCTTTCATTTTCAGATGGGTTTTGCGGTAAAGAGTTTGCTTAAAGAGAGTCATTGTGTGTTTACGGTTAAAGGAGGTGATCCTTCTTTGCGGTGAAGAGTTCGATTGAGAGGTGGAACAAGAGTTCCGTGATCTATCGCTTGTTGTGTGGTTCGGTAGCATTGGGAGGTTAGCCCAAAGATACGTTGGGTTGTTTTAAGCTAGTTGGCATATCGCTAGGACCGTCTTGGGTCCATCGTGGAGTCTGTGACGTCTGGGTTGATACGGTCTTTGAGTGAGTAATTGAGTCATTCAAAGTTTGAGATTTTGTTAAAGGCGTTGACCATCGAGTAGGATCTTACCCTCGAGTCTCTTCCAATGAGTGTACACGGAAATGTGAGGTTGGCGTTAGAGCAGACGTTGTTTCACGTCATTGTGTTGTGGTCCTCGGTCAGAGAGAGGCCACTTGAGAATTGGAGACTTCGCGTGGCGAAGTTTTAACAAGTTGATCACATTGGTATCTGTTGTTAGTTTCGATCGCGATTTCCATTCGTGTAGATCGGCGTTTAGATTGGTCGAATCTGTTAAGGGGTAGAATGTAATACCCGATTTATTCTAAAGAAGAAATCATTCAAAAAGAAGAATAGAATTAAGAAAGAGGAGTTTTTCGCTTTTCGCCGACAACTTTGGGCCTCGGGCCTTGGCCGAGAGGCCCATGGGGGCGACTACCTATAAAGAAGGAAACCCTAGGGTGGCACTGTAGCTACAGTACCACCGCTTCAGTCGCGTGGTGCTGATTGCCTGCCTCTTGGAGCCGCCCTTCCCGCTAGGTGTTCGCAAAGGAAGGAGAAGGAGGGACTGCAGATTGGTTGGCCAAAAGGAGGGACGGGGGATCTTCTTCGTGGGGGATCGTTCAACGTCTCCCTAAGGTTCTTGAAGGGTAACGAGAGTCGTTCCTCGCTGTTTAATTAAGAATAGATGCAAAACCGATTAGATTTGATTGGATCAAAGTCTGTCTGCAGTAGATCAAATCTGTCCAGTATGTTGCGCGGGCTGTTTTGATGTCTTAGATGCCGAATCAGAAGTGTTGATTTCCTAGAGATATCTAGATTATGTTCTTAACTTTCTGTGGCCACCGAGTTCACCTGATTCCGTTGCTCGAGTCAAAAGTTATGATAGATTTAGTATCTGCTGTCCAGATTTCTGACGAGATTAATCTGTTTTGTTATTTCGTAAAATATGAAAATGTAATTGGAATAATCTGTATTTTCACCCAACTAGGTTATTGTAGGTAATTTGATAAATTTTCTATATTGTTAAAGAACGATCAATTCGGAGTTATAGATTAAAAGTTATGATCGTTTTAGTGCTGCTGTTTAGGCTGTTAGACAGTTTCTGTGCTGAAAGTTCATCTGTCTGTTAGCGTACTAATTTGGTCGAATTAGATCATCTTGTCAACTAAAGTATTGTAGATTTGTTAGTTAAAAATCCACAGAAACTGGATTCACCTCATTCGGAGTTCCAGATCAAGAGATATGCTGTTTACCGTGCTGCTGTCCAGTGGCGTTATTTGACTGAATGCGTTGGTTTCAGTTTAGGGTTTCTAGATAAATCTTGATTCACCGGGGAAGCGATGTAGAACGTTGTTAAGTAGTGTCGTGTTCATCGCGTTCTTATTTCAGTTATTTAATTGTTTAGGAGGTGAAGCTTGGGTTTAGGAGCACCACTTTTTCCTCGCTAACGCGTCGCATCATGGAGGCAAATACATTGCTTATCTTAATGATTGTGATTGATGAATGCTTTTATGATTATCTGTGAGTTCTTATGATTCAAGAGAAGTTGGATTGTCTATGGTCTTTCATATGTGTTGAATCCATGATTGGAGATGATAATATTTAAGTTCATGTTCCTTCCATATGTGTGTTATCTCCATGATTAGAGAGCGTGTCTTTTCAATATACATATTTCATTCCATGCATTCATTATTCATGTTCCATCCACGGGAGTGGATTAAAAAGACCCATCAATTCCAGGATGGGCACGTAAGACCCACCATTCCAATGTGGGCGTTTTGGGACACCCGTATAAAATGTTCTTCATACGGGACTTGGATCCCCGTATTTTTGTTAAGATGCGGGCTTAAGTGAACACCGACGGGTGTGTCTCTAGCAATACCGGTATATGCATGTGTGTAGTCCCTCCATTCTATTCACTTCATTCATTCCATTCATTCAAATACTCGTTCCGTGATTTCTTCATATGGTTCAATGATGTTGACTTGTTAATGTTTGTGGTATGTTCCATTTATTCACTGTACTTGCTAAGTCTTGAACTCACACTTGTTTGTTTATTTATTTATTTAGGTAATCACTGATGTTGGCTCATTTGGGAGGGAGTAGACACGCACTACTCATTCACAGCATCATATTCAAGTTCAAGATTATAAATTAGTTCTATCTTTCACTTATTATTGACGAACTGTAATAAATAAGTTTAGATAGAGAAGGAAGGATACCTTCTCCTTGATACGGTTGATTTATTATTGCTTGTGAACCTTGTTTAACGATGAACTGTAATAAATACATTTAAATGGTGAAGGAATGATACCTTCTCCATGTTGGGTTATTTTATTTATGCCTTTAGATGTTATATCATTCAGATTCTTCCGCAATGTGGCTGTATGTTAGAGTATTTAAGTGACATCTTGGCTTCCAAACAGCCAGGGTGTTACAGTAGGTCAAATTAGGCTCTTCTAGTCTTGTGTTGTATACTTGTATTATTTGCAACAAAAATAGGAGAGGGCTCAACAAGTAATATGTAGCATTACTTCTTTGCCAATCTGACTTTGGATGAAAACCTTTATATAAAAAAGGACGGGCAACACTGTTTGGGACTTCCAGTAATATGTTTTTGTGGACCAAGATTCCATTTCATATTATTCTCCCCAACAAATGGGGATTTTGTGCTTTTGTTCGTGTGACATTACAAAAACTCCTAATTTTCTAGCTACAACACAGTTTAAGAAAGGAAAAGCCTTGCTAAACTTCATAAATGCAGCTAAGGCTACAACACGTGAGAACATGAAGAACCTACATGAAAATTAGAATAACACGATGCCAGAAATAACAATAAAACGTGATGTTAGTTCATTAATATATTATTCTTAACCATACTAGAAAGAACAAAAAAGCAAGGTAGCACACCTTCCTTTTCTCCCCCATTTTTATGTCTGCTCAAACTGAAACCCCCACCATATGAACTATCCATTGCACAGAGAGTGCACATACATCAATAATCACAGCATCACAGAGCAAAGGGGAGGAGTAGAGAGAGGGGGAGGAGTAGAACAGGGGGAGTATACCTCAGTGTGTGGCAACAGCAACAGTACAACCACAGGCATAATCATGCGCGCCCAACGGCCACCGAGAGCCTCGAGCCCCGTCGTAGGTAGCCACAGCAACCAATCCCAGCATCTTCACCATGAGGAAACACCAAGCAACAAAAATCAGTAAATGAATCATCGCACAAACATGAAAACCAAAGCAACAAAAAAGGGGGGAAAAGGGGGTTTAAGTCTAGGGAGGAGGAAGCCGGACCCAGGCTACCACCCCCAAGTCCGGCAGACCAAGCACCAGGGGAGCTAGAGGCACGACACAGGAGGAGTCGAGCCGAGGGCCAGGGGTGACGCAGGGAGGCAGCGAGTCGGGGCATCGCAGGGAGACGTGGGAGGCCGAGCAGGGCTGAGCCGGGCAAGTAGGTGCGGGCTAGGACCAAGCCGAAGCCGGGGCAAAGCCGGAGGAGCCGAGACTGGGTCAGGTCGCAGGGGAGCAAGGGAGGCCGAGCGCATGCGAAGCGGGCCGGAGGTGAGCCAGTGGAGCGACGTCGAGCGGAGCCAGAGGCGGTGGCGCCAAGAGTCGGTCGAGAGAGAGAGAGGCAGAGCCATGGCACATTCATTCGGCCAAGGCAAGAACCAGGAGGAAGAAGAATAGAGAAAGAGATTCAGGCCTATTGCTCGATTCAATCAAGGAGATGGGAGGAGCGGGGGGAGGAGCTAAGCACGGGGACCAAGTGCGGAAATGGGAAGAGCGAGGGATGGCACCGATGCAGCGGCTACGTAGATAGCCCGAGGGGGCAGGAGGGAGGAAGAGGGAGCAGTAGCTGGGTAGGGAGGCTGAGGGGCGGGAAGGAGGAAGAGGGAGGCCGCTGCAGCAGCGGGTGAGGGAGACCGGGGAGGGCAAGGGAGGATGAGGAAAGGGGGAGATGCGTTGTGGGATAACACGAGAGAGGAGATGAAAGGAGCGAGAGTGCACGATGGTTCACGATGCCGCAGCTGCCAGGGCGACGTGGCCGAGCAAGCACCATGCGTTACCACCTAGCGCACCGCATTGGATCGGGCGGGCGTGAGTGTGCTGATGCGCTATCGGACAGGCAAAATTTTTTGGGCGATGTGGCCAGGGCCAGAGGGAGCCCTTTCTTCCATCCTTTAATGTTAGTAATAGCTTTGGGTGTGGGCTAGGTAGTCCAGCATGCTTGTCTCTGGGCTAGGACTTTAGGGCCAGTCGGCAGCCATGTTAAACGTGGGAGCATTTATTATTTCTTATGATTGCCTTACAATCTTCTCATAGTTAAGAAGGTATCAGTACCAAGCATGTATCCCTTCACATAACATCTTATTGTTTTAAAATCAACAAGGTGCATGTGTGTCATCACTCAAAAACTTAATTTTCTGCTCGGTGAAAACAACATAAGCATACCAAGGCAACTTGTACAACACGAAAGACACCGCACATGGCCCCGAACCCCGGTGCACACTAACTCACCCTCGTGGGTGTGAAGTATATAAATAAGACGCCATGTATGGCCCCGAGCCCCGGTGCACACTGATGCCCTCCGCAGGCACGAGTGTATAAACAAAAGACGCCGCGTATGGCTCTGAGCCCCAGCGCACACCGATGCCCTCTGCAGGCCCGAGTCTATAAACAAAAGACGTCGTGCATGGCTCCGAGCCCCGGCGCACACCGATACTCTTCGCAGGCACGAGTGTATAAACAAAAGACGTCGCGCATGGCTCCGAGCCACGGCGCACACCGATGCCCTCCGCAGACACGAGTGTATAAATAAGATGTCGTGCATGGCCCCGAGCCCCGGCGCATACCAATGCCCTCCGTAGGCACGAGTGTATAAACAAAAGACACTGCGCATGGCTCCGAGCCATGGCACACACCGATGCCCTCCGCAGGTACGAGTGTATAAACAAAAGATGCCGCGCATGGCTCCGAGCCCCAACGCACACTAACTCACCCTCGCGGGTGTGAAGTATATAAATAAGATGACGTGCATGGCCTTGAGCCCCGGTGCACACTAACTCATCCTCGTTGGTGTGAAGTGTATAAATAAGACGCCGCGCATGGCCTCGAGCCCCAGCGCACACTCACCCTCACGGGTGTGAAGTGTATAAATAAGACGCCGAGCATGACCCCGAGCCCCGACACACACTAACTCACCCTCGCAGGTGTGAAGTGTATAAATAAGACGTCGTGCAGGCCCCCGAGCCCTGGCGCACACTAACTCACCCTCGCGGGTGTGAAGTGTATAAATAAGATACTGCGCAGTGCCTTGAGCCCCAGCGCACACTAACTCATCCTCGCGGGTGTGAAGTGTATAAATAAAATTTCGCGCCCAAAACAAGCAAGACCCTAGTCGTTTCGAAGGCCTCACCTCAGCGACTAGGGAGTCTCCCACCTCGAGGGCCTCGCCTCGGCGGAGACATGTCACATCGTGCTCAATTGTGCTAAGACCCTAGTCATCCCGGAGGCCACGCCTCGGTGACTAGGGAGTCTCTCGCCTTGAGGGCCTCGCCTCGGCGAAGAGACAATTCACATCGCGCTCAAAACACGCAAGACCCTAGTCGTTTCGAAGGCCCCGTCTCGACAACTAGGGAATCTCCCACCTCGAGCGCCTCGTCTCGGCGGAGAGACAGTTCACATCGCGCTCAAAACACGCAAGACCCTAGTCGTTTCGAAGGCCCCGCCTCAGCGACTAGAGAGTTTCCCGTCTTGAGGGCCTCGTCTCAGCGGAGACATGTCACATCACGCTCAATCGTGCTAAGACCCTAGTCGTTTCAAAGGCCCTGCCTCGACGACTAGGGAGACTCTTGCCTCAAGGGCCTCGCCTTAGCGGAGGGACATTTCCCATCGCGCTCAATCATGCTAAGACCGTAGTTGTTTTGAAGGCCCCGCCTCGGAGATTAGGGAGTCTCCCGCCTCGAGGGCCTCGCCTCAGTAGATAGACATTTCCCATCATGCTCAATCGCGCTAAGACTGTTGTCATTTCTAAGGCCCCGCCTCGGCGACTAGGGAGTCTCCCGCCTGGAGGGCCTCGCTTTGGTGGAGAGACATTTCTCATCGCGCTCAATCGAGCTAAGACCCTAGTCGTTTCGAAGGCCCCGCCTCGGCAACTAAGGAGTCTCCCGCCGCGAGGGCCTCGCCTCGGCGGAGAGACATTTTCTATCGCACTTAATGACGCTAAGACTCTAGTCGTTTCGAAAGCCCCGCCTCAGCGACTAGGGAGTCTCCTGCCTCGAGGGCCTCGTCTCGGTGGAGAGATATTTCCCATCGCGCTCAATCACTCTAAGATCCTAGTCATTTTGAAGGCCCTGCCTCGGCGACTAGGGAGTCTCCAATCTCGAGGGCCTCGGCTCGGTGGAGAGACATTTCCCATCGCACTAAGAGCCTAGTCATTTCGAAGGCCCTGCCTCAGTGACTAAGGAGTCTCTCGTCTCGAGGGCCTCGTCTCGGCAGAGAGACATTTCCCATCGCGCTCAATCGCGCTAAGACTGTTGTCGTTTCAAAGGCCACGCCTCGGCGACTAAGGAGTCTCCCACCTCGAGGGTCTCGCCTCGGTGGAGAGACGTTTTCCATCGTGCTCAATCATGCTAAGACCCTAGTCGCACCGAAGGCCCCGCCTCGGTGACTAGGGAATCTCCCGCCTCGAAGGCCTCACCTTGGTGGAGAAATATTTCACTTCGCGCTAGGACCCTAGTCGTTCCGGAGGACGCGCCTCGACGACTAGGGAGTCTCTCGCCTCAAGGGCCTCACCTCGGTGGAGAGAGTTCACATCGCGCTCAATCGCGCTAAGACCCTAGTCGTTCCGGAGGCCGCACCTCGGTGACTAGGGAGTCTCCCGCCTCGAGGGCCTCGCCTCGGCAAAGATATTTCACATCGCGCTCAATCCCGCTAAGACATTAGTCGTTTCGAAGGCCCCGCCTTGGCAACTAGGGAGTCTCCTGCCTCGAGGGCCTCGTCTCGATGCAGAGACATTTCCCATCATGCTCAATCGCGCTAAGACCCTAGTAGTTTCGAAGGCCCCACCTCGGCGACTCGGGAGTCTCCTGCCTCGAGGGCCTCGCCTTGGGAGAGAGACATTTCCTATCACGCTCAATCACGCTAAGACCCTAGCCGTTTCAAAGGCCCCGCCTCGACGACTAGGGAGTCTCCCGCCTCAAAGACCTCGCCTCGACGGAGAGACATTTCCCATTGTGCTCAATCGCGCCAAGACCCTAGTCGTTTCAAAGGCCCTGCTTCGGCGACTAGGGTATCTCCTACCTCGAGGGCCTCGCATCGGCGGAGAGACATTTCCCATCGCTCTCAATCGCTCTAAGAACCTAGTCGCGCCGAAGGCCCCGCCTCGGCGACTTAGGAGTCTCTCGTCTCGAGGGCCTCTCCTCAACGAATAAATATTTCACATCGCGCTAAGACCCTAGTCATTCCGGAGGCCACGCCTCGGTGACTAGGGAGTCTCCCACCTCGAGGGCCTCGCCTCGGCGGAGACATTTCACATCACGCTCAATCGCGCTAAGACCCTAGTCGTGTCTAAGGCACCACCTCAGCGATTAGGGAGTCTCCCGCCTGGAGGGCCTCACCTCTGCGGAGACATTTCACATCGCGCTCAATCGCGCTAAGACCCTAGTCGTTTCAAAGGCTCCACCTTGACGACTAGGGAGTCTCCCGCCTTGAGGGCCTCACCTCGGTGGAGAGACATTTCCCATCGCGTTCAATCTCGCTAAGACCCTAGTCGTTTCGATGGCCCCGTCTCGGCGACTAGGGAGTCTCCCGCCTCGAGGGCCTCGCCTCGGTAGAGAGATATTTCCCATCGCGCTAAGACCCTAGTCATTTCGAAGGCCCTACATCGGCGACTAGGGAGTCTCCCGCCTCGGGGGGCCTTGCCTCGGCGAAGCGATATTTCCCATCACGCTAAGACTCTAGTCGCGCCGAAGGTCCCGCCTCGGCGACTAAGGAGTCTCCGCCTCGAAGGCGTCACCTCGGCGGAGAAATTTTCACATTGCACTAAGACCCTTGTCGTTCTGGAGGCCGCGCCTTGGCGACTAGAGAGTCTCCCACCTCAAGAGCCTCGTCTCGGTGGAGAGAGTTCACATCGCGCTCAATCGCGCTAAGACCCTAGTCATTCTCGAGGCCCCGCCTTGGCGACTAGGGAGTCTCCCGCATTGAGGCCTCATCTCGGCGAAGCGACCTCGCATATCGCGCTCAAACGCACAAACATGTCATTTCGACGACCGCGCCTCGAAGACCTTGTCTCGACGAGGACACCTCATGAATCAAGCACCAGCGCGCCTAGTCCTTTGAGCATGAAAACCAAACAAAAAAAGTTGGAGGACGGCGATTGTCTTCGCCTCCCTCTCGCTAGTGTTGGGCTCTCAAACGAGCTCAATCAAAAAAAGTTGGGAGACGACGATCGGTTTCGCCTCCCCCTCGCTAGCTTCGGGCTCTCAAACAAGTCCAATAAAAAAAGTTGGGGGACAGCGATCGGCTACGTCTCCCCCTCGCTAGCTGTGGGCTCTCAAACGAGCCTAATCAAAAAAAAGTTAGGGACGGCGATCGGCTTCATCTCCCCCTCACTAGCTCTGGGCTCTCAAATGAGCCCATTCAAAAAATGTGGGGGACAATGATCGGTTTCGCCTCCCCCTCGCTAGCTCTGGACTCTCAAACGAGCACAATAAAAAAAGTTGGGGGACGGCGATGGGCTACGCCTCCCCCTCGCTAGCTTTGGACAGGATTGCGTCCGCTCACCCCTCGGAACCGCGGGATCTGTCCTTGTGACCTCGGACCACGCAAACGAGGGAGTTATCGTAGCAGGGCACCAAGGGGTGCCCCACACCCTAGGGTCGTCAGGAATACCGGTGTACCGTCGGGGACACTGTACATATGTAGACCTTGTCTGTATGGTGTACTTAGGCAAATATACCTAAAGTGCCCCCTCTCTCAGTACATTGTGAGGGCAAGAAGGTAAATGTCCCTTCTTGCCCTCTATAAATAAAACCTTAAGGACATGTAAGAGGGGGGCTTACCTCATTATCTCATCCACACACTCACGCAATACATTCATACATCTAGTGTCTTGGCTCCTCTTCCCTTCGGTCTTCTCCCGAGACAAAAGGTACTCCATACTCACTGTCTAGCATTTTCTTGCTACGACGAGGATTATATTGATTTTTCACGTTAAATGGCCTAGTGTCACCAAACTGAACCTGATTGGTCAGAATAAAGTTATTTTAGATAAAATTCACAACCCATGATCTTTAAGCTATATTTCTGTTAGAATTTTCGAGATAAAAGCTTTTGATTGTTGTGCTTATTTCTTAGTTGTGTTTAATTCTGTCAATAATTTGGATACTTGTGTAACCTTTTGGGTATATCTGTAGTTGAAATTTGTGGTTTCTGGTTTGCAAGATGGAAGGTGATGCAGTGCTTCAGAAACCAATTCAGTGGTTCACATGTCTTGGTGATAATTGATAAAGTTGTCATTTTTTAGGCTTCATGTCACCTCATTCTTTTGAAACATTTATCCTGGCCGCAGACATCTATCAATTCGTCTATAAGATGGAAATTTGTATAAATATAATGGGCCCAACCCTGCACCTAAATTGATGTGGGGGAAAAATGAGTGATATAGTTTTGAGTTTTGGCCTCGGGTTTCTGGTTAGCCTTGTTGGACCTCAAGAACTGCTCCTAACTTTTGCTTATACTGGAAGGATATGCGTGTGCTGATGTTAAGGATGTTTAATATCTCGTGGCTTCAGAAAGAATATCTGTTGGGTTAAGCTTAGCTTTCGTTCTGAACATTTTGTTTCCCTGGCAAGCGTTTGAAGCCCCACAGGAACATTTGCACACAGATAAATTTTAAGGAGACAGGAGAATGACCTTTTTAATACAAAATTGTTCCGCTTTGCTTTATATATGTCATCTTTTTGCTGAAATTGTTGTTTATACCACCCTCATCCTTTTGGCTAAGATGAAGTGAACTAGGTGGTTAACAGATTGGAATTTGTATGGGCTTTCATCTTGTTAGCAATTAAGCTTTTTTTCCCCAGCTGGTGAACTTTTCATCCTTTTGTGTCACACAACATATTTATTGATCATTTTATATTAGTCTAAGTAGCATCTGAATGGTTGGAGCTTCTTTTGACCTGTTTCTCAGGAAATAAGATAAATATAGAGGCTGCTTTTTGTTTGCAACTAGCCTAATTCCCCGCGCAATTACAATACCTCTAAAAATAGTGTTGTATTTGTTATCCAACTCCAATACTTATATATGACTGAAAATACGATTGTATTTTTCATACTACTTTGATATTTTCCGTTTACATCTAATTAACCTGTATTGTTATAATTTGGACCTACCATAATTGACGGTATAGATTTTTCTTTTCTTCCTCTGATAAATATGATAATTTCTAGCCCCGAGAACGTATATGATGACTTTTTTTATCTCTACCTTAATAATATAATATAATAGATTCTTCACGGTGAAGAGAGCTACTAATATATCGAGAAGGGAACGTAGAAGCATCATTGTTGCCTCGTCAATGAAGTCAGACAACATCTTGTCCTCCTCAAGGTCCACCTCTGGATGACACATCTCATCAATCAGAGGATTAAAAGTGCATAGCATTACAGGCCTCTTTGTCACCAACATTGCAGTGTATCATCTATTGTACTCCTGTCTGTTCATGAATATACAACATTTTGGACATCGACATGCAGACATAGTCTTCAACATACAACTTTAATTGTTACTTTTATATGAATATGTTCATAAAATAATGTAAAATTATATAAAAAAATTCATGACTAATCTAATGATATCATTTTCACATAACTAATACAAATAGTTTTTTTATATGTATTGGTCAAAGTTAAGAAACTTTGACTACAGTATTTATAAAACGCCATATATTTCGAGAATGAAGGAGTATAATAAAAGCTCATGATGTATGGTTGAAAGCTCTAAAAAATAGAAATTCAACAAATTCTCATAAAAACTGAAACATCAAACCATTAATTTGGTGGACCCTAATTATGTTTGGCAAACCATAACCATTGAATGTTAATTGGAAAAAACGAGCAATATACTAGAAATATACTATATATATATATATATATATATATATATATATATATATATATATATATATATATATAAGCAAAACAACTGGCCTCAATCTGGGAATTTTTTATTAATTAATCCTTTTTTAATGTTATTTTAAAGTTAACCACGGCACACTTTATTTTCAATTTTGACCTCTTTGGTCACGCTACCATCCGTGAAGTGACAAAACAACGCTGTCACGCCAGTCTATATCTAAGACAAGCTTTTGTCACGCCACCATGCGTGGCGTGACAGCTACAATCAGTGGCGTGACAAAAAGTGCTATTTAGCAGACTTATTCTAAGTGTGACAGCGTTGTTTTGTCACGCCACAGGTGATGACGTGACCAAAAGAGTTAGAATTGAAAATAAAGTGCGCTGGGGTTATCTTTAAAATAAAAATTAAAAAAGGGTTAAATAAAAAAAAGTTCTCAATCTGGTGGGTCACAATTAAAGCTGAGTTGTACTATCCATGGGATATTAATTACTTTAGATATATTACTTTAATTTAAAAATAAAATAGAATGTACATAGCTTACTCAATCTACTGGATACGAATATTACACGTCCATTAATTAAACGAATGTACAGATTAGGTGTATTGTGTGCGTGTGTACCAGACCGATCGCGTCTCGTGCGGCGATGGCGAGTATGTCGGCGCAGGAGACCTGGTCGTGGCACTCGGCCTCGACGGCGGCATTGGCGCTCTTCACCGTCTTAAAGCCTTCGAACGCCAGGGATCGGTTGTCGTCGATGGGCCTCTCGGCCTGATTGCTCGGCGTCAGGGGCGGACCAAAGAACTCGGAGGGTGGGATGAGGTTGAATGAGATGATATAGTACAGGTAGGATGAAATCGTTCTAGATAGGATAATACAGGCAGTGTGTTTTGTTAGTTGTATAGGATGATATAAAATTGTGTTTTTCTTGGTTGTATGAGATGATACACGAATTGAGTTTACAAATTGATTTGAATTTAAATTCGATTTGCAAATTCATCAACATCTGCTAGCCTCCTCACTACAATGTCTTCTTTTTATTTTTTTTCGTGTCCGGGAGCTTCGTTGCGCGAGAGCGTTTTGTCGAATGAATAGTGCTCCCGTATTGTTTGGTACTATTCATCCAACTAAACACGGGGATGACCTCATATCCTGAACAGAACCATCCCGTTCAGCCTCATACCACGAACCAAACGCACCCTAAATCCCACTCAAATATCCGTTTCTAGGAGAGCAGCACAATATCTTATTACTTTTGTCCCTACTCAGTTCAACAGAGATGTCCCGACAGCCCACTTATATCGAACTTTTTTTTTATTAATTAACCTTTTTTAAATTTTATTTTAAAGTTAACCTCCGGCGCACTTTATTTCCAAATCTGGCCCCGTTGGTCACGCCGCCACCCATGACATGACAAAACAACGCTATCACGCCACAGGATAAATCCGCAAAATAACACTTTTGGTTACGCCACCACACACTTGTGGTGGCGTGACCAAACAACACTGTTACGCCACCACCCATGGCGTGACAAAACATGCCCTCTTGTCACGTCATAGGTAGTGGCGTGACCAAAATGGTCAGATTTGAAAATAAAATGCGCCAGAGGTTAACTTTAAAATAAAATTTAATAAAATATTATTTAATAAAAAAATTCACTTATATCCCGCTTTTTTTTTACCTATCGTCAAATACAGCAGAGATGTCCCGACAGCCCACTTGTACCTGCTTTTTTTTTACCTATCGTCAAATACAACAGACATACCCTAACAGCCCACTTCCACCCCTACCCGACGTCGATTGGATCAACCCTTACCGAGACATCGCAACTCGCAACCCTGCAGTGGTGCATACATATCGTCATATTAGAATTTTTTTTGGTCGAAATGGCGCAACTCCATCTCGTATTTGCAAGAATGATTGTTTTCGCGTGGAATTTGCGAAAATGATGTCCTGTCGTATGACCATCGTGCAGCAGGGCGTTCGGAGACAACACTTGCCCCCTGCCTGCTCTTCCCAGTGCCTCTCGCACGACCACCGTGCTGGGGCTACTGTAGCACCACATATTGTGTTGTAGTACTGTAGAATTTTTTTTAAAAAAAATCATTTAAGTAATAAACTCTAAAAATTATGAATTTTTTTTGTGGAACCTTCTGACGCAGTGTACTTATTTGTGTAATTTTTTTTCAAAATTTTATCTGTTCAAAAATTGTTCTCAAAAATTCATTTAAATATACTATTTGTAGGAATTTTCGAGAACAATTCAGAGCAGATAAAAATTTGAAAAAATTACACAAGTAAGTATACTGTGTCAGGAAGCTCCGAAGAAATTTCATAATTTTTAGAGCTCATTTTCTATATTTAAAAATTCTTCTAAAAAATATACTTAAATGACTTCTTTATTAAGAAACCTGCTACCGTGCTGCTTGTGAGGTGGTCGTCTTGGCGGTGATCTTCTGGCGGTGTCGGCTCCGGACGCTCTGCCGCATGATAGCCGTACGTAAGCGTCATTTTTGCAAATTTCATACGAAGACGGTCATTCATGCAAATATGAAGTGAATTTGCATCATTTTGGCAACCAAAAAAAAAAAACTCGTCATGTTATATGATACGGTACTGCAACAACGCAGTACTAACATCTTGCCTATGTAGTTGCGATGTATATATACAAGTACACAAGTCCAGATTAACATCAACGAAGCAATCGTATGTGGAAGAAGAGGAGGATGGTGGCCCGCATCTTCTCCTCCACCACGTCCTGCACGGTGCTCTCCACGTTGGGGCAGGTGCTCGCATAGTACCCCGGCTTCAGGTGGACGCGTCGAGCTGAGCGAAGAGGGCGACGACGAGGACGAGCAACACCATCCAGGACGACCAAGCCGCCCGACGGGGATCGCTTAATTGGGCTAGGTCTCATGCATCGTCGGTGAGGATTAGACATAATGCACTTTGTGCTGGATTATTTTAGTTGGAAATTTGCGTTTGTTCACCTTGAACTTGGGACTGCGTTGGTTCTGGACTCTGGTCGGCTATACCTAATGCAAGTAGGAAGCACCATTTGTTTATCTTGGACTTGATTAACTAGTTGTTGATTTCAGCACTGACTCTTCCGAACCTCCTATATTCACACGGTATATTTCTCTATTTGACACTTCTGTTCATAATATTTCAGATAAAAATAATATCCAACTATTAAAACATTAATTAATATACTGAAAACCGACGGTTCAACCGATGAATAGGCGGTCGGGCCGCTGAACAGTTGGAGCAGTGGCTTTGCCGGTTCGATCACCCATCCGATTTCTTTTCCCGTTTCAAAAAAAAAAAAAATCACCCATCCGATTTTAATAACTATGTTTGCGACGGATCTCGGCGACGAATGGGCATGGAGGCTCAGCGACTGCCCGCCGAGGGTTGCGTAGCGAGGACGTCCGATGATCGATGGTGCGACATAAGCCTCATTGATGATGTAACGCGACTCATGGTGGCACGTGCGTGAGCATACTCAGCAACCAACATGGTGAGACTTTCGTTGGTTGACGTCGACGTGTTGTTTCACTCAGCAGCTACCGCGGCGGCTTGGCGCACATCCCAACTTCTTCACGCGCGCGCCGCCTCTGCCTCGCTCTGCGCGCCAGAGCTGACAGTGGGCAAAGATAGAGTCAAAGAGAGAAATGAGTGACGGAGAGTGGGGTCCACAAACTGACAGTGGTATTAGATGTCTTCTTGGAAGAAAAAAATTGACAAAAAAAATAACGGTCAAACGATCTATTGTGACAGTAAAACTAACCGATACTGATGGTAATAGCAGCAAAAACGAAATAGAGTTAAAATTTTCATGGCAAAAACGACATGGTCTAATTTCTAGTGGCAGAAACGATATTACACACCTTTCCAGTGGTACCAACAAAATTTTCCCAATGTTTTAATGTGTCCGATTACTTTAGGGCCATTCTGCGTGGAACAAAATATAAATATATATAAGTGACGAGGATATAATAATCCTCATTTAATTATTTATCTGTAATTCACATTGTGGATAATAATGACGTCATATGGTCCTTGAGTATACCCCTTATTTATAAGGGAAAAACTGGAGGTTGTAAGTTCTTCTACGACCACCCCTATGGTCGTAAGTCCTCATACGACCACCCCATAGTCGTAAGTCTTTCTACAACTATCATGTAATCGTAAGATCTTCTACGACCACTACCTGGTCGCAAGCTCTTATACGACCAATCCCTAGTCGATAAGGCTTATAGACATGTGGGCCTAGTCGACCAGGGAATCTTCCGCACCATATTCAATGGTATGGAGCAGTAAACTACGCTGTTATCCTCTAGAATAATGGCATGATTTAACTCCTTTGTTATGGTGATAACTGCCTGGTAACGTGGAAACGTTACTACTCCCACAATAATCTCCATCAACGGCTCCACGATCTGGTACATTAAGGAGGCCTTTATACTGGAGATACAACTATACACTTCGAGGACTGTATAAAATATGGGATCATCAGGACAATGAGAAGATTCAGAAGCACAATACTCTAGTCTTTGGCTCCATCTTGTAATCCAGCATACTCAATACATACACACAGGAGTAGGGTTGTTATTCTCCCAGGAGAAGGCCCGAACCTATATAAAAATCCCCGTGTCTCTATCTCTGTGTGATTTTGAGCCTAAAGGAACCCCCGAATCAAACAATCTTTACGTAAGTTCGGTTCTAAAACTCCGATAGTTGGCGGCGTCTGTGGGGATCTCGAGTCATCAGCTTTCCTTTGACTTTTCCGAACTCTCAAGCTCTCATGGCAGGAGAGTGGAACGAGGAGAACTGGTTCGACTTGGCCGATTACGCAGATATCGACATGGATGCTGGTTTCAACTACAAGCCGAGTGATGCATCATCCGATGGTGATGTCGCCTCCGGGGATCATTCTCCAGGAGACCATCCCATCGATGGAGTTGAGGAGGGATCCTTATCTCCCACAACGATATGTCCAGATGAGGAACCAACTTTCTCAGAGGGCAAAGGTCAATCCAACCACATCAAGGACTGTCCCAAGGCAGGCTTAGAGCATAACGAGGGTTCTCCCTCTGGATGTTCAAATCCACCTGAGGCAGTCCGACCTGGCACAACAACTCTTGGAAGTCGTAATTACATATCTTCATCAGCACCTGGTAGTTCTCTCTCTCCGGCTAGCCCAGCCAAGGATGTGATCGAACGTGCTCTCCCTATGAGTTTGACCATCCCAACGCAGGGCTCACTTACAGATGGAGACGGCTATAACCCGGAATTCCCCTTCTTGGAGGGTTTGCCCTAAGTCGCTAGATGGTGTCATTCGATGACTCCTCAAGCGAGGAGGCCTCAAGCGCAAGTGAAGATCATCAGCGAGAGGTCTTCGTCCTTCCCTCAAGTAGTAATAACTCTCCTAGAGACAGGACTGAGGACGCTCCTCGACGATCACACCCTACGACCGCTCATGGCAATGGCAAGGACACCTCCGGCGATGACCAGAGTCAATACTCTGATGAGCACGCGAGAAATTCTCGAGATCATCGCACTTCACTGAGGCAAGCTCAAGGATCAGGTATGGATGATTCTGAAACAATACGACGGAAATGAGTTGCAGCCCAGAAAAATTTGCCTGGTTGCACTCAATACCAGTCGGAAGAAGCTCAGGAACTTCAACATATCAACGACCTACTCGAGAACCCATCTCGAGAACTTGCCCGAGCACCTGGCAACGACCTCTTCGCTGAAGAGATTGCACGAAGGTTCTGGCCACGATGAACAAGCTCGAGCGTTCTGCCGACATCACTCTGGAAGTCGAGCGAGACGACTCCATCGACTTCGATCATTGAATAACTCACCGCATAGAGATCGACGCAAGTTGCATCGTTCCCTAAACCAGAAAAGGGTTCCTCGAACACCTGATGATCGAAGGGCTCCCAGGAGAGGCGATCATTCACCACTCTGACCCAGGGGTCTGCAACAACAGGCAAAATACGAGGAGTATTACCCTAGTATGATAGAGACTTATCATAAGTCAGATTCACCCATTGCCGGGTTTCATCGAGTACGATCGCCTGGGGACGTCAACCCTTCTTTCTTGCAAAGAAGGCGTTACGATGTGATTACCGGATGTCGAGCATTCTCGCCTGACCTCCGAGTAGTTCACTGGCCGCCGCGGTTTTAACCAGGGAACATGGAGAAATTTGATGGATCTCAAAATCCCATCGAGTTTCTCCAGATCTACACGACCGTTATCTGAGCAACAGGAGGAGGAGAGCGCGTCATGGTGAATTAGCTTTCGACTGTGCTCGAAGGGTCCGCTCGATTGTGGTTATTAAACCAACCACTCGAGTCGATCTACTCGTGGCAACACCTCTGCGACTTTCTACTAGGCCAATTTTCAGGGCACCTACCATCGCCCCGGGAAGGAGGATGACCTGCACAGGATGAGCACAGAACGACCATGAGACACTACGCTAATTCATCAGGCGTTTCAGTCAGGTTCGCAACTCAATTCCTGAGGTTTCTGACTCATCTATTATCAGAGCCTTCAAGCAGGGAGTCCGCAGCAGAATAATCACAAAGGACATCGCTTTGAACCCTCAAGATCTTGTCATTTGAACTCTTCAAGATGGTGATCGATGCGGCTGGCGATGAAGCGGTGAGTGGATCAAAATCATCGATTGAGATGACCAGCACCCTCAAGAGGTTGGCGAAGGTGGCAAGAAGAAGGATAAAAAGGCCAAGAAATTTTAAGAACAAGGCAAAAGGCCAAAATCCTCAAGCCAATAGTTCTGAGGAGGTCTTAGCCGTAAGCGATAAGGAGCCACAAACTGCCAAGCAATACCCTGATCGAGGCAAAGGTAAGCGCCCCGAACGGAAGAACGATAAGTCTAGGTGGTGTCCTTTCCATAAAAAAGAAGGATATGGCCTTTGCAACTGCCGAGTTTTCCAATGAAAACTCGATGACTACTACAACGACAAAGGGCCACTTTCTACCCTCGAAGAGGTAGGGCAAGTTAGCGGTCGTACACAGTCGAACAACAACGAGGAGATGTAGTTTCAAGATCCTGAGCACACCATCGAGCACATCTTTCGAGGATCATCGGTATACGAGTCAAAGCGATAGCTTAAGACGGTCGAACGTGAGGTAAACTCCATTGACCCTCCTCTTATCAATAAATTATCGAAGTGGTCGGAAGTCACAATCTCTTTCGAGAAGGTTGACTGCCCGATCCCTTCGACTCAACCATGTCGCTTTCCGATCGTGGTTGAACCCACCATTAACAACTGTCGAGTAAATCGAGTGTTGATTGATGGTGGTAGTTAGATGAATATTACATTCACGAATACCTTGGGCCGAGATGCAAGTACCCAAGACCAAGGTAAGACCCGAGAAGATACTCATTTCATGGTATTGTCTGCAGGGGTCTTGACCAAACCCATTGGTCAAGTTTCTCTTCCTTTAACATTTGGTTCACCAAGTAATTTCAGGACAGAGAAAATCTCCTTTGATGTGGTCGATTTCGATACGGCATATAACGCCATACTCGGACGACCAGCTTTGGCAAAATTCTTAATGGAAACTCATTATGGGTATCAATGTCTTAAGATGCCAGGTCCCAAAGGAGTAATCATAATTCATTGTGATCAGAAGATGACGCATACTTGTGACCGTCGATCCCTCGAGATGGTTGATCAGATACCAACTCGGGAAGAAAAATGGCAGCCTTCGACCAAGCAGTCGAAGCCTAAAGATGTACCTAAGCCGAACGACTAAGTCAAGGAGGTTCCCCTGTATCTAGAGGAGCCCTCGAAGACTGTCGCATCGGGGATACTTCCGACCCCAAATAGGAAGACACCCTCATCACTTTCCTTCAGGCAAACGTAGATGTCTTCACGTGGCAAGCATCCGACATACCCGGAGTCTCCAGGGAAGTGATCGAGCACATGCTAGCTCTACGGCTTGACAAATTACCCGTAAAACAAAAATTACGGAGATTTGCCCCTGATCGACGAGATACTATAAGGTCGGAATTGGACAAGCTACTTAAAGCAGGCTTTATAAGAGAAGTCGACCACCCAGAGTGGTTGGCCAACCCTGTGATGGTTAGGAAGTCTAACGGCAAGTGACGAATGTATGTAGACTTCACTGATCTTAATAAAGCTTGTCCAAAAGATGATTTCCCTTTACCTCGTATCGATCAGTTGGTTGACTCTACTGCTGGTTGTGAAATATTAAGTTTTCTAGGTGCATATTCTGGCTACCATCAGATTAATATGTGTCTAGAAGATGAATAAAAGGCCGCGTTTATTACACCATTTGGTATGTTTTGGTATGTCAAAACGCCATTTGGTCTAAAAAATGCTGGCGCTTCTTTTCAACGTTTGATGCAATCGACTTTTTCACCTCAGCTAGGCCAAAATTTGGAGGCCTATATTGACGATCTAATCGTAAAAAGTATCAAACAGCTTGATCATGTTTCGGACTTGCAGGAGACATTCGACAACCTCAGAAAACACCGCCTGAAACTCAATCCTGAGAAGTGTGTATTTGGAGTCTCTTCAGGAAAATTGCTTGGATTCCTGATCTCTGTACGATGGATTGAAGCAAATCCCGAAAAGATAAAGGCCATCGTGCAGATGCGCCCTCCAACCACGAAGAAAGAAGTCCAAAAACTCATAGGGTGTATGGCGGCTTTAAGTCGTTTCATCGCACGATTGGGAGAAAAAGGACTACATTTCTTCAAACTTCTAAGGAAGCACGAGGGTTTCGAGTGGTCGGAAGAGGCAAACGCTGCCTTTGAGGATGTCAAGAGATATCTTACAAGCAAGGTAGTCAGAGTCGAGATCTCGAGTCGGATCAATTTGCCTCCGGTAGGATCGAATCGTAGTATCGAATCGTAGAATCGGCGATTCTACGGATTTGTAAAAATACACATATTTAACATCTATACTATAAGTTTGTATGATTGTTATATGGTTTACCACTTGCATGTTCCTTAAAAGTAGCTAGACATACTCCAGGAATAAAAAGAGCTTATCATTATCAAGCTCAAGATTGCTCATGCCATAATATAGATATTTGTACTAGCATTACCACCTTGATACAATATTTTGCATGCTCCTTGTTTATTTATAGTTTCATTCTCAGAAATTAATATCAACAAATTTTGCTCTAAAACAAAATATCGACAAAGCACGGCCTCTAAAAAAATTGCCCTAAGTCTCTACGAGTAGGATCGGCAAGTGAGATTTGGATCGGCAGTCGTCGTGGGTTAAATAGAACCGTAAGACTCTAAGAGTAGGATCGCGATCCTACCGACCTTGAGTAGGATCGGATCGGCAGTAAGACTTGGATCGACAGGCTGTCGTGGGTTCGTAGAGTCGTAAGACTTTAAGACTTGGATCGTGATCCTAACTACCATGCTTACAAGTGCTCTTGTTTATCTAGCTGCCACGCCACAGGCAGTAAGCGCAGTACTAGTCGTAGAACGTGAAAACATCCAACGACCAGTGTACTACGTAAGTGAAGTTTTGCACGGGCCTAAGGAGCGTTACCCTCAGGTCCAAAAACTTCTCTATGCCCTTCTCATGTCTTCAAGGAAACTGCAGCATTATTTTCAGACGCACAAGATAATTGTGCCGTCTGAGTTTCCCTTGGGAGTGATCCTCCAGAATAGGGAAGCAGCGAGACACATGTCTAAATGGTCAGTAGAACTTAGGGAGTTCGACCTCCATTTTGTGTCCCGAACAGCCATTAAATCCCAGATCTTGGCAGACTTTATCGCTGAATGAACAAATCCTGAACTTGTTTAGGATCCCCGGTACAATACCCACGACCAGTGGACGATGTATTTTGACGGGTCACTTACTTTAAGTGGCTCGGGGGCTGGGGTGGTCCTGGAATATCCTAACGGAGAGACCTTAAAGTATGTCATACAATTAAACTTTTAGGCCACTAACAACGTGGCAGAATACGAAGGTTTGCTAGCTGGCATACGAGCTGCGAAAGCACTCGCGATTCGACGACTACTCGTGAGAGGAGACTCTCAACTAGTCATGAATCAAGTTGGAAAAAAGTACCAGTGCTTTAATCCGACTATGTCTCGGTACCTATCGGAGGTTCGTAAGCTTGAAAAGCATTTTTTCGGCTTCGAGGTACAATTCATCCCTCGAAAAGATAATTTGCTCGCAGACTAGCTTGCTCGGATAGCTTCTTCCCGATCACAAGTACCAAAAGGAGTCTTTTTGGAGCAACTCCAGAAGCCGTCTTTGGTGGAGACACCAGAGACATCTTCTATTGAGACAACCTCTCTAGAATACGAGGATACTTGGATGAATCCCATCTATAAGTATCTTCAAACGGGTTCTGTACCCGACGACGATCTTTAAGCAGATTGTTTATCCCGAAAGGCCAAAATATATACTTTGGTCGAAGGAGTCCTCTATAAACGAGGCACTCAAGGGGTACTCATGCGATGCATACCATAGAGAGAAGGGCTAAACCTCCTTCACGACATACACGGGGGTATCTGTGGAACTCATGCATCCTATAGAATGTTGGTCAGAAAAGCCTTTCGACAAGGATTTTACTGCCCAGCAGCTCTCTACGATGCCAAAGAGCTGGTTAAGAAATATGTACAATGCCAGTTTCATAGCAAGCAAATACACCAACCAGCTCAGGCATTACAAACAATTCCTCTATCTTAACCTTTTGCAACTTGGGGTCTCGATATCCTAGGACCGTTCCCAAAGGCTCCAGGAGGCTTCGCGTTCCTTTTTGTGGCTATTGATACGTTCACAAAATGGATCAAAGACGAACCTGTGACTGGGAAAACAACGGAAGCCGCAAAACTGTTCATGATGAGAAGCGTGATTACTTGGTTTGGAGTCCCAAGTCGAATAATCACAGATAATGGTAAACAATTTTTGAGCGCAAAATTTCAAGAATTTTGCGACGAGTTCAGATACCAAGGCGTATTCGCTTCCGTTGCCCATCCCCAAAGCAATGGGGCGGTCGAGCGAGCGAATAGCCAAATAATGCGAGAAATTAAAACTTCGAGTCTTGACCCGACATTAAGCACTCGGGGCTTGGGTACAAGAATTATCCTCGATATTATGGGCGATTCGACGACCGCTAGTTGGGCAACAAAGAAACACATTTTTCCTAATTTTGATTGCCAAAGCCATGCTTCCACCAAAACTAAAGATCAGGCCTACAAGGGTCGAGAGTTTCAATGACTCAGCCCAAGAACAACCGAGCGGATGACATTAACACCTTTCGAAGAAAAGAAATCAAGCATTAATCCGTTCGGCGGTCTACCGGCAAACCTGTGTAAATACTATGATCGTAGGTCAACCTCATGACCTTCTTTGTAGGTGACTTAGTATTGAGAAAGTTCAATCGATCTAATCGGAACAAACTTCCCCAAGTGGGAAGGTCCTTACACGATGGTTGAAGTTATGCGACCAGTTGATCGATCGGCAATGGAAGACGGTCGGATTCTCTCTAATTCTTGGAATATCGACCAGTTACGCAAATTCTATGTGTAATCGACCAACACTGCAATAAAGCATCAGGTTCTTTCTATCTTTATTGTCTTACTTAGAGTAGTGCTTTGACAATTTTTTCAACCATACCACAGTGAAGATGCGCCCGACCGGTTCTAATCGTAAGCTTTTCTATGATAATACATTGGTCGTAAGACATTCTACGACCAGTACCCAGTTCATCTTTACACTGGTCGAAAGGATGGTAACATCACCTAGTCAAAGACTTTCCTCTCTGCATGTGGTCCTGTCCCCTAGAAGGAACTTCCTAGCGTCGACTCGTTCCTCCCTTTTTGCTGCCAATATAAAGAGCTTGGGTTTAAAATATGGTCGAAATAATGTCAAGCTGACTCTTAGTACTTAGTTTATTTCTTCATTCATCTTTTGGAAAATAAATTAAGTAGAGTACACTTTTCAAATTTGCTTGACTACTTTTTGTAAACTCGCTTCGTTTTAACTGGTCGAAGGAAGTTGCAACACCTAGTCGAAGACTTGCCTTTCTGCACGTGGTCCTGCCCACTAGAAGGAACTTCCTAGCGTCGTCCTGTTTCTAACTTTTGCTACCAGAGCAAACCTACTAAGTACACTAGAATAAGTTGAACAATTTTTTAAAAGGAACTTTAGACGTTTATCTCATTCAAGTTGACCGGTCTTGATTTGATTAATCTAGTCAAAGATGGCAACATAAACTAGTCGAAGCCTTTCCTCTCTGCACGTGGTCCTGCCCACTAGAAGGAACTTTCTAGTGTCGATTCGTTCCTACTCTTTCGACCAGTGCATGATGATCGTGATCGAAAAACTACAAGTTAGCTAAACCTCTCTTTTTAAGAAAACTCATTTCACATTATTTACTTGGTTTATCTAAATAAACCAAGAAAATAGTCGGGGCTAGAATAAAGTTATTAACTTGACTTCAATTCTTAGTCTTGCTCTTTTTTCTATTCATTATCTTTTGAGTTACTAACTAATCGACAAGATGATTTTCAGGAAGAAGAAAGGATTATATATATCAACAGCAACAAAAAATTGTCTTTACAGGACTTAGGACTCTGGTACAGACTACTCTGGTGAAGGAGATCTTATTTGCATATCCTCCGTGACTACCTCGGCGATCGACTGCATTTTCTTCATTAACTACTTCGCTACGCTTGGCGGAGACAAAGTTGTCTATGACGAGTTCTGATTAAAAATTTGGGTCGTGAGCTCTAAGTTTTGCTGAAACAAATCTTATTCCCTCTTTGACCGCATCCTTTATCGACTCGAATTGGTTCGCCTTCAGAGTAGTCACCAATTCCTGCAAAGTTCCGACTTGTTCGCCAATGGCACTCAAGTGAGCAGATATTGTATCTTCACGAGGAGTGATCCCCTCAGCATGAAGCCCACCGAGTACATTGTTCAGAAGTGAAACGTTGTCTTGGAGGTTTCCCTTCACAGACTTCATTTCATTCTGATTGCGAGTCGAAGCCTCGTAGAGTCGTTTTATTTGTACTGCTTGTTCGAAAAGAAGAAAACCAATCAGATAAAATGATCTCGAGAGGAGAACACAATCAATCGCAGGTAAAAATTTGCTTACCAACTAGTCGAGAATCTAACTTCTTGACTTCCTCAGCGTGAGAGGCAGCTTCCTTTATGTAGCGCTGCTCTCACGTTTGGACCTCTTGGTCTTTTTCTGAAAAGGAATGAAAGTCAGAAAAAGAAAAGAATGTCCTAAACAGTCTTAAGTTCAGCACTTACCGTTCAATCATCCCTGCAACCTTTGGATTGCAGAGTTTGCCTCCTGAAGCTTATTCAGGAGGTCTTCATTCTTGTCACTTAGCTTTTTCGTCTCGGCTTTCTCATAGTCGAAAGAATCAGCTAAGGTCTTCTCATCGCTCTTGAACCTACAAAGGGAATGAGTAGACGTCAGCATAAAATAAGCAGTCGTAAGTTCTTCTATGACCAAGGTCTCGTCGTAAGTCTTTCTACGACGATACCCTAGTCGTAAGCCTTCGTGCGATCAGCACCTAGTCGTAAGATCTTCTACGACAAGACCCTAGTCATAAGTTCTACTACGATCAGAACCTAGTCGTAAGATCTACTACGACAACACTAGCAAGTACAGTGCAAGTGGTTGAAACATAAAAGACTTCGAAAAGCAGTTACTTACCACCTCTCTGTCTGTTCGCAGAATTCCACTTTTTCTTGTCGCAGTTGGACAAATTGCCTATTATATTCAACAACAGTAACAATTTGCTCCAACGCTTCCTGCATAAAGAAAGATAGTTAGAAGCGAGAAAATATATGAGTGCAAATACCGATCAACAGGTACTTACATTAATTGTCGTTCGTGCAAACGAAGACACTACCCTCGTGGGGTTCTTCAGTTCATCAATCTCTCGGACTCGGTCCCACCACACCTTTTCGAGACGCGCGTCATCAAAAACATCCCCTCGGTCAGGAATATTTTTAGGGTGAGGGACACGAGCACGAGGTCTAAGATCAGAAGATCCCACAGCGGAAGATGGTCCGAAGAACTAAGAGGTGAAGTTGGAATATTCTTCATCCTCTGATTTGGCAACGCTAGTTCCCCCTTGAGGACTAGGAGGAACATCTGCAATGGCTTCCTTCCCGGCGTGATGGCCTAACAATCCATCGCCCTGGCCTGATGCTTTTGCAGCACCATACGCTGTCTTCACTTCGACCTCTATGACCATTCCTGTGGTCGTAGGCGCTTTAGCACCGACGACTTCGTCCGCCACTCGGACAGTGGACGACCCTTCGACCACCGCCACTGTTATTCCCCCGTCTGTCGGAGAAACAACAGAGGGTTCCTCGACAGGAACACCCTTGATGGTGAGAGGAACCGGGCTAAAATCATAAAGGAAAACACGATTAGGTGGTAAAAAGCAAAAGGTAAATGTTGTTCGTACACTTTTATCCCTTTTACGTACCTTCGAGTGTCGGACTTGATCTTGAATTTGAAAAAAGCCTTCCCTAGGGAAGATTTCTTCGATTTCTTCTCAACCACGTCTGGTCGAGACTCAGGTTGAGGATCAGCCATGGCCACGTCTGGTCGTGGGTCTCGAACGAGCATCATCGCTCCTTGAGCCTCTTCGCTCTCTGGATGGAGGAGACTAGTCTCGACCCCCTCGACCACGGGTACTGCGAGTGTAGCAGTTTCCTTCATAAAAGACATGAAACTCTTCGGTTCTCCTTTTCTGAGTAAACGATAAAGGCTGCGTAGGCGGCTGCGAAGGTTTTATTGTTATAGTAGAAGGGTACCTTGGTCTTGGGGCTTTATGTTTGAATACTTCACTACTCTGCCGCAATTGCTTCCTCTGCGGCAGACTATTTCGCGCATATTTAGCAAAAGGTGCAGACGAAGTAGCAGAGCTCGAACTTGCGCCGTTCTTGTCGGCGACTTGCACGAGCTTCCTCCTCTTGGTCTGAGGAGCATCTGCTTGCTCAACAGCAGCACCAACGACCATCAGTTCGACTTCTTCGTCGTCCCGACAGTTCTCCATGCCTACTTTCTACAGAGATTAGAAAGAGAAGATATTATAAGTCAATCGTAAGTTTTTCTACGACTATCTCCATGTCGTAAGCTTTTCTGCGACAACTCCCTGGTTGTAAGCTTTTCTATGACCAGTACCTAATCGTAAGCTTTTCTACGACCAGTATCTAGTCGTAAGTTCTTCTACGACTACAAAGTCTTAAAGACAATCAATTCTCGATTACCTTTAGGCGCTCCACCTTGTCCTTTGGAGACAGGTCAGTCAGGATTGGAGGTGCCACCACATGGGCTGGCGATTTCTCATAGATGAGCTTGACCTGAGCGTCAATCTCCTCTTGTGAGAGGTCTGCAAAGATAAGAAAACTTTCAATAAGCCAATTTCAAAATTAACAGAAAGAAGGCTAAGCTTGAAGTTTACTTACCCTCCTCGTAGTCCTTGATCGGGTCTTTCGGCCCAGAGTACCTCCACATCGGATGAGCCCTCTTCTTCAGAGGACTTATGCGGCGCGTGATGAAATCCTTCACCACGTGCCATCCGATAAGCCCCTCTTCCTTCAAGTCTGCAATGGCTTGAATAAAGAGGGCGATCCGACCGAGATCCTTGGGAGTCAAATCCCAGGAAGAGATCTTCTCGGCTGGCTTCCCGGTGAAGGAGAGGTTGTCCTCATTGGTTATCTCCCAATAGAACCACCTCTTCTTCCACCCCGGCCACGATGACCGAGTAAACATATGAATATACTCCTTCGACTTCCCGTCGTGAAGCTTCAAACTGCAGCTACCGGTGACTCCAGACAGTCTGGTCATTCCATAGAAGTACTGGAACAACTCCAAGTCGACCGAAATCCCCAGGTAGGCCTCGCACAAATACACGAACACTCCCAACATCATAATGGAGTTGGGAATAAGGTTCACAACTCCACACCAAAGTGTTCGAGTACGAGCGTGAGGAAAGGATGAGCAGGCAATCGAAGGCCACACTCACAAAATGCCTGGAAGATAGAGATCTGTCCAATCTCTCCCGACGGCCAATGCTACCCCGCAGCCTCGATCCACTTCACGAACTTCCTCTTCGGGATCTTCTCGGCGGCGATCAAAGCCTTGATCTTGGTCGCGTCCATCTCCGATTCGGCCCACTGGGAAGTGGCTCCAGCCATCTCTCTCAGGAATCGAAGACTTGAATTTGGGAAGATTTCGGGAGGAAGTTCTATTTGGTCGGCGGCGGAGAACTCAAAAGTTTGAATAGTATGAGCGATTTGGGGAAGGTAAAAGACCTTAGGTCTCACCTACGGTGAATATTTATAACCACACACTCGAGTTAAAGACATGGTGACCCAACAGTTACCATCGCTTCGGGAAGCGCTCTAACAGACAGGTCTGTGAGAGTTGATTGAGATTCTTAAATTTGTTTGCTCGAGAAAACCAGGTCAGTCTTTACACCTCAAGCGAAATTATCTTCTTGACCAAGTATTTTTTTGGGGTCAAATACAACAACGATCGGAAAGATTTTACTTTCGACCTCAGTGCTGCGACCACTCGGTGATCGTAAGGTCTTCTACATTCACCAGGTAAGTCGTAAGATTATTCTACAACCTTCTTGACCAAGTTAATTTTTGGTCAAATGAAACACCAGTCGAAGAGTTTTTCCTTGACCACCATCATTCTCGACCACTCTTGGTCGTAAGATCATCTACAAACTCCTTTTTCAAGAAAGTTATTTTCACTTGAAGCTGGGGGGCTAGATGACGAGGATATAATAATCCTCATTTAATTATTTATCTGTAATTCACATTATAGATAATAATGATGTCATATGGTCCTTGGGTATACCCCTTATTCATAAGGGAGAAGCTAGAGGTCGTAAGTTCTTCTACGACCACCCCATGGTCGTAAGTCCTCATACGACCACCCCATAGTCGTAAGTCTTTCTACAACTATCCTGTGATCATAAGATCTTCTACGACCACTACCTGGTCACAAGCTCTTCTACGACTAGTCCCTAGTCGATAAGGCTTATAGATATGTGGGCCTAGTCGACTAAGGAATCTTTCGCACCATATTCAATGATATGGAGCAATAAACTACGCTGTTATCCTCTGGAATAATGGCATGATTTAACTCCTTTGTTATGGTGATAACTGCCTAGTAACGTGGGGGACGTTACTACTCCCACAATAATCTCCATCAACGGCTCCACGATATGGTACATTAAGGAGGCCTTTATACTAGAGATACAACTATACACTTTAAGGAATATATAAAAGGCGATCATCAGGACAATGAGAAAATTCAGAAGCACAATACTCTAGTCTTTGGCTCCATCTTGTAATCCAGTATACTCAATACATACACACAGGAATAGAGTTGTTATTCTCCTAGGAGAAGGCCCGAACCTATATAAAAATCCCCGTGTCTCTATCTCTGTGCGATTTTGAACCTAGAGGAACCCCCGAATAAAACAATCTTTACGTAAGTTCGGTTCTAAAATACCGACAGTTAGTACAAATGTATAGGTTAGAATAGATTTTTATGTGGAATTAAATTATATCAAAGAGATACGTAACTGGGATCGTGCTCTAGTTTCTGTTAAAGATTTCCAGTTGAACTGGTTAGATAGGAGGGGGACTACTGATTACAATGTTATTTTGTTTAGTTTTGCAGCTTTCACTTGGATTCTCTGGAAATTTAGAAACAGAATGGCGTTTGAGGGGATTTTTCCTCGACAACCAATGGATGTGATATTCAAATTTCTATCTTGTTTGCAGTATTGGCGAGGTCTCATCAGCGGGGCTGATCATAGTAAATTGGATGACTTCACGAAGGCTGTTGAAGACTGGTCCAAATGCTTTTGTAGCTTGATTAAGCTCGGCTATGAAAGCTTGTAATCTTTTAGTTTGTGTATCTGTCGTCTATCTGGGCTTGTCTTGTAAACTGGTTCTCCCCAGTAGCTTGGTTTCAGTCTTCTGTATTGAACTCTTATATGCTTTATAAAAGTCGGGTTCTTTCCCTTTTCAAAAAAAAATAAAATAAAATTTATGGGCCGATTCATGCATTCCAAATAGTATGATAGTATCAAATCCTATAGAAATTGAATTTCTACAACAAAAAAATCCTATGATAAATATTCCAATGCAAAAGGGCCTTAAATTTCCTTTTTAAGAATGTCTAGCCGTGCAATCGCATGTCCCACCTTGCTTTTCTTTAGCGTATATGATCATAGCCTCATGTAGGATGGATGCTCAACTAGCCTCCTCATACTTCTAGGTGAAAGAACTCCTGAGGCATCTAAGTCACATGTAGGGGTGAAAACGGATCGGATACGGATGGATAATGGCTCTGTTATTTTTTTTTTCATATTTTTTTCCCTGATGTGGATACAAATCTGAGATACCGGATCTGAATACGGATCACGAATAATATTGAATCTGAATACGGATCACGAATAATATTGAATCTGAATCTGAGGCGAATCTGAATCAAACGAATACGGTCATGGATATTTTTTTCGGAACATAAAAACCCCTTAAATTGCATGCTAGAAATTAACGAAAACATATAACTAGTTTGTTTGATGCAAACATTCATGATTGTTCATATTTTCAGCATTCAGAGTTATTTCATAGTCCTTGTAAACTACTTCTGAGCAAGTTTTACTGATTAATTGGTATTGCTACAAACATTACTCATAACGATTATTAGAAATCACACACTTCCTAAAATTTTTCCCTAATCCCTAATTTCCTAATCTCCTAACCTCTCTCTCTCTCTCTCTCTCTAGACTCTATACCCGGCCGGCCCCTTCATCCATTCACGCACACAGCATCCCAAACCAAATCCTTCTTCCTCCCCCATAGCTCCTCTTCTCTCCCCAAAAGCTTCTCTTCTTCTTTCCTCTTCCCATTCTCACGCCGCCAAGCCTATCCAGCCCGTGCGTCGTTGCCTTCTTTAGCCACCTTCGCGATGCCTTGCGCGTCCTCGCTTCCCCGCGCCCCCGAGGCCCGACCCGACTCCGGTCCACACCGCTGCGTTCTCTCGGCTGTCCCCAAGCTCCCCACGGTGGCCCGCTTGCTCCCCCTCGGTCTTCACCCCTTCCGGCGCGGCTGGTAGGCCAGTGTCGCCTCCTAGCTCAACTCGTGCCCATGGCGTCGCCGCTCGGTCTGCGCCTCCTCGCCTCACCGTGAAGCCTGTCCAGCTCCCTGCGGGCTCGCCGCCACCCTACGCCGCCGCCTCTCGGCTCTACCCCCTGCGTCGACTCCCTGGCGCTGCCCTCTGCCGCCGCCTGGGCCTGTCGGCCCTCCACCATCACCACCTCCTAGCGCCGTGGAGGAGGGGTGCTGGGGAGGAGGCCGGCGGGAAGGAGCACGCCGGGGGAGGAGGGAGTCAGGGGAGTGGCTAAGTGCCTAAGTGAGTGCCGGATATCCGGACGTGCTCTTATCCGGATAATCCGAATCCGTATTCGTATCCACCGGATATCATGCCTGCCGTATTCGTTTCCGTTTCTGACAAAAAAAATCTAAATCCGTTTCCGATCTGAAAATAATCCGATCCGAGACCATCCGAATCTGTTTTCGTCCGAATCGAATGGAAACTATCCGATCCGTTTTCACCCCTAGTCACATGTAACTACCATTCGCCGAACAGTACATGAATCTTCTAAGACAACCAAACTAAATATGTGCAAGCATGCCACCAAGGAGAGCTAATCCGCTATGGTTTGGAAGAACGAATAAAGATCAAACTTGCAAAAGTTTGACATGCATGCACACCACATAGAGTGAAATCATGCATTATGTATATCAAAAGGATGTTATGCAGATTAGTTGGTCTTATCAATACAAATAGAAGGATTACTAATTAATGTATTAGAAGAGACAGGCAATGAAGAATTCCATCAACAGATAGCATGCACGATCAACTTAAGTTGGTGGTGGCCAATAATTCCATCATTGGATGGCATGCACAACCGAAGTGATTTTGATTGGAGTTTGAGGGCATGTTGGAACATAGAAATTTAGTAGAAAAAATATATATATTTCCTGTAGGAATCCTACAAAATACCCGCGTTCTAAACTGAGCCCGGGCCCAAAGCTATCACGATATTTCTTGTGCACACACAAAAGAGTTAGAGATGGTAACAAATGCTCTTGAAGCTACATATTGATTCAAGGAAAAAGTCTAGTTTACTCCCTCCAACTATCAGAAAAGTCTGGTTTCCCCCTGAACTACAAAACCGGTTATTTAACCCCCCCAAACTTGCCAAATTCAGTCATTTAACCCCTCAGGCCGGTTTTAAGTGGCGGTTTTGCTGATGTGGCAGTGGTTTTGCTGACTGGGAGAGGGAGAAAGACGGAAAAGACCACCATGGTTTGCTTTCTTTATTTTCCACCTTCTCTCCCGAGCTTGCTCCTGCCGATTGCATTTCTTCTTCTCTCCAATGCTCCTTCCTCCATGGCGCCACCAAACCAGCGCCCAAATCTCCCGTACCGCCGCCTCCGCTCCCTCCTCACCTCACCTCCTTACCTTCTCCCAAGTCCCACCCTCCTCACCTCACCTCACACGCAGCCGTCGTGCCCGTGCCTGTGCCCGTGCGTGTGCGTGTCGACTACTCACTTCCTCTAGAAATTCCCTAACCCGCGGCTGACTCACTCACCCCGCGCCGACGCCTCCGGATCCCGATCTACGCTGCTGCCCGTGTTGAGTCTGCGCGGTTGGTTGGGTGGGTTGTTATGGAGATGGAAGGGCGCGACGAGGGCCGTCTTGTGTGGCGCCGAGGCGGCAGGAGGAGGAGGAGGATTCGATCGGCTACTGACGCGGTGCTCGCCTCGGTCCCGGCTCGGCAATGGCTCCCATGGCGGCAGGTGGCACCCCCAGCGTGGTGGGGCGGCTCGCTCGCGACATCGCGCCTCATGCTTGGCGGCATCGTGAGGCCCATCCAAGTGCTCGGGCAGATCCTCTCCCCCGTCGCTGCGTCCGTCTCTCGACACTCCACGGCCCCGCCCTCCTCGCAGCCTCCACCCACGGGGTACGTCTCCCACCACTCGTCTGGTGCGGTAAAGGTTATATTTTGAGTCAGCCGGTGGAGAAGATTGGATCTTGGTGGCCGGATTGTGCCGCCGTTGGAGCTGCTGGGGAGTCGTTGTTCTTGCAATTTTCAGTGAGTTTGAGCTATTCTTGGTCACATGTGCCTAGGTGTTTTTGCGATTTGGGATTCTCGTTGATCTTGTATGTTTGTTTGTGAGATTCCTTGTCGAATCGTGGTGAAGGACAGTAAATTTTAGTCATTTTTTACTTGACTTCCCTTCACTGTTTGTGTATACATCTCAATCTCGCAGCTGATTCAATTGCCTCTTTGTCATGAGATACTTGTTTGTGTATACCATGATCTAGGTCTTGAACACCACCATGACAGCCAGCTGGTCCTCGGGCATGACCACCATGGACACACCAGTGATCTTGATTTGAGACAAGGGCATGACGAGGACCCGGACTAGATTTGATTGCTTCTTGTTCATGTATGAGGAGGGGGGATGGGAGACGGCGCAATGGAGGCGGAGGTGGTGATGAGCTGCTGCATCGCAAGGTCGATCAGCCGAGGTAACCAGGAGATCCTGAGTCGCAGATCTTGGCCGAGGAGCGCACGACGTCGAACACCTTGAGCATGCCCTGGGGAGAGGTGGACTGAAGAGAGATGGTGACATGGATGTCCACGTGGCAAAATATGTGCCACATCAGCAAAACATCCACTTGAAACCGGCCTGGGGGTTAAATGACCGGATTTGGCAAGTTTGGGGGGGGGTTAAATAACCGATTTTGTAGTTCAGGGGGAAAACCAGACTTTTCTGATAGTTGGAGGGAGTAAACTGGACTTATTCCTTGATTCAATATCATGCTACAAGAAGGAAATCATTGGCTATCAAAGCAAATCTTGCCCTTTAAGAAGGAAAAATAAAATAACAAGAAAAAAAATCAATAAATATTTCATGTGCCTATGGGATTTGAAGGAGAACTAAGAAATAGAGCGAGGTGCGATGCATAGTAGTTTATTAGTAATTACTGTAGAGAAGTCCTATTCAAGATCAATGTCCATCTTATAAGATGTGAATTGAGTTATTTTTTCCATAAAGGCTGATTTGAATATTATGTTTTCAATGCTCATACCAGGGTTTTTTCTTTCGGAATTTTTTTTTTACCAGAATCCCCCGATATAGCCGATAGAACTGATTTTCGGAAAATTTCGGCAGATTTCGGCCGAAAATTTCAAACCAAAATTTAAAATTCAAATAAAATTCAACTGAAAATTGGAGATAATCGATCAAAACACTACCGACAGCACAAGCATCGAGGAGCAAGCACGCTCCTTGTTGTCGCCATTTCCATTCTAGGTTCGTTAGTGCATAAAGCTACATTTTGGGAAGATGAGACCCAGGCCGGGCGTGGCGATGCTTGGGCAGCTCTCGCCGGATCCTCGTGTCGACTGCTCCATCACCCTCAGATCACAGACCAGCCCAGCTCACTTGTTGTCGCCCGATCTCATTGCGCCGCCCTCCGCCTTGGACGATTCCGAGGACTGAGCTGGCGCCTTCTTCATCTTCTTGCTTGCCCGTCGACATCGTGGCTGGAGGGAGGACGAGGAGGTCGGCGGAGGATGTGGAGAAGGAGGTAGCGGTCGAAGGACCGAGACCAAGGTCGAGGAATGGGGAGGGCATGGTGGCGCGGAGGAGGAGGTAGTGGTGGTGGCGGTGGCGAGATCATTGGAGAGTGGAGAAATTGGGGATCGGAACTCAAGTAGGTGGGGAATGGGGAATCGGGATCGAGAGCCAAGGCAGGGTAGAGGAGACTTGGGCTGTAACTGTTTGCTCACTTGGACTGGGCTTCTTCCAACTGGGCCGATATTTTTGGGCCCGATTTGAAATGGCCGGGAGGGCCCGGCAGAACTGATAGAAACGATTTTCGGCCGAAAAAATAATCCATGGCTCATACATCGTATTAAGCTCAATAACCTTTCCTCGAGATGTGTTTCAGCTTCAAAATTTAATTATCATTTCAAATGTTCATCTTAAAAGAACTGTACTCCATCTCAAACATTACATAAAAGATATTCTTAACTACCTAATTTGCATATTTGATATTAAAAAATTGTAACAAATGTAGCCGCGTAAATGCACGATCCACCCTACTAGTTCAGTTTTTTTTTAAAATGTTTTAACCACTCTCCATCCCCATAAGTAACAAAGGCCAAGCACTTAACCTGATGCAATAGCAATCTGAATGGTTCGCGCCTCTACAGTGCAATGCCGTCGATTCCTCCATCTAATTGCTGAGATGTGCCACTGGAGGTGCAGTTTGAGGAGGATGAGTATGTTGCATACTTGTCAATTCTATTCCAGAGTTCATTTCAGTTTTTTTCTCTTGGAATGAATCATATCAGTACTGGTGTATCGTTTCGGATTTTAATATAACAATATAAATATTCATAATTATATAAATATTTAATTATATGCACACAAAATTTCACTTGAAAACTCACTTCAAAACATAACCTTAAGATCAAATATGACACGTAGTTCAACGAGTTCATGAGCATAAAGCTCAAACATAGTTAAATAATACGACAACACACGTTCATAACTTCATACATTTCATCGTACTAGCCCGCCAAATCACTAACATACAAAAGGGACCTTGGTCTGATGGAGGCTCAAAAGTCAAACACAAAACTAGAAAATGAGCTGCCCATATGTGTTGTAGCATCGTAAATGAGGCAAACAAGAAACTAGTACTACTTACCGGAGCAAACAAAACAAGAAACTAGTACTACTTACCGGAGCAAACAAACAACCAGTAAATTAAATGAGGCAACGAGCTGTTGTCAGTCATGAGCTTCTGCCGATGCCGAGTGATGCTGCTGAGGCTCGAGGGAGACGCTTGGATGGCCGGGACGAGCTGCCGTTGGTGAGGAAGATGGATCTGCCGCATCACCGCACTGGCCGCACGACGCGCTCGGGTCTCGGGAGGTTTTTTTTTTCCAATAGCGGCTAGGGTTCCATGGTATGGCTGTTAAGTATACTAGGTACCTCTGCTCGCATAGGCACGCTCACTGTATGAAGGAGCGAAGAAAAACAGCGATGGAGAGTGGAGACAGGATATAAAAGAAGAGTAGATTTAGAGTATTCACAGAGAAGCGATTAATTAGAAGATCGGGAAAAGATGATATAGCAAAATGAAACGTGAATATGTAACTATGTTTGAAGGAAGAATATGTTGATAGATAAATATAGAACGATGTAGGTATTTAGTTTGTGTGTATTAGACGGGTGGAAAACAAACAAAAGTAGAGGTGTGTTATGTTTACTTGAAATATCCATATATATGTATATAGAGATTGAGCACAAGTTTGATTTATGTGTAAGTTAAATAATAGGTATGTAAGATCCTAGCAGAGAGCTCGAGCATGAACCACCCCAGAACAAGCAGGCAATGCCCAGTCTCTCCCGAGGCCCACCGCCACGACTTCTTGCCGCAAGCACCCTTGGCCAAACCTCCATGGCTCTCCATGAGGGCTGAGGCTTGACCGCTTGAGCAAGCAGCTACAGCAGGTGCGCCGTGGGCCGGGTCGAGCAAGGCAGGTGGCCTAAGGCGGCAAGGCCCAAGCCAACAACCCTAAAGGAGCTAAATCCCTAATTCAAAATCCCCAATTCCCCATTTGGCATTTCTGATTTCTTCCCAATCCTCTTCTTCGGTACTTCCTCCTCCTCTAGTCCTCCTCACGTCCGGGTGCGGTGCAGTGCTGAGTCTAGCTGGCGTCATGGCAGGTGTCATGAAGCAGCCGGTGGTCTGTGAGGACTTTGGCTCATGCAGACGAAGTCATAGGGGGCAGCCTTGGCCGTCTTGAAGCGAAGGCGCTGGCAAGCAGCGGCAACTGGCCTTGTAGGCGAGCACACTGAGCCACAACCACTGAGGTGACGAGGTCCGAGACGACAACAAATGCTATGCTTGATTGCTTGAATGCTTATGCTTCCATTCCATAGTTCCATTTTCAGTTCTGTGACTTCTGTCCATTTAATTGAGTTTGGACGTTTAGACGTTTTACATTTAGTCTGTGACTTCTGTCCATTTTTTGTAGGAATTCTATAACAAAATGAAATCAATACAAACTTATTTTAGAACCGCAGTAGTAGATGACAATTCCCCAGTTCAAGCAATAGTAGATGACAATTCCCCAGTTCAAGCGGACGCAGTTGAAACATCTAATGCCATTGCCAACAACACCGGCACCGCAACCGCAAAGAGAGCTCGTGCTAGTGATGTGTTTAATCCAGACGACATTGTTGTTGATCCGAGCCTACGGAAACAAATTAAAGAATATGCTACCCCGAAAATTAGAGATGAAGTGAAAAGGGTGTATTTGTTGAAAGGTCCATGCCAACCACAAGGTCATGTTTTCCCCCGTAAAAATAACGCGAGGGCATTTAGAGAAGCGTGGTATGATCAGTTTGACTGGTTGGAGTATAGTGTAGCCAAAGATGCAGCTTATTGTTTGTATTGTTTTCTTTTCAAAAGCCGCAATTCTTTGAAAAGTTTGGGGGTGATGCCTTCTCGAAGACGGGTTTTACAAATTGGAAGAGAGCAGTTGAATATTTCAATACTCATGTAGGTGGACCAAACAACTTTCACAACAATGCAAGAAAATACTGTGATGATTTCAAAAATCAGAAGCAAAGTGTGTCTTATGTGTTTTCTTCTCACAGCAACAAGTTAGAAATTGCATATGAAAGTCGTTTGACTGCTGTTGTAGGTGTTGTAAGATTCCTTCTTATGCAAGCTCTTGCTTTCCGTGGGCATAATAAGTCTTCTACTTCAATCAATAAGGGAAATTTTCGCGAGTTATTGAACTGGTATGGTGAAAGGGTTAAGGATGTAGGAGATGTGATTAATGATAATGATCCTTTGAATCATCAATTGACTTCTCCAAAGATCCAAAAAGAAATTGTGAAAGCTTGCGCACAAGAGACTACACAAGTCATCCTTGCCGAGCTTGGGGGTGGACATTTCTCTCTACTTGTTGATGAGTCCCGTGATGCGTCAGTTAGGGAGCAAATGGCTGTGATTGTGACGTTAGTTTTATATTTTAGTTTTAGTTTTTTCAAACTATCCAGTCCTCTATCCTCGTACAAATCAAAATTCATATTTCTTTTGTAGGTTTGTGAACACTAAAGGAAAGGTTTTGGAAAGATTACTTGGTGTTGAGCATGTTGTTGATACTACGTCCGCATCATTGAAAAGATCTTTAGATGAATTGTTTGTTCGGCATCACTTATCCATGTCAAGATTGAGGGGACAAGGATATGATGGATCCTCAAATATACATGGAGAACTAAATGGTTTAAAGAAATTGGTGCTAGATGAAAACCCTCATGCTTTTTATGTGCATTGTTTTGCCCACCAGCTTCAATTGGTGGTGGTTGCTATTGCAAAGGGTATTCTAGCTGTGAGTGATTTTTTTTGCTATACCAATATGATTGTGACCATGACATGTGCTTCCTGTAGACGAAAAGATGCATTATTGCAAAACCATCATGACAAGACCGTGGAGAAACTAGAGAATGGTGAGATTTCTTTAGGAAAAGGCAAAAATCAAGAGACAACTTTAGCAAGACCCGGTGATACACATTGGGGTTCACACCATACAACTCTAATCCGTCTCTACCAAATGTGGGATTCAGTTTTGGATGTGCTAGTGGTTATTTCTCATGATGGGTCTTGTCCCGACGACAAAGGCAAAGCATCAGGTTTGATAAAATCTATGGAAAGCTTTGAATTTGTTCTTATCTTACATTTGATGCTTAAGGTGTTTGGTTTAACTAATGATCTGTCACAAGCATTGCAACAAAAGGATCAGAACATAGTTAGTGCAATGACTATGATTGTGTCATCAAAAGTCTCCTACAACATTTGAGAGATCATGGATGGGAGTCACTTTTGGATGATGTCACTACCTTACGTGTTGCTAAAGAGATTCCGATGCCAAATATGAATGATAACATTCCAGCTAGAGGTTATTCAAGACGTTCACATAAAATGGTTAGTTGCTTCCATCATTATAATGCAGAGGTCTTTAATGAGGTGCTTGACAAAATTTTAGTTGAGATGCATAGTCGATTTAGTGAAACTTCGATGAGCTATTGAAATGCATTGCATGTCTAGATCCTAGAGATTCATTTAGAAGCTTTGATCATGAGAAGCTAGTTGAGCTTGCAAATATTTACTCTGTGGACTTTTCTCTACAAGATTGTCATCCGCTGAATGATCAACTCAACATATACATTGATGTCATGAAAAGAAGTCCTGATTTTTTGAGTTGTGGTAGCCTTCCTGAGCTTGCTGTCATGTTGGTTGAAACTAGACAATATTTGATCTTTCCATTGGTTTATCGTCTCATCACACTTGCACTAATATTACCTGTGGCAACCGCATCAGTTGAGAGAGTTTTCTCAGCCATGAATATCATAAAGACAGACCTACAAAATAAGATAAATGATGAATGGTTGAATGACATGATGATATGCTATGTTGAGCGAGAGATATTTGCGGCAATTGATGACAACAAGATTATGCGACGCTATCAAGCCATGAAGAAGCAAAGAAACCACTTACCTCATGCACCTCATTTAACTTAGTGGTATAATTCTTTTCCTATCTTGAGTTTCAAATTATTATTGCACTTGCGTTGAATTTAAGTTCTTATAAATTTTGTTTTGTTTACATGTTGTAGGTAACTGTTGGAGTGTCGGTGTTTTGGATATCTTGTGTCATCCATCGATGTGCACACGCATCAGGAGCCTTTGTTAGTACTTTATATGAGCTCTTAATATTGTATTCTATGTTTGTTTGGTTGTATCAATTAGATCTATGTTTGTTTGGTTGTATCGGTTAGATCTTGACAATTTGAATGTATTTGACATCATTAGTTATATTGATTATTGAACCATATTGTGCCTCGGTATTTTTTTAAGTATAAGTCCGCCCCGGGTCTTTTGAATTCCTGATTCCGCCATTGGAGGCACGGTACGAAGAAAAGAAACGAAGAAGAAGAGAGGAGGCAGACCACGGAGGAGGAGAGCAAGAACAAAAAAACACTAGGTGAGGGGAACGAAGAGGGCTGGCGAGACGAGCGAGCGGCGAAACGGATGAAGAGGAGAGGCAACGAGAATGAGGAGGTGCGTGAAGAAGGCGTAGTAGGGAGGAAAAAGAGGCCGAGGAACAAGATGTGGACCGAAGACACAGTACAGCACAAGAAACGAGGAAGCATGAGCACGTGGGATGGAGAAGACAGGCAGCAGAACGGGCGTGCGAGCATCTCGCCCGGACAGATCGAAGCGCCGAGGACGAGCGAAAACCGTCGGATGGCACAGAGGAGACGGAGAGTTCGCAGGAAAGCAAAACCACGATCGATCGGACGGGCACTAACAAAAGGCGCAAGTAATCGGACGCCCAAAAGGAAACCGCGCGACGTGGCCGCCTCTCCTCGCGAGAAAAAGGCGCCCCTTTACCCTTTAGGATGTATATATTGCCCATATGTATATATGGCCTCTGGGGCCCATTAGCTCTAGGGTTCTGTACTACTACTATACATACGTTTGGATATCCATCTAATACATTGAGATGTTGATTCGTATCATGGTATCAAAGCTCTGGTTTCTCTGCCGCCTTCCACCAAACGGCTCCCGCCTCTGTCGCGTTGGTGGGCGGCCGCTGCAACCGCTCAAGTCGTGAGCTCCACTGTCTCCCTCTGCTCTTCTTCCATGTATCAATTGCCACTTGAGGCGTTGTTATCTTAGAGCTTCAGCAATGGGCTAGGCTTTTTAGGCTGAATCAAAGGAGTTGTTACTTGCATTGTCACTGGTACCAAAATACCGGAATTCACGGTAAGCCTAATTCCAGCCAGAATGACCGGAATTGGCTGATATTGAAGCCAATATGGGATTTAACCTATTGTGTACCGTTTTGGGTGCCGGTATGGCATATTCTGGCTATTCCCGATGGTACTAGAATGGAATTGACAAGATTGGTACGTTGTCCACTCAATGTTAGGACAGAGCTCCATGCACCTGACTTGATAGAAGGAATCAAGTTCTCTTGTACTTGATAAATGAACCAACGATCATCAGTGTTGGAGCAATACGCAGCACCGAGAACTTGTTGGCCAAAGAAAAAGAAGAAACACTGTGCATATGGAGGTTTGTTTCCATGAATTAGACCACTTATCTGATTGTCTCCATATGCGTAATAGTTTCTTTCGGTACTGAGAAAGAGTGGTGACATGATGTATATATAAAAATGGAGTGACTGTATAGAAGAAACGCTGATAGTTGTCAGTTGAGACTCTGTCAGTCCTACTCAGCAATGTGCAGAAAGTATAATATTTTTGCTTTTAAGCTAATCTTCTTGCAGACTAAAAACTTACAGGCCATGAAAGAGAGGATGGCTGATTGGTGCAGAGCTTAGGACCGCCTCTTCAGTGATACTGGTACTGACTATTGAATGCTTTCAAGTTAAGTCGTTCAATTTTGTATACGAACATGTCAGCCATTTGTTTATTCCTCCGTGCAATTTCGATTAGCTCAGCTGCACAACAACTATAATTGTGGATATATTCTTTTGACGATCAACACACCATTGTGCTGCTTTGAGGAGAAATGAGAAATCATGCATTTGACTCACAGAAATTTCTTTTTTAAAGTGGGCTTTACTGACTGGTACATGAACTCTTCACCATCATGGACCTTTAGTTTGACATATACTGCTACATGACTAGAATATGTGGTGGATGATGGTTGGCAACCCAGTTTGATTTAGACCAGAAAAGAAATGTTATCCAAACATGCATTTTGTTAATCTAACCATATTAATTAGTCACGAGTGCACCATTAAGGGTAGTGATCAATGCCTCACCAAGTGTCCACGAATTATTATAAATTTTGCCCTGCAAGTCCATATAATGGTATCGATGCTGTAGATGCTTGCAGGAGATTCACACTGTTTGACAAGGATCTTTCTGGAACCAAATCTTCTCAGAAGCTGTAGTTGGCTATTTGTTTCTGTCAACAGTTTCTTTTGTTCTGTAGTCTGCTGGTTGGAGTCTAATTTTTCGAGGATTCGTCATGACCATTGACTTGCATAACATCATTTGTTGTTTTTATCTAATAATGCATCTTCGACATAGTTTTAGTTCACATATGCAGCACTTTTCTGCGGCGTCATGAGAGAAAACAATATCTTTTTCCGAACATACAAAATATATGTCTCAAATTTATAATCTGTTATGTAGTAGCCTGTCAATGTTCAGTTGTTTAAGACATTATGGATGGTAGCAACTATGAACCTTTTTGTCCTACCTAACCTATCATATATATTTGCACCTCCAATTAGGGAGGATGCACATGTGGAAGATCACCTTTCCTGATCCATGTTTCCTCTGTCAGATGCTTGATATGGAAAGCTCTTCAATTCAGTTCTGCAAACAATTGCCACGGTTTGCTGTCAACAATCCTGAAAAGTTGACACCAAACCGTGAAGGATATGCAAACTGTTTGCTGTCAATTATCTGAGCAAACCGGAACCATTTTGCATTGGGAAAATTAGGTCAGCAGCACTCTATTCGCTCGATTTTAGAGAAATAACATTCAATTCACACTCGCCTGCCAAATGACATTGTGAACACCAAATGACACTGTGAACACGTGAAATTCTGGAAAATAACACTCATCGGGGTGAATAGATGATATTGCCCATGTACGCATTGGAGGTTGCTTGGTCTGGGCGGGGTGCGAGCACCATAGCCCCACCTTCATGGCCGCAGCGGCCTCCCTGGCGTCGAACTTGCTACCCAGCCTAGTGTCCACCTCTTTTTCCACCTCCCCTGCCACCGCGCATTGCTCCCACGTCCACTCCGCCAGCACGAGCTCCTCCGGCACGGTGCGTGGCTCGATCGACTGTTACCCAGAGACCACCTTCAGCACTAGTGCCCCAAACACAAACACATCTGCGGCCGTCATCACCTTCCCTGTCCACGTCAGCTTCGGGGCCAGGTACCCCCCAGAGTGCCCACCACCTGTGTCGTGCTCGGGTTGGCGCCATGTGCCCGTGTCCTGGGCGGCCAAGGCCTAGGCTTTGTGGCAAACGTGGCAGCACAGCTTCGGGGGTGGTGCAGGTTCTGGTAGCTTCCAACAGTGCTGTGGCTTCCGGTGGCGGCGACACGGTCGGAGGAAGCGCGGTGCAACTCGCCGGAGAGAGACCGTAAGAGAGACGCCGGAGTTGGAGGAGGAGGCAATTGTGTCTTTTTGAAAAAAATTGTAATGGAATATTCCCTTAGAGTATTGTTTTTCAGATTTTTAAGTCTTTTTATGTTATTTAGCAGTAAGTTACATTACGATGTTATTTCTATAATTTCAACTTTTTGTGATGTTACTGCAATAATTGCCCCTGCATAGGAAAAATTAGGTCAGTTTGCATATGCTCAACAAACCGTGACGATTAGCGTGTCCCTTTTCTAATGTTTACTGTTTTGATGTCGACTTTTCGGGGAAAAAGTAGAATGATTTTATGTATTTGGTGAACCATCAAGTAGTCTTTCCCATTTGTTCTGAATTTCCATCGAGAAGTGCTAGTTTTTTCGTGGTCTCCTTGGTAATTTTTTTTGTCAGTGGGTAGATAACTAGATACACTAGATGGTTCAAGTTATCACTGACTGTCTGCACTGAGTAGATCTAGGAACGTACATCATGTGAGCACGATTTGGAACGCTTGCGAACATGCTTCATGTCAATGTCAGGTTCCATGTGATATGTGATGACCAAGAATCACCGGCGTGCTTCACGTTTCTTGGGTACATATTCCGAGTGTCCAACATTTTCTAATAATCATCTGGGGGCAAACCTACCCCAAATTCAAAATGAACTCCCATATATGTTAGCGTGTGTTTGGACAGTTTGCTCGCTAACAAGCATCAAGCAAGTATGCATGATCATCCATATAAATTGTTGTATCTCGTCTTTCAAAGGTTAGTGTTTGGTTGGAGAGATGTTGAACCTAGACATGATGGTATTAGATATGGGTACTCAAATGGTTCTCTTGTGAGTTTGTACGTGTGGCTAAAACACGCCTTATGAAAGGACGCGAGAGAGTACTTCAAAAATAAAAGATTGTCATTATTATCACCTCATCGGGTATTCGGGTGCAACTGCAAAGTACCTCACGTGCCTCTGCGCGGTGGATTCGGATCGTAGAGTGTGAACGGCAACAATACTGTAGCAACAGGACAGTAGAACCATAAAAATACCCACCACAGTGATTTTACTGTAGTGATGAAACTCTGTAGCTTTGGAGATAGTGGTCCAACGCTGAGTACCATAGATTTTGCATTAAGACCTTCGATGCAGAAAATCCGAATCGCCGCGCACGTTACCAAGCAGTTCACTTGAGATTGAGCTGAGATGCGAAAAAGGCACACAAATCCCGATTTTTATAAAAAAATAATATTTTTTAAAAAATAATTACAAAAATAAATAATCGACACAAAAAATTACAAAAATTTGTTCGCCAGTTGAACTGACGATATCTTCCTATCGTCAGTTCAATTGGTGCCAATATGCCATCTACAAAAACCAAAAAAAATCCCTCCAAACCTCATTTTAATTCCAGAAAAAACAGAAGAGAGGAGGAGAGGAAGAGAAGAAAGGTAGTGAAGCTCTGCTAGTTCGTCGCGGTGGAGAGAGATTGACAAAGTAGCAGATCTAGTAAGCCGGCCATCTTGCAGGTACATTTTTTTTGCAACCTTGTACATTATGTCAAATTATGTAGAATAGCGATATAGAATTAAGTAGGATAGCCAGTAGAATTAAGTACATAGAATTAAGTAGAATAGCGACATAGAATTAAGTAGAATAGCGACTAGAATTAAGTAGATTAGATAATTGTAGTCAAACTATGTACTACATTATTTGAGATATGTATAGTTTAGTTCGTCGTACACATGTTATGAATGTTACAGCAGTCAAACGATTTAGGATAAATCAGCAAAAATAGGAAGATGGCTATTAGAAATATGTAAAAAATAATGTCAGCTTTATTTAGCTTCCTATTGTGCGTGGTAATTATGTTGGTAATGTGGAAAATTAATTTTAAAGTACAAAACTAGTTAGTAAAATAGGAAGAACTTTGTTTATTGATTATATTTGCACTAGAAAAATACTTTAAAATATCCTCTAAATTGGAAGACCCTATTACAAATCTGTTTAAATTGCTAAGTAGTCTAAATTTGATTTATATTTTTTGTGGTAATTATTTTGTTAACATCAAAAATTATTTTTAAAGTAGGAATTTTGGTTTTTGTACATGTTTCGTAGTCTTTACAATGTATGCACTTAATTTGTAGGTATGACGGACGCATGCCACTACGAGTTGCTTGACCCGGTGATTGACGCGTATCACCGCAGTCGCCTCAGTACCATGCTCCCCTAGAGGGCGAGGCGCCGATTGAGCTTGCACTTATTGTGGTCGCGACGTCCATCGAGGCATGGAGGCCGCACCTGCATCGGGTTCCGAGGTACGTGTAGTTCTGACCTTCATGCATTCAATCGCGGTCTGACTACTTTGCGTGCAGTCATGTTTGTTCTTAATCGTTTCAACGTAGGTTGAGAGCGGCATGCCTCCTTCCACTAGCGAGGATGGTCGAGACGACGTGGGAGGATGACTAGGACCGTGGTCCTGGTCGTACGTCTAGGCGTTTTCCATATGACCGGGCCCTGCCGACGGCGCTGGTTGACCGCTGGAGGCCAGAGACGAACACGTTCCACCTTCCGTGCGGGGAGATGGCGCCGATGCTCCAGGATGTAACCTTCCTGACCAAATTGCCATGCATAGGCTCCCCTTGGCGGCGTACGACATCTCGGCCACGTGGCGCATGAACCTCCTAGCAAGGTTCCACGATGTGCTGCCGTCAGGCAGCGGGTACACCGAGTTCAGTAGTCCGCACGGACCGACGTTGAGGTGGATCTGCCAGTTCTACATAAGTATTTGTAACTATTGTCATCTCGCTTAAATTCGTATGTGAACCTTACTAACGTGTATATGTCTTCTTGCAGCCCGAGCGTATGGCGCCTAATGCAGGGGACGTCGTTGTTAGGAGGCACTTCGAGGTAGGGGCCTACCTGCTATGGTTGTTCGGGTGGGTCATGTTCCTGGGGTCCCACAGCGACAGCGTCGACGAGCACTACGTCCGGTACGCACGTGAGGTGGCCGACTTGCCAGTGGAAGAGATCCCCTCCTACGCCTGGGGTTTGGCCGTACTGTGCGCGACGTACCACCGTGCCTAGGACAGCTCCATCCTCTCCGGATGCCCACTACTTCTACAACTGTGATCCTTCGAGCGCTTCCAGATAGGACGACCACAGTTGAACTTGGGAGCGTACGCGGTCAGCTTGTACGCTCAGGGCGACAACGTGGACCGGCCCGCCATGGGCATGGTGTGGTGCCATCGACGGGTTAGTTTCATGATCATTTATTATTTTTTGTTTTGTAATGACAATTTCGTGTGCTAAGTTTGCGTTGTTCTATTGCACAGGTCACCTTCACGCCGATCACTTCGCAGGGCTCCTACCCGGAGTACGTCGCGATGTTCGATCAGCTGACCGATGACCGCGTCATCTGGACACTGTACACTCAGCAGAGGGTGAACACGCGGGCGCCCGACGGACTGTCAATCCTGTGCACACGAGACTACATGTACTGGTACACGCGGAGGGCCTTGGTACATGATGTCTTCGTGGAGGAGTACTAGGTGCAGCGGGTCCTGCGCCAGTTCGGTCTACGACAGGAGGTCCCAGCCCTTGGGAGGGGGGGACGTGGGTGCCGGCGCACGTCCACGCGTAAGTTCACTATTTACTTCTTTTCACATAATGTGCGTTACGTGCTGACCAAATACTTGTATTGCTGTCCATATGTACACTAGGAAGGGAGTACGTGGCACGATGTTCTGGTTGGACAGGATGAAGCCTTGGGTTGAGGCTTGGAGTGACGCGTACGAGGACCCCATCCAGTGTGGGAATGATCCGTACGACTTCGATATGTACGGGGAGTACATGGAGTGGTACGCTAGTCGGACGAGGCTTCGTTGTGTCCGGGTCGTGGTCGACCCACCACGACATGAGGCTGCGACGTCCGACACGTACCCCACCCAGCCGGACTCCGTTTCCACCGCTCTGTACGTATTGAACGGTCCTTAATTCATATTTAATTTGCCAAATTTATATTTCTAACTTGTTCATTACTTGTGCAGACGGATCTACACTGGGAGATTATTGAGTTAGCAACCTCCGCGCACCACATGACGCAGGGGGACACCAGAGGGGTCCTGCAGCGGATCATGGACGCTGCGAGACGAGGCATCTAGATCGTGACTTGTCGCACGCCGAGGGACGCGGTGGACCGATTAGTGCGAGGACGAGGGGTCAGCCGAGGTGGTTCACGGCCATGGGCTACTGCCCCGGACGTGGCGGGCTTGTCATCGTGGCACCGTGGTGGGAGCACCGCGGGGCAGGAGTACGCAGAGCCATCGGGGCACGACTTCGTGCCACTAGGTATGACTGCTCGGCTTGCTTGCATAGTTTAATGCTTCTTTATTTCGAACCCCAATAGTTACTAACGACAATCTTCTCTTTCAGGTCCTGAGCTCCACCCGTAAGCGGGGCAGGGGTACGCGGAGTCATCGGGGCATGCCTTCGGGCATCAGGTATGACCACCTTGCTTGCTTGCGTAACTTTCTTTTTTGTGCTTTCGCCATGATTACGTTTGTAACGTAATACTTTACAGGAACGCCTTGGGAGGACGATTTATTGTCGCACGATGAGGCACACCTATCGGCACCCCTCAAGGACTTCTTCATGGACCTGCATGATACCTTGTTCTCCTTGGAGGCTTCTCAGCTGCACGGTGCGCTGGGACTGACCCAACCGACGCAGGACCCCCCTAGTGACACCACCTCAGGCTACTCATGTCGGTCGGGTAGTCAGGCAGCCTGATCCTCTAACATACTCGGACCATCGCCGGGCGAGGCCAGGGATGACACGCGGGGTGCGCCCCAAGATGGGCCGCCATTAGATATTTGTTCCTCTAAATATCAGTTATGCCATGTAAATATTAATTTCAGTACAACTATTATTATGCTAGTCTCGTATTTCGATATCTCTTTTTTGCTTGCTTGAAAACCGCAACCACATGTACAATTCTGCATCGGGACACCCCACACCACCCTCTTTCTATGACTTAAGTCATCCTTACTTTACGCAGCAACGTGACCCGACGAGTCAGCTTTGCGCAATGACAAGACCCCTGTAGTAGCAACGTGACAACACTATGCCTCCTGGGCTTTTCAGACCGAAAAGACATGACTCTGTAAAGAAAGACGTGACAACACTCTGCCTCGCTAGCTTTTCAGACAAAAAAACACTCTACAAAGTTAGACATGACTTCTCTCTGCAATGTTTGACGTGACAACACAATGCCTCGCCAGGTTTTTCAGATCAACACGACAACACTCTACATCCTCAGCTTTTTAGAACCAAAAGACATGACTCTACAGGAAATTTACCACACCATGCCAACCTTGTGTCTTATAAAAGGGGTGGAAGAGATCTGAGAGAGAACACTACACAATCAAACCCAACACTATACCAGAGCTTTCTTCACCGTGCCGGGATGGATGACAGGCAGAGGCAATGGGATTGAATCCGCGAACTAGCAAGGGCTGCTGGCCCCCGGGAAGAGCGAGCAATGGCTGCTGCGGCCCGGGTCGAACAAGAGACGCGTGCCAGGGTGCCAGCTCTCCGCAATGAGGCCCCCTGTAGTAGCAGCATCTTCCAGAACGTTCCAACCGAGCGTTCGCCGCAACACCCGCTAGAGGGGGAGACACTGCCCCTCTGTTGGTGCAGGGATCTATGCAAGTTCTTCAAGTCGAAGCACCGGATTAGCCTAGGCATGCGTTACTGGGGTTGCGCGAACTACTCCAGTGACTATCCCGACCGACGTTGGGACACGAGCAGCTATCGGTAGCCGGTAAGGACCAGTTATAGTATGTCCCCGTACTATTTCTCTTTCAAAGTACGTACTAACAACCTCTCCCGTCTACCTGCAGTCCCCGGATCCGCTATGTGGCTACCGCGAGTGGATCGACCAAGAGATCCACCTACATGACCAGTGGTCTCTTGACTTCGATGAGTGGCATGACAAAAGAGACTGCGAGATCCGGGAGGAGTAACACCGCAACGACGAGCAAAACGAACGCATACGTCGGGAGATGCAAGCTCATCTCGAGGTGTGCAGGCGCAGGGAGCACGAGGCTCGCGAGAGGGAGCGCGAGAGAAAGAGGGAAATGGCGGCCAAGGCCAAAGAGGCCGTTGAGGAGTTCAACGCCGAGCTAGCAAGGAAGGGAAAATAGCCCCGGTCCACACAGTAGGTTGGACCATTCTGTACTAGTCCCTCGTCGAAGGTCGAATCTATTTCCATTCCAAAAAGGCGCATTGTATCGTAGGAGTACTTCGGTTTGTTGCATCATGTATGATGCTGTGTCTTATGCATGTAACCAAACCCTATATGCCGTGTTATTCCCAGCTTCATTATAAAGTTTATTTTACTTCGCAACATCAAATCTCCTCGTCTTTTCGCATTCGATTCTTTCGTGTTATTCTCAGCATCGTAATATCACTTACCTTCCTACTTATGAATCATTGATACCTCAATCGTCCTCGTAAAATTCTACAGAAATTCACCGCACTAGAACAACATACGATGATCATAAAATGCTATTGCGCGACTAATAGATTTCGTACCGTTCAAAATTTATGAAAATCACAAGCACCGAAACTAGATTAGGGTTTGAGAAATCTATCGCCAGTTGAACTGACGACAGAAGTGTTTTGTCGCCAGTTGAATTGGCGATAGGTGGTTGGACCAGCGACGGGGAGAAGAGGGCCTCTATCGTCAGTTCAACTGGCGATAGGACGACAGGAACAAATTTTTGTAATTTTTTAAGATGAATATTTATTTTTATAATTATCTATACAAAATATTATTTTTAAAAAATCCCACAAATCCATTCCCTTCAACTCCACACCGGACACCACAACTGCTGCAGCTGCAGAGCGCACGGCCGCACGCACAAAGCCGAGTGATCCGCGCGAACGCAAACCCCACAACCACCTGTAAATTCCTGATTCCCCAGGGGCCCGTCCACAAAAGACCCCACAGCCCACCGCCGCGACCAATCACTCGCCGGCGCGCCGAGCCCGCCATGGCCGTGGCCGCGGACGCCGTCAAGCAGCCGCTCCTCCACCACGCGTACCCGTCGCACGTCGCCTCGGCCTCCTCGCCTGCCCTCCCCTCGGCCCCAGCCGGGGCCGCGGGCCGCCGCTTCCCGGGCGGCCTCGACGTCCCCAACCTCAAGAAGCGCGGCGGCGGCACGCGCAGCTGGATCCGCGTTGAGGCCGCCACGGCCTCCGTGCAGACGCTCGAGGTCAACAAGGCCACCATGATGCGCCGGTGCGAGCTCCCGGCCCGCGACCTCCGCCTCCTCGACCCGCTCTTCGTGTACCCATCGACGATCTTGGGGAGGGAGCGCGCCATCGTCGTGAACTTGGAGCAGATCCGGTGCGTGATCACCGCCGACGAGGTGCTCCTCCTCAACTCCCTCGACAGCTACGTCCTCCAGTACGCCGCCGAGCTGCAGCGCCGTCTCCTCCAGCGCGCCGAGGGCGACGAGCTCCCCTTCGAGTTCCGCGCGCTCGAGCTCGCCCTCGAGGCCGCCTGCTCCTTCCTCGATGCCCAGGTGACCCACTCGCTCCAAAATTTCGCGTTTTCCCCTCTGTAATCTATGTATGCTTCTGCCGCGATTGCTTAGTCTATGGTACGATGATTCTATTCTATTGTGTGGATTTTCTGCAATTTTACGCTTTAGCCAAATAGTTAAATTGGAGTGGGCTCAGTTCATCCGATGTTTAGTGGAAATTAAGTCATGACATGTTGCACAATTGGGTCGATGTTTCTGATCTCCAAAAGGTTGGCTCTTTGGTATGATGTTGAGCAATTGGATCAAGATTTCTGAGATCAGTGATGGTTGTAGTTCTTGTCTAGTGATGTGCGAGGATCGGTAGAATTCCTATATATCCAATGGTTGATGCAAATTAAGTAAAGTGGACAAATTCACATCTGATTTTGTACTGTTTGAGGTTAATACAGGCCATGTAAATAGGAACTTTTCTGTGTCATGGTACCCGGAGGTACTAAGATTATAATGAATAGTTGGCATCTGTCTGCTTCGTCTGTAATTAGAGGTTCAGGTAGTAGCAGTTCTATTTGAATTTGAACTTGAGCAGTTTGTGATGCATTGGCACTTTTAGGAAGGGCAAAGATGATTCAATCACTGAAATGAGTAACATAGAGGTTTAACTGGTAAAAGTTTGACTTATATAGATGTTTGAATGGAAAAGGGTTCATTTAGATACCTTGATTCGATGTTCAGGTGTCTTTTTGCTAATCTAGGGTTGATCTCTCGGTGTTAAGAGATAGGGTTGTTGGGTTAAATGTGAAAAGAAGTTGCTTGAAGTGGAGATCTAGCTAGTCTGGTGCAAATTAAGTAGAGAAATACAATATTCACAAGATAATGCAAATGATTTCTTCTTTAGAAAGTAACTGCCTTTCTATGTGCAGATTCTTTTCTTCCACAGGCAGTTTCTTTGATGCCTCCTGCCCTTTATAACAAAAAAATTTTATGCTTTCTCCTTTAATATTTTGACACGGGTTACCTTATAAATGTTCAATTGCTTAATTATTCTAAGCACAATAGACAAATGAACTCTAGACAAAATGATGATCAGAAAATGGATCAATACCTCATATGTTTATATTTGAACCTTTTCTAACGAGGTATATTACTTCTTGAGCCAGATTTGTGCCATTTAGTTATAGTTTTCTTTAGATACTTCGACTTAGGAGTTGTTTTGAGGCTATCATATTGGATTGGAGACTCTTTCAGTAGTGGGAATAAGCCTATCTGAACAGTGGACCGAGGTTATACAGAAACATTTAACACCAATATTACTTTTTTTGATTGATCAGTAAATGCTATTCCCATGTTCGAAGGTATCTACTTCATTATTTAATCTTGATACTGACTACAGTGACTTCACCTAGCTGCAAATTTTGAACCTGATATGGTCTAATGGTCATGGTTGTATTTGGGACCTGACAAGAAAACTGGAGCAGATTTAGGCGTTGTTTGGCATTGTTGTTTTTAATAGCACTTTCAATATACTATTTCTTTAGTATATAAATTATTTGACAACTTATCTGTTGGGATTATAACAGTGATATTTTACTATACTAGCCGAGTGTCCGTGCATTGCAACTGATTTCAAATAAATATAATATAAGTTATAAACTTAGAAAACCAATATGCATAAGGTAATTATCCCTACTAATGAAAGTTTCATACATAATTTGCATCCAATCAACAAGCCACGTAGAATCTTGTCACAAGCCACATGCACATATAATTTAATTATCCACAGAAGATGCTTCAAGTATCTTATGCATGCGTGCATATATTTATCCACAAAAGATCCCACCAACTCAAAAGAGGATAGATGGTAGACTCACCATCACCACCAAGTACTTCTTTTATAATTGTAAATGTTAGACAATGCCACCACTCAACAGACAGGAAACAACTTCAGGCGCATGCCGAGCATGCATAGCATGCCACGCATGCATACCGGCGCTTCCAGCTAGATAGGAGATCCTCAATGCCCACGTTTCCGTTCAGGCCTCTGGATCAATAGGATCTCAATGCCTGTATTTGCTTAGTTCTTATCTCCCCACTTGTATCCCCTTTTCTGTTGTACACACGCAGTGTATATATAACTTGTGGATGAATGATAAGAACTGCATTGCTATTGTCTCAACAATTGTTTCTAGCATGGTATCAAGAGCAGGTAGCTCGTAGCCTCCCCTGCCCACCATGGAAACTTCCGCTAGAACCTCCCCTTCTACTTCCTCCACAACCTCCTCTTCTCAGTCCACTTCCTCCAATGCCTATGCGCTCAGTGTGGTGAACATCAAGAGTCTTGTTCTCATTGTCCTCGACCTACACTCTGCCAATTACTCCAAATGGCGAGGCTTGATGGAACTAACGCTCAGGAAGTTCGCCATCAGCAACCATGTCTCGGCGAACGCCGAGACTCACCACGAAGACGGCGACTGACTTATGACGAACCAGACAGTCAAATCCTGGATGTACGCCACCGTGTCGAACGAGGTTCTTGACATGGTCATGGACCCGATCGCTACGACATATGGGATTTGGTCTACCCTCGAGTGCATCTTCGTCAACAACAAGCGGAGCCTAGTGATCTACCTTGAGGTTGACTTCCGCAACTCTGTCCAGGCGATCTCTCCGTGACCAGCTGACGCTTCTTCGCGGTCTCAATCCAAAGCATCGCGTCGCTTGCAATATCATCACCATGAAGCAACCCTTCCCCACGTTTCAGGAAGCTAGGTCCTTTCTCATCATGGATGAGCTCCAGGACTCCTCGTCCGATCGTCTCAACAGCAACTCGGCGCTCATTTCCTTGGGTTGCTTCCCTAGCTCGGGTGGACAGGGCTACTCTCCTGGGCATGGCGCCTCGGGCGTGCACGACAGCACGGGCACACACGGAGGCTCTGGTGCGCACGGCGCACCCGACACACCCAACGCCCACGGGAGCTCCACCGGTCACGGTGGCCACGGTTCCTATGGCAACACCGGTAGCTCGCCCTCACCAAACCAAGGCAAACAGAAGCGTAAATGGTACAGTAATTCAGGCTACCACGGAGGCTCCTCCACCAACGCGCGACCATTGGCCACGCCATGGATTGGGATGGTCCAGGCATGGCAAATGCCCTAGGCAGCGCCTCGGCCGGGGGGCGCGCCGGGTATCCTTGGATCGCGGCCGAGCGTGCAGATCCCGCAGGCCTATACGGTTCTTGCTCCTCTGTATCATTCCGGTGCTATCATACCGCCACACTTTGTCCCACAGCAGCAGCAGCAATTCGTCCCGACTTCATACAACCAGCCACAGCTCCAACAACTCCCTCCTGCACCGAATGCCCAGGCGTCCGACTAGTCGGCACTAATCGGTGCGCTCCACAATCTCTCGCTGCAGAATTATGGCGGTGGATGGTATGCTGACTCCGGCGCATCAGCACACCTATCTGCAGAACCTGGTATTCTTCATTCCCTTACTCCAACTACTACTTTTCCTCCTGTTTTAGTTGGCAATGGGACTTCACTTTCTGTGACACATCTTGGCAATCTCTCTTTTCCTTCTACTCACCGTCCTTTACATCTTCACGATGTGCTCGTCGCCCCGCATCTCATCAAGAACTTAGTCTTTGTTCATCGATTCACCACAGACAATAATTGTTCAATTGAATTTGATCCTTTTGGGTTGTCTGTGAAGGATTTTCAAACCAAGGCGATCATTCTATAGTGCAATAGTCAGGACCGAGGATCCAAAAGTCGACATCGACCAAATCCGGTTGCCGCCACCGAAAAACCTACCGGTAACCCACGTGACGGATTTCCGGAAAAAATCCGGATGAATTTTGCTTGAATTTGCTTAAAAACCAGCCGAAATTCGAAATTTGGAATTTGAATTTGCAAAACCCGAAAAAACCTACGGTTTTTAGTTCACTGATTACCACCAGAATTGCTCACGAAGCAGAATCACGGTTTTTCTTCCTTGGTCAGGACGACCTTTACCCGATGCTTCCGTCGGCTGCCACAACTCCTCCAATCACGCTCGCCGCGGCCAGTTCCTCCACTGAACTGTGGCATCATCGCCTCAGCCACCCCAGCTCATCAACTTTTTCTTCCTTGAATAAACAATCATCTTTGTCTTGTAATAAAAATCCCATTCTTTGCCGGCTTTGTTCGCGATGCCGATGTGGAAAGCATGTTAGGCTACCGTTTCATGAATCCAATTCATTTATCACTGCTGATTTTTCGGCTCTTTGCTGTGACTTGTGGACAGCTCCATTATCCAGTGTTTCCGGCTATAAATTTTATCTCATAATTGTTGATGACTTCACCCATTACATGTGGTCTTTTCCTCTATGTCTCAAATCGGATGTATTCACAGTCCTATCAAATTTTCATGCCTATATCCACACTCATTTTCACTCTTATCATTGCCACCATCCAATGCGACAATGGACGCGAATTTGATAATACCAACCTTCGGTCCTTTCTTCTCCCTTTCGGAACAACTATGCGTTTTTCGTGTCCGTATACCTCGCCACAGAATGGCAAAGCTGAGCGGGCTATCCGGACAACAAACGATGTCATCCGCCCTCTTCTACTGCATGCTTCCATGCCGCCTCAATACTGGGCCGAGGCTCTTGCTATTGCCACTCACGTTCTTAATCTTCGGCCAACCAAACCTCTTAACCTCTCTACTCCTCATGAAGCTCTTTTCCACACACCTCCCTCTTACGATCATTTACATGTCTTCGGCTGTCTTTGCTTCCCTAATACCACCGCAACGGCGCCTCACAAACTTTCCCCATGCTCCTTGCCTTGTGTGTTCCTTGCATACCCTCTAGAACACAAGGGATATAGATGCTTCGATCCTGTTTCCAAGCGTGTGCTTATTTCTCGTCACGTCGTGTTTGACGAAGCTATGTTTCCCTTCGCCAACCAACACACCTTCAGTCGCAGCTTACGAATTTGGTGACGTTCCAGTCCATGCCATAGCCACTGCGGCCGACTCTGTTGGAGTCGTTTCCTAGCCAAGATCTGTTGTGCCCATGCATGGGACTGGACAATCCCCATCGTTTGTTCCAGCGCGAGCTCCCGCCGCCGTGCATGCCGATGTTCCCTCGTTCATGCAGCAGCCTCCAGCCGATTCCTAGACACCACCTCGGCCTCCTCCACCAAACAGCGTTCCTGTACAGCCACCCACCAATCCTCATCCCATGCAAACACGTGCAAAGTCCGGATTTCAACTTCCAAAACGTCCAATTAATCTCATGGCTGTTTCCACTGCCCGCTCTCCTCTCCCGCGCAGCTTTCGTACTGCTCTCCTTGACTCCAACTGGGCTGGAGCTATGCGTGCTGAATTTGATGCTCTCCTGCAAAACGATACTTGGCGTCTAGTTCCTCGACCGTCTGGCACAAATATTGTTAGCGGCAAATGGGTCTTTCGGCACAAGTTTTATTCGGATGGCACCTTAGCACGTTATAAAGTGCGTTGAGTTGTCCGGGGCTTCTCCCAGGATTCTCCCAGGAATATGGTATAGACTACGACGAGACGTTTAGTCCGGTCGTCAAGCCTAGTACCATGTGAGTTCTCTCGCTCGCCATCTCGTTCTCTTGGCCCATTCATCAATTAGACGTGAAGAATGCTTTTCTTCATGGACATCTTTCCGAGACCGTCTATTGTCAACAGCCTCAAGGATTTGAGCATCTGGCTAAACCTTCTCATGTGTATCTCTTCCAAAAGTCTCTACGGTTTAAAACAAGCGCCACGAGCGTGGTTCACCAGATTTGCCACTTTTATCACTTCAGTGGGATTTGTGGCATCTACGTCGGACACTTCTCTCTTCGTTTTTCGCTCATCCGGTCACAGGGCCTATCTTCTTCTCTATGTCGTTGGCATATTACTCACTGCTTCTTCCATCGAGTTTCTGCACAAGATCATCTCCACTCTTTGTCGTGAATTTTCCTTGATCGATCTAGGCTCTCTAAGCCATTTCTGAGGCATCACTGTCACTCGCTCACGTGATGGCCTATTTCTATCTCAACGTCAATATGCTGTAGAAATAATTCACCGTGCCGACATGCATGATTGCAATCATGCTCGAACACCTATTGACTCAGGTTCCAAGCTCTCTTCCACCGACGGTGAACTCCTTGATAACCCCACTCACTATCGAAGCCTCACAGGTGCCCTTCAATATCTCACAATAACAAGGCCTGAAATTTCTTACACTATCCAACAAGCATGTCTTTTCATGCATGCTCCCCACTCTTCTCATTTCAACCTTGTCAAACAAATCATTCGTTACATTAAGGGCGCCCTTGATCTTGGCATGCATATCGTTCCCTCTTCTCCATCCGCGCTTGTCGCTTATTCTGACGCCGATTGGGTGGGGTGCCCTGACACTCGTCGCTCGACATCGGGTTTTTGTGTTTATTTGGGTGACAATCTTATTTCCTGGTCATCCAAATGCCAACTTACCGTGTCCTGTTCCAATGCCGAAGCTGAGTATCGTGCTGTTGCTCATGTCGTCGCCGAGACTTATTGGTTACACCAGTTGCTTCAAGAGTTACAAGAGCCCATTTCTATAGCGACTGTTGTATATCGTGACAATGTCTCCGCTGTCTATTTGTCTGTCAATCCTGTGCAACAGAAATGAACCAAACACATAGAGATTGACATTCACTTTTGCGTGAAAAGGTGACTCTTGGTGAGGTGTGTGTACTTCATGTGCCCACGACATCACAATTTGCAGATATTTTCAAAAAGGGACTCACAACAGCTGTCTTCCTTGAATTCTGTTCCAGTCTTATCGTCCGGGAACCTGCCGCTCCGACTGCGGGGGCTGTTAGACAATGCTGCCACTCAACAGACAGGCAACAACCTTAGGCGCATGCCGAGCCTGCATAGCATGCCGTGCATGCATACCAGCGCTTCCGGCTAGATAGGAGATCCTCAACGCCCACGTTTCCATTCAGGCCTCCGGCTCAATAGGATCTCAATGCCTGTATTTACTTAGTTCTTATCTCTCCACTTGTATCCCCTTTTCTGTTGTACACATGCAGTGTATATATAACTTGTGGATGAATGATAAGAACTGCATTGCTATTGTCTCAACAATTGTTTCTAGCAGTAAAGATATGGTAAATATTCTTCATAGCAACCTGATTCCACAGCACGGCACAACAATCCCAACCAGAGGCTGGCTGTGGCGTTCTGTGCTCCACTGTGGTTTGGGATGTATTAGGGAGGCCATATCTGGTAATTGCGCTTTCGGTTCGAACAAAGCTGTTAATAATTAGCTAATGTGTGCAAAAATAGTATGTTAAAAGTTCTAGCAACCACACTGCTAACAAAAGCTGCAAACCAGAACCATCACCTGAACGTGATTATGTGCTAACTTTCTGCAGTAACTTTTTAGCATTTTCTGTGGCACAAAGTGAAATAGGTCACAACAAAGGTTTACAGTTCATGCTGTCTGAGATCACTTCATAGCTCATGTTAGCTTATAGGCTACAGATCTTTATTCTTTAGCTATCAAAATGCATTTTGTGTCTTACGGCATTCGGCGGTTCGGCCGCCTTCATCTTACCTCATCAAGCTCTTTGGAAATAGTATGTCTTGTGCTAAAAGATGCTGATCTCCTTGTGATTAGTTGAAATCGGAACATGTCTGAATCAGCATTTTTCTGCCTTTTCTCAGGCAGCAGAATTGGAAATTGAAGCATATCCCTTGTTGGATGAGCTGACATCAAAGATCAGTACTCTAAATTTGGAACGTGTTCGGCGATTAAAAAGTAGACTAGTTGCTTTGACCAGAAGAGTTCAGAAGGTAAATTTGCATTCTAATCAGGATCTTGCTTTTTTTTTTTGTTTCAAATCACCAGTTCTGAGTTTTGACCGGTTGTATAATTGCCATTATGTATTGCAATAGGTCAGGGATGAAATAGAACAACTAATGGATGATGATGGAGATATGGCCGAGATGTACCTCACCGAGAAAAAGATGAGGATGGAATCATCTTTCTTTGGTGACCAGTCTTTGTTGGGCTACAACTCCGTAGCCGCAGGGGCATCAGTTTCAGCTCCTGTATCTCCAGTCTCGTCACCCACAGAATCACGGAAATTGGAGAAAGCCTTCAGCTTGTGTAGAAGTAGGCATGATAGTGTGAAGAGCTCAGATAACACAACGACAGAGCATATTCAAGAGCTGGAAATGTTACTGGAAGCATATTTTGTTGTCATTGACAGCACTCTTAACAAGCTGACATCGGTAATGAGTCACATTTTTTCCGAATTCCAATATCTCTGGTTATTATTTTTCTATTACTGTGAGTTGATGGTGGCTCATCTGGTTTCCCTTCTTTCAGCTGAAGGAGTATATTGATGACACTGAAGATTTTATCAACATTCAGTTGGTACATCAACATATTTCTTGCTCTTCTCTTTCAAGTTATCAGCACATCGGACTTATGCATTTCACATACTGCGGGTCTGTGGTAATTGATTTGGCATGAATTTCCTGTGCTCCCAGGACAATGTTCGGAATCAGCTGATCCAGTATGAGCTTCTGCTAACAACTGCAACATTTGTTGTCGCTATTTTTGGAGTGGTCGCGGGGATATTTGGGATGAACTTCGAGACTCCAATTTTCAACATACAGAATGCATTCCAGTGGGTCCTGATCATTACTGGATCGATTGGCGCTTTCATCTTCTGCTGCTTCCTTTGGTTTTTCAAGTATAAGAGACTGATGCCCCTGTAGAGTATAGCTCTTCCCCATAGAGACGACGAATCAACTGATCATCTCAACCTTCTAGTACGTTGAGGTACTTGATCAGAAGCCTTGAATTTATGCCGATGTAAATTACAATTCTTTTAGAGCTCTACAGCATACCTACCAAAGAAATCGAAGGAAAAAAAGGAGAAATTTTCATATGATGGTGCCTGTGCTGTATAAGGGGGTGGGGGATACTATAGGAAAGAAGATTGATCAGTTCTTCCAAGAAGGTACTGCTGTACTATTGTTCCTTTGTAATATGGTGCAATTCTTGTGCTAGTACAAGAGAAGAGTGATGGATTGAATACCAATCAATTTTGAGACGAGCTAGTATTTTTGTGCCATATGGAAGTCCAGATACCATTTCATCTATGCGAACGTACAGGATGATTCCATATTTGGAGTTTTTGGGCCTAAATGGCAGGCCGATTTTTACAAACCTAGCTCTTCTCGTGTTGTATTGCCAAAATTGGCAGCACGGATGTACCTTCTCTTGCCACATGTCCTCCACCGCTCGCCCTTAGCTCGGATAGGCTTTGTCTGTGCATTGCGTGCCTGGACGCGTGAAAAACCTTGCGCCCCTACCTCGGTTTCTTCTGCACCCGCCACGTGGTTAAACCGGGCGCCCTTAGCCCGAACAAGGGCGTGTTTGTGCGCTGCGTGTTTGAACACGTGAAAAACCATGCGCCCCTAGCCCGGTTTCTTTTGCGCCCGCCACGTGGCTAAACTTGGTGCTCCTAGCCCGGACGCCGCTCCACCTTTCACTGGACGCCCGGACGGCTGTCCGCATGCCACGTGGTCGCTCCACCGTTTGCTGGATGCTCGGACGCCGCTCATGCTGGTCCTCCCTCGCCTGGATGCCCTCCTCTGCTGGACATTCCATGTAGGTGCGTCTGCCATGGCCACCCGCCAAACCATGCCCTACGACTAGGGCACGGGCGTATTTTCCCCTTCCCATCCATCACCTCGCTGCTTCTATCTGCATGTGTGCGTAATAGCAGCGCACAGCACATGAGATTCTCTCCCGTTGCCTCGCAGTTGCGCGAAACGCCTTCACGCAGCTATAAAAACCTGCGTCGCGCTTGCTCTTGCTCTTATTCTGGAATTCATTCTCGTTCTCGCGCTTGTCGCTGAGAACATAGAGAATTGAACTCAAAATTTATTCGGATTACTCTGTGAATTAAGTAGTGTTTAGAGCAATACTTAGGACCGTATAAGTACAGTGAGGTTGACATTAAGGCAAGGTAAAATTTTTGTCCTATGCTTTAGTTGCAATTATTTTTGTCGTAGTTTATTAGTGGTAATTTATTAGTCGTAGTTACTTAGTGGTAATTTACCCGTAGTTTATAAGTGCTTATTAAATTATTGGTATGAAGCAGTCGTAATTAAAAACTCGTATTTAATTACTCGTAAGTAATTTATTGATAAGTAATCAATTTATTGATAATTAATTATTCATATTTTATTACTCGTATTTAATTGCTTACTTGTATGTAATATGTCGTAATTATTTTCGTCATGGGTTTGTAGTGGCAAATAAATTCTTGGTAAGTAATTATTATTAATTAGTTTAGTCCTATTTAATTATTCGTAAGTAATTTGGTGGTAATTAGTTAGAGATAATTAATTTAGTGGTAATTAATGGTCATAATTAATTTAGTGATAATTAATCAATGGTAATTAATAAATCATAATTATTTGAATCATGGTTTATTAGTGGTAATTGCATTAGTACAAATTAAGTGGTCGAATTTACATGGCTATAATTAATTTGTTGGTAAGTAATGACTTCGTAGTTAATTAGCGGAATTACTTAGATGTAATGAATTACTCGTAAGTAATTTATTGAAGAGTAAAAAATTGTTGGTAATTAATTAATTTTTTGTATTTAATTACTTACTTGTATATAATATGTCGTAATTATTTATGTCATGGGTAATTAGTGGCAAATAAATTACTCGTATTTAATTAGTATTAATTAGTTCATTCCTATTTAATTAGTGGTAATTGAAGAAATAATCCCATGTAAATAGTCATGTACAGTTAATTAATTAGTGCTAATTGCATACCATGTTTGTTATATTGTATACCGCAAATCGGGTTGTTATGGCTTTAGGTAATTTCGAACATGCAAGACTTGATAGTATTTTGTGGCGATGGTCTTGTTCGAGTCGGACCCGATGGGTTGGACCTATCGAGATGCCAATACAAGGTGGTCTGGGCGGAGAGGCTCGATGCGATAAATATTCACGAGCTTGGGAGCTGCATCTGGAGGGAGTTCGACACGAAGCCAACGACAAAGAAACTCGTCATTGAGGCGATCACCTGCATGAGTAGGGGAGGGCATGGTGTATGAGAGCTAGTCAAGGTGAATGGAAGCGTAGCATGGGGCCAGTACATGCAGATTGCTTCCCAACCCGAGGCGGTGATATATGGGAAGCCGATGGTGTACGTGAATTTTGTACGCAGGGCACCGAAAAACATTGGTGACGTTGGTGCCTCGGGAAGCGGGCAACCGCAGGTGGAGCTTGAAGACGGTAGCACGAAATGTGCTGCTTTAGAGGAAGTCCATGAGAGAAAACTTGCGCATAATTTTGTGCAAAATGAGGGGATGGGACTGTGGTGGTTGGCCTGCATTGACTGCCATAAGTATCTACCAGACCAGCCTTCGGGGTTGGAGTCCGATGAGGACGCTGACCCAGGCTCGGATGATAGCAAGGAGGACGCACCCAAGGGTGGTGGTCCAACCGGCAGAATTGTGTCGCCGGAGGTGCCTTAAATGGCATCCAGACTTGATGATATCACAGTGCGGTCGTTCGTACTGCCGCAAGAAGAAGGGTCCTATTGGGGGTTTGATGTTGATACCCACTTAGTTGGGCAGCACTTCCCTGGCAAGACGGTCGTGCAGCAAGCTATAGCACAGTACACCTTGTCCATCAGCCGTGTGTACCGGGTGCACGGGTCTAACCCAGTACATTACGCAGTGAAGTGCGCAGTGGAGGACTGCCTTGGCAAGGTCAGCGCTCATCAAGCAAAGTTCTTCGGCTCGGTCTTCACGGTCAAGGCAGTGACTGACCACACTTGTGAGTTTAGCAAGCCGTTGCGGTAGCATCGGGATGTGACTTCCGTATATGTGGCAAGCCTCGCTAGCCATCTAGTTGCGGAGAACGTGTCCGTCTCCCTCAAGATGCTGATATCAGAAGTTGTCAATCTGGTTGGTTATCCAGCCAGCTATAACAAGGTCCAACGAGCCAAGCAGAAGGTTATCGAGTCCATGTACGGGACATACGAAGAAGCGTACAACCTTATGCCGAGAATGCTTCACCAGATTGCCGAAGCAAACCCCGGCATGTACATAAACAAGGTTGAAAGTGTAGATGCTGATGGAGGCCCCAACTACTTCATACTAGACCAGGTGTTTTGGGCTATTGCCTAGACCATATAGGGCTTCAAGTTTTGTCGTCCGGTGCTCACAATGGATGACACTTTCCTCTTGGGGAGGTACACGGGCACCGTTCTCACCGCGGTGGCGGACAACGCAAATGACTAGCTTCTCCTGGTTGCTTTTGCCATCGTAGAGAATGAGAACACCTCCAGTTGGCTGTGGTTCCTGATGAATGTGAAGCGGACGGTTGTGGGAGACCGGCCCAACATGTGCTTTATCACAGACTGCAATGCTCTGTTGTTGTCGGCTCTGAACACCATGAAGAATGGAATAGAACCCCCTCACCAGTGGAACGACGTGGAAACCCGGTGATGCATCAGGCATCTTGCATCAAACTTCTTCACGCGGTTCTGTAGTCAGGAACTAATGAAGACATTCAAGGCGATGTACATGCAGAACCAGAGGCGGAAGTTGAGTCCATCTGGACAGACCTCGAACATCGGACTACGAGGCATACAAGGGAGTCTCCTTTGAAGGCACAGGAGGGACAGCCGACCGCGAGCGGGCAATCCAGGAGCACCATAAGTTTCGCATAGTGGATTAATCTCCACACTCCTGAGTTGGAGACATGGTCCCTGCTTTATGATACAGACAGTGCGAGGTACGGAATTATGACGACCAACATGTCCAAGGTGTACAACGGCGTGCTGAAAGGTGTGTGGTGCTTCCCTATCACCACGATCATTGAGGAGACATGGACTCACACGGTCGGTTACTTCATCAATAGAGCTACCGCAGCGAGGCAACAGCTGGAAGAATGGAAGCAGTGGTATGAGAACATGTACAGATATATGGACCAGAAGATGCAGAAGGCCCGAATGCAAGACATCCAGGTGATCGATGGCCTCCAAAGGAAGTACGAGATCAGGCTGAGGCAAAAATACATGAACAGTCACGCCAGGGAGGAAAGGAACACATGCATGCACCCTGTGTGATATGGCTACATGCAACTGCAACAAGCCGAAGCTCCTGCACAAGCCATGCTCGCATGTGTACAAGGTGTGTGTGCAACTAAGGCAGATATCTACGTTGTATAACTCCGAGTACTATGACATGCAATATCTTTTCGTTACATGGAGTTGTAAGATCGAGGAGGCTGACTAGAGGGGGGTGAATAGTCTTTTCTAAAATTCTCTAAGGCTGAAACTGATTTCTAATGCGGAAGCGAAAGTCAATTCGGTTTTGCACAATTACAACCTAAAGATTCTAGTTTCCCTCAAGTGCACCAACACCCTAAGTCTAAGTCGAGGTTTGCAATCCTAGTTTGATATGCAATCAATTTAATTCTAGGAATGTAAATTGCACAAAGTAAATCACAAGATAGCAAACCACAATGGCACAAGGATGTTTTACCGTGGTGTTCGGAGACTTGTTGGTCTCCCCTAATCCACGTTGAGGTAAGCCCAAACGAATTGGACCGGCTCCACGAATTAAGCCAACACCTCCGAGGTAAGTACAAATGAATTGGACAACTTGAACCAACACCTCAATCCACTTTGGGTCGATCTTCCTCCACTCCGGAGATGGCGAGCACCAAACCACTCACAACACGCCGGACCTTCTCACAAGCTTCTTGAGAAGATCACCGGACCACAACATCTCCACGGCGTTTAGGTGTCGGCAAACACCAAGAGTAATAAACCATAGCTCTTGCTTAAAGGTTATCAAGTGCCAAAGAGATCAACAAATGATGCAATGCACTTCAATGCTCTCAACTACCTCAAAATGTGAAATATGAGCAAATGAGTAGTAGAGAGTGCACCAATGGCTCTAATGTATTCAATGAGGTCAGGGCTTTAAGAGCTTGGTGCTGGTGAGGGGGTATTTATAGCCCCTAACCACAAATTCGACCTTTTTGGGGGCAAGATCCCCAAAAATTTAGTAGGTGCGGTACTACAGCCATGTATCGGCCGGTACTACCGCACCTAGGGTTCAACAGTAATACGTTGTTCATTTAATGCTTCTGAACTAGCAGTTACGGTCTGGTGCGGTACTACCGCACTCACATAGGCTGGTACTACCGCACGACGGTAGTACCACTCGGCTCAAATGGAACTACTATTTTCCAGGGGAGGAAATATGCCCAAAAACATGCTCTCTGGAAATATCGTACCGCAAACTAGAAATCGGTCCTACCGCACTAAGGTACTACCGCTCCTCAGGTGCGGTCATACCGTTTTTACTGATATTTTTCGGATGTTGTTCTAAAAGCAATGCATGACTCTTAGTTGATCAAGATGACACAAAATAAGTCCTCAAGCTACTAGCCATGATCCCTCTTTATAGTACGACAACTAGCCTATAAATCTAGTCTTTCCATGAATCGCCGAGACCGGTAAAAACTAGAAGAGGGTCCTTGGGCTACATAATATTTTTGTCTTGAGCCATGTTGATCTTTTGTCATCTTTGCATGCCATTTCCATGTCGTCATCCAAAATTTGGGACTAAACCTTCAAAACATCTTAGCACATGCTAGTCATACTTTTGCCTTGAGCATTCATCTTGGAGTGATCACTTGATGACAAACATCTTCACTCTAAGTCTGGGTTCTTGACTTGATAATCATCAACACATGATTTCCTTTACTCTAAGTTTTTGACTTGAATATCATCAACACATGATGATCTTCTTCACTTCGGGATCTTGTCTTGAATATAATCAACACATGATGATTTTCTTTACTTCGGGATCTTGTCTTGATGCTCATCAACATATGATGACATCCTTCATCCCGAATCTTAACTTGATGACAATCAACTCACGATGCCACCCAAAGTCTTCATCATCATGGAACTCAACCTATTTCACCAACTCATAAAAAATGTTAGTCAACATGATGATTGTCATCAATTACCAAAATACTCTATTAACTCATAATGGCGGGTCTAGATTCTTCAGGAGTACAGAGTTTTACTCATATGACGTGGACATGAACTAGAGGGATTTTTGGCTGGACAGGGTGAAATGGGGCCCGAACATGACCTTGAAGTCAACTAGGAAGGGACGACGGCAGATGCAGTACTTCTGGAATGACATGGATAATAGCTAGCGTGGGGGCCTAAGCCGCACGACGAAGTGTAGGGTATGCAAGACCCTTGCCACTTCATGAAGGCTTGCCCCAACAGACTGAGGTCGTCTAGTCGTCATTCTGCAGGTACGTGGACCGCCATGTCATGTAAATGGGTAGTCCGCTCATATTTTTGCATTTCTGTACATCATTCTTTCTTATTGTGTACGTATCTCGACATTCTATTTGTTCCGAACTGACACGCCCTTGTTCCGTGCGTAACAGCAAAACATTAGGTCAACCTTGAATATGTTGGACTCATCGTCGAACTTTTATGCGAAGATACTGCGGAAGCGGAAGCGGCTTGCCAAGAGGGCTAAACCCTACCCAGATTTTTCTATGAATGATGAACCGGTACCACCAAAGTTTCCACGCCCGAAATGTGTGTGTGAAGAACCGCGAAGATCATCTAGTCCACACACTCAGCCACTGCCGCCCAGGCGTACTACACGTGCGACAACGTCCTTGTAAGAGAATCTTACACATACATCGATTTTTCACACCTTATGTTGCATTACACAAATTTCTAACTTCATTCGCGCGTAGTGGCAGCCCGAGATGCATTGCAACTTCTTGTGAGAACCCGGAGTATTTAACTCGTAATACTTAACCATCCAATTGGCCCTAGCATTACAAATCAAATATCCCGACTCTCGGCGCATATGTACTTCCCAGAATTGCAGTACACATGCCCCCATACAAAAATTAAGCATCCATTCCATACACAAGTCATTACAAGCGTACAACTTAAAGGACATACAAGATCTTAATACAAAAGTAGGGCCGACCGGCCAAATAACACGATAAATAACCAAAGTAGCAGCGGAAACACAAGCCATAAGATGGCGATAAACAAAAGCCAAACGGTTTGCCATTACCCACAAGGCAACTGACCGGGCCGCCAAGCTAGTCGTCGAAGTCAAAGTCGAAGTCGGTCTCACAATAGTTAATCCCTTGGGGATCAACCTCCTCTGCAACAATTTATTAAGCAAAGAAAATGAGTACAAAAATGTACTCGCAAGACTGACCTGTAGAGTAACAGGCCTATATATTTAGCTACATGCAAGCTTATTTAAGTGGAGGAGGCTCTAGACTCATTTTCAGCATAAAGCAAGTTTTCATTTGCAATAATGTAATAGATTGAAAGCAGTTTTACAATATGATTTTATTTGATAAAAACAGCGAGATACTAAGTAATAATAATAACAAGACATCCTGGAAGTGGCTAACCCAATAGCCACCACAACAATAGCATGAATTCCCCATTCATACCGCCCACATCAAGTTTTAATTAAATATTATAGTCTAACTCTTGCAAAACCTAACCAAGCGTGTCCATAACCTAGGACGAGGCTATTCGAATAGTTTGAACCCTGCAGGGGTGTACAACTTTACCCAGATGTCAGACCACCTTTTCGCCAAGCTATTAGCACACTTTCTTTGGTATACCGGCACGGCTAAGTCCTACGAGACGTTTCCAATGTTGTGCATTAACTACGAGTCGCCCATATGGGAGGAAGCCCCATACGTTGATGCGGAGTAATCAAAGATGCTCACCTCCTTATAAAGGACGATGCTCCTTGCAGTGGATAACCTCCACCACTGCTCACCTAAACACACACAAGTTTCTTTTTCAACACAACGCACATATCCACCATGCGACCCGGAGCTAACACACGCCAAAGTACTAAGTCAAGAGACGTCCCATATCCCTCTCATGTGGTTGCACGCAAAAATGCCTGGATAGTGTGACACAAGATGTTCGGTCCTTGTTGACTTAGGCATACCACCACACACCCGAATATCACACCATCAACCATATGCCAAGTCTAAAACATTTCATTTTTAGTTTCATTTTGTTTTTGACTTTACAAAGTAGCAAAGCACAAAGTGCTGAGCATAATGATAATAATAATTTTGTGTGACCAAGGTTATCGACTAAGTCGATAACCGCCCAATTCTACCGGTAGCTAAGCATTTCTAAGCATGACACCGCAACGACAATAAAAGAGCATAATAAAATCACCGGGCTCTAATTCACCAGCGATATTAATAACTTATGTTTTGTGGTAGGGGATAACAATTTAAGGGCAACCATGCAATAGGAATAGCTACCTCTAATCGGGAAAATAAACTTTGACACAAAAGCATGCATACATACAATTTGTAAACAAAGTATTAAACTTGAAAGTAATGGGATATTTATGATCAAACTGCTTGCCTTTGCTGGAGATGCTCAATATGCTACAGAGGGTCACTCTCATTTTCAATAAAATCGTCGGAACCTATCGAACGAATCGAGAAGCACAATTAAGAACGAATAACACCGAGAATACTCAAAAATTCAAATTCATCCAAAAATCATGAAAAACTCACAAAAAGTATAGCATGATTTTAGGTGAATTTAGCAACAAGAATTACTTGATTTGGATGCTCTATGCAAAAGTTATGGCAGTTAGAAGATCAGTTTTCCAGAAAATCCAATAAAATTGTAATCTGTTACTGTTCATTCGAATTAAATATTTTGGTGAAAATTTCCAGAGATGTGGTGTACTTGATATTTTTATGGTAGACTGAGCACCGTATGAGATGAACAATGGAATTTGATTCGCCTCATTAGGAGCTAAGATGAATTTTCTATGATTTATCAAAGTTATGAAAGTAGTACACAAGTTACATGTAAAATAAGATTTTCAGTAACAGAATCATGCTCACAACCTATTCTACAATAAACTACACTAACAGAGGATTCCAACAAAATTGAGTTTACTTAATTTGGAGTTACAGAGAAATACTTATGTATTTTTGAAGTTAAAATAATTTTTAATGCAACAATAATTCGTTTTGGAATTTTATAAAGCATGCCCTCCTTTTTCTTACCGAGGCTGACCTAGTACTTGCAAACACTCTTTCTAAGCATTCTATGCATACATCTACGATGATCATACAGTCAAAATCAATCCTCTTATATGTTCTCCTCCTTCGGCAGACTTTGATGGTGATTGTGTGCACATCTATTAACTGCGGTTGCAATTAGCTAGTGGCACACTCACACCCTGAGGTTAACTAACTATTTAACCTACCAACCGATTCTACCTGACTAACTTATCTAGGTGGCTCCCAAAGTTAGGCATACACTAATCTAATCCAATGAGCTTATCGCTACCGATAACTAACTTAACCATTAAAAGAAAGGGGTTCACCGCCGAACAAACACACAGAGCTAAACATTGAGAGCTAAAGGAATCACTAACTTCCTAAGTACTTGTAATGGGAGGTTACTAGCCTATTGCCGGATCCGAATACCTGTAGTCTTTCAATAGACAAAACAAGGTATTGCTGAAAAGAAGTGCTACTACCTAAAAGCTTCAGATTTGTCAATCCAAAAGAGTGGCCTAAAGATAGCTACAAGGTCTATTGTCCATTCAGATTCCCATCAAAACACTCTTCTGTGTTCAATCAGCCAGATCAGAGTGATGATTCAAATATGAGCATAAGTGATGGTTAACTAACTTGAATACTCACTTAAACAATGCTTTTGAGTAATCAAATTAGTCATTGGACTGGTTTATGACCTAATGTCATCTCCAGGTTCCCCCTAAACATTTCTCTGCTCACAGTTCAGACAACAGAAGTTTTCACCTTCTCTGTCCAAATGTCCATTCAACAGGCGAGCTTTCTGAAAGTGAGGTGCTTGCTGCTGGATAAGGGTTACAGGGTTATGAGATTTCCTACTGCTTGTGTTAGCCCAGGTTACAGGCCTGTTGTCGGTTTTGATCATTCAGTCAAACAGACAACACAGAGAACTAAAAGGGGCAGAACTGGGAGTGGCTCGGCTCACAGATCTGACAACAGAAAGATCTAAACGGAGGTGTTATTAGTCAACTATTTCAATTACTGCCTACACTTCTTTGTACATTAAACTGACATCAGAACACGATTCATTCATGAACTGAAGTGCTTGCTGGGCAGCTACAGAGGAGGTGGCGGTCGGTTCAGGGCGGTGGTCATCGCCGGCGACAGGGCTAAGGAGAGACGGCTGAGACTACTAAAATGGAATGCCCGGGGAATCAGGAGGCTAGGGGTGGTGGTCTTGGAGCTCAGGAGGCATGGTGGCGGCGCGGCAAAGGCTCACACCGGCCGGCCATGGACAGGAAAAGGGGCGACGACGCACGAAGGCTAGAGGGAACAAACTAGAGGGAGCACGAGTAGCCTAGGAGTACCTGAAACATGAGAGGGTGGTCGGAGGGAGTCGCGGTGGCTGGAGACGGGCTGGCGACGGAGACCGACGGCGACGCGGGTAGGACATCGTGGGCAGCGACCTGGAAAGGGAGAGGGCACCAGTGAGTGATATGGGGAGGTAGAGGGGAACTAGAGCATGCTCCCATGGGGGGGAATTGAAGGGAGGAGTGCCGGGGGAGAAGTAGCAACGCGGGCGGCGGTGGTGGCCGGAACCAGAGAAGATGGCGGATGCGTAGCTCCACGGTGGCGGTTTCTCGAAATTGATAGGGGGCACTCGCTCCTCAAATGGCGGGCGCCGTGTTGATTGAGGTGGTGGGGATCACGGAGAGGTCGGGGCAAGACAGGCGCCCTCAAAGATGTCGCCATGGCTCTCGGCTTTGGAGCTCGGGTTGATTTGAGGAAGAGAATTGGAGGGGGAGGTGGGCGAAAACGAAGAGGGAGAGGAGGAACACGCAATGCTCGGCTTAAATGGGGGCGACAAGGGAGGAGTTCCACCCGAGAACTCGAGATTCCCTTCTTCTCGGACATGGCGTTCTCCTGCGACTTTCTCGGCGTGGATGGAGGGCAGTGCGATGACGTCGAAGGGGAAGGGCCCTGGTTGGTCATCTTGGCGGCGGCATTTGAGTGACGAGAGAAAGCGGGAGGCCAGGCGACGTGGCGCGCTCCCATCTCTTGGCCAGAGCATGTAGCAGCCGCGTGGGGAAGAAGGGCCTACGGGTGGGGCCCTGGGTTAGGTCGAACCGAGTCGGCGGATGGGTCCGGTCGGATGAACAGTGCAGACCCTGATTTTGTGGAAAAGGCTGAAAGTTTAAATGAATTTTTGATGGTAGATTCTTAGCTCCAAAATTGCTGAAATTTTTAGGGGAAGGTACTAACACTAGTTAGTCCAATAATTAATTTTTCTAGGATTTTACACTTTCTAAAATTTTCTCTAAAATTATTTTAAGTTGCTCTTGTGGTGTTTGACTTTTGATTTTCTTGGTTTGACTGGCTGTTGTTAAATAGCAAATAATTTCTAAAAATTGTGAAATTTTTAGGGTGAGTCTATAACATGTTCCAGAACCTAAGAAAAATATTTATAGGCACTGTTCACTTGATTTGTTTGTATTTTAAATTCAAACTCAAATTCGAACATGCAAATAGGCAGGAAACCAAACAACCTCCAATATTCAGAAAATCCAAACAAGCATATCAGAGTATATCAAATATAAATAACACATTACCAGCTTTGAGTCCCACTATATTTCCAAAATAGAAATCAGTTTGTATTTCTGAGCTATAGAAAATATATTTTCAAATTTGAAATGGAGAAGGAGTATTGGGTTACTAGGTTTCAATCTAGTCTCCAAAATCAAGGGATTTTCTACATAGGGTTTTATACCCTACTCTGAACTAAGTTTTCAAATTCTTGACAAATTTTTATTTTGTTTGATTTTTTTTTATTTCTAGGTTTTGGAAAACCAGCTTGTAACCTAATTGCTTTGCAACAAAAAGTTTTAAAAAGGTCCAAAATTTCATAAATGCACAGTAGATGCATAACTAATCCAACTTAGAGATTTTGGGATGTTACACTTCTTCCAATGGATCGACGGCTCTAAGATGTACGATAGGTTGTTCATCCAGCAGAAGTACATGTTGAACTACACGATGCGAGCCGAGACCTTCTAGCGATGGAAACCTTAGGTACCGAACCCTAGTGAAAAGGCATTGGAGGAGCCCATGACAGTAGGGTGGTGCTGGAGGACCCTCGAATAGGAAGCTAATTATGACCGGGCACATCACAACGAATAAGGGGAAGGCTCCTGCTATTGAGACCGAGCGTAGTCTATATCGAAGAGGTGAGTTATGTACAATTTGCATCATGATTATGTATTTGGCCTTTCGTTTTGCTAACATCATGTAATCGCACAGCCCGTCTCACAGAACATGGAGGACTTCGATACACGCCGCTGACATGGGCAATCCCGAGACAAGAGGAAGTCTCTTGCTACTGAGACAGGTGGCCATTGTAGCGTTTCCAGTCGCCCAAGCGCACTCCATATCGAAGAGGTGAGTTATGTATAATTTGCATCCTGGTTATGTATTTGGTCGTATGGTGTATTAATATCATGGAATCGCAGGACATGGATGACTTCAACACTCGTCATCACCATGGGCAATCCTGAGATAAGGGGAAGGGGCTATTGCGCCACGAAGACTAGTTTTGATCCTCCTTTTTCTCGATTCCAAAAAAGCCACGCGTGTATCTTAGGTGTTTTTCGGTTTGTTCAGTCATGCAAACTGTCGTTTGTAATGCACGTAACCAAACCGTGCGTGGCATGCAATTCGCAAATCACAATGTGCATTCTGAAATGTCGTTAATTTTATTTTTCAAATTTTAGATTACAAATCCACTTGAAATGTTGAAACTCACATGACTCCCCCCAGTACAGGGTTTCATCAGTTCATGTGAACCTCTGAGTTTTTTGATTTCATGTTAATCCACAACCGATCAACTTCGACAATACGCACATAATATACAAAATATGCATACAAATATAGCGCAACAAAATCGCATAACATCTATGCAGTGCAATTACACATGGGATACAATATGGCTCACTCGTCTAAGCCACTCTCTGCTTGCTGCGTCTGCGTATGCATCCTGGTTTTGTGTTGAGCATGTCCCGTGGCATACGTTAACCGGTCCGAAGAGCACACATCGATTGGGGGGGGGGGTACGGAGACCGCTGAGTGGGCGGAGGTGCATCAGTAAGCTGACTCTGGCCTAGCTGATTCCGTCCAAAGTCAATGTCGTCCAGCTGAGTCATGCCAAACTGATTACCACCTGCAATCATGTCATTAATGAAGGAATAAAAAAATCCACACCGGGATCGTCTGCCACCAAGTATGATGTCTACAAGTCCCTTGGCGCGGAGCAGCTCTGGCCTTGACCGTGCGATGTGCCAGTGACTCTGGAGGAGCTCTGCCCTTGGTACGGTACTATGTACCGGTCAACATACGACAGCGGTGGGTGCCCTGGGTGACATTGTCCAAACCCTGGCGCCATGTACTGCTCCATGGAAGTAGCTGGGATGGCCGTCCCTCCCACGCTCAACTGAAGGCTGCAAGATGGAATGATGTTAAGCCTAATAAATATTCAGGACCTAAATAAAAACATATCATACCTCCCAGATGTGTAGTGCGGATGATCGAGGGGAAGCGTGTAACATCCCAATTTTTCTAAGCTTTAAAAATCCTTTGAATAGTTGGTAGAGAGAAAATTCACCATTTGGATTTATTTGAATTTAATTTAAAAGCTTAATATTGGACTTTGAGTAACAAAACCATTTAATATGACTAAAGTCAATATGAACCACAGTCAAAACTATTTTATTTGGATTCTATGTGCTTGGATATATTTTTTAGAATTTTCTAGAATTTTTTCAAGTTCATTTGCTAATTTCTATTGCTTATTTGAATTCTCAGTATTTTCTAAAATGGAAAAGCTATTTAAAATCTCCTAATAGTGTTTGGGCCGAATCTACTCAGCCCATTCCTGTTCACCCGGCCCACTCCTTCGGAGCCGTCCGATCTGGGTGGACGCCCAGATCTTCGCCTGTGCGCGCGCGCCTCGCCCTCACCCGTTGCCGTCTCGTTGACCGGTGGGACCGCTACAGTGTCGTCGTCTCCGACACGGTCTCCTTCCTTGCGCGGCTCCGCGACCGTGTCCGCCATTAGCGCTTCTAGAAGCTCCGCCCCGCGTCCATTTCTGCTAACTAAAATTCCCGGATTTCCTCACCAAACTTCATCTTTATCTCTTCCGCACCGCCTCCGTTCAAATTCAAACTTCGAATTCGTTTCTATCCCCATTTCCTCGCGCGCTCGTTTCGGGCAGTTTGATCTCCACCGCCGGCATGTCACCTCGAGGCCACCCCATGCCTATAAGTAGGTCCCCGAGGATCGCCGCAGCCCCCTTTCCAAAATCCCCAAACCAATTGCCCCTCCCGAGCCCTTGCGCCGCCGCAATTTCCCATCTAAGGTTTTCGGCCGTGTGTAAATCGCCATCGAATTACCTGCCGTCGTCACCGCCGCGTCATCGTCGAGTGCACCCCCGAGTCCGCCGTCGCCTCCTCTACCTCCCGGACCCTTCCCCGACGCCAATACCTCACCGGAGCGCCCGCCCGACAAAACCCGAAGCTCTCCGCCGCTCGAACCTCGCCGCCGGTCACCACCATCACCCCCGACCACCCGGAGCTACCTCATCAGGTTCGCAATAACCTTAGCTACACGCCTGTACCACCCATTCCCGGCGACAAGCCGCCGTTCGCCGGCGACCATTGGGTCCAGTGCCGCCGCCGCTGTCGTTCCCGCCGACGTGGACGCCGAGTCACCTGGCCACCTCAACCCGTGTGCGTACGTGTCAACTACATAGCGCGCAGCGTCGGCTGCCTTGATTCGATTCGCCACCTCGGCCCGACCAGATCCAAAGGCTCGGTGGACTTGGTCCACCATGGGCCGTGTCACTGACGTGTGGGTCCCACATGTCAGGATTTTCATTTTTATTTATCTTTTCCGGAAATCCCTTCGCTGACGCCAGCATTGCGCAATAATCCGGGTTTTTCCTTCGAAGAATAATTCGGAACTTCAGTAAATTCAATTTCTAGGGTTTTTCTTTAGATTCCAACTTCAAAACCTCATAACTTTTGCATCCTAACTCCAAATCAGTCCATTCAAATTTCTAAATACTTATAAATTCAAGATCTATTTAATGGAGATATTTATTTATTTTTTTGGAGTTAGTTTGCTTCTGTTATTTATTTATTTTGTTTATTTGCTTCGTTTGTGAGTAGACTTCGACGCTTCTGGAAGATTTGAAGAAGAAGGAACACATCAAGACCAAGATCAATTCCTAGATCTATTCCAAGGCAAGTCATGCTTTGACCATGTTGAAATCCTAGTTTTCCAAATATTATTTTAATTCAAAGTATTGTATTTTATTTCAAGTAATTATTTAAATGCTTTTGGGATTAGCTATTAAGTCCAATTTGTTATGCCTTCCTTGTGTAACTTGTTATGCCTTGATCCTTTGTCACCCTAGTTGATATTTAGTTGGTAAATATTATAGCACCAACGTGGGTTAGTTAGTGCGATTAGATTGCTTAGCCATGCCACGAATCACCTATTCATGTAAAGTGCAATTATTAACTTGACTAAGTGACTATGTAATTTTGTAATAATCTGTGTGCACTATGTGTCCTTGTGGCATGTGTTGCACTTAATTCAACTGGGTGGGAAAAAAGGTTTAGACTGAGGCAAGTGGAAGGAACTGTGTGACATGGTGGCTATGTGATATGGGCTTGTGAATCTGTGTGTCATATTTATCTGTGTGCCTTAGTTAGAACAATGGAAGTCTTTCCTCGGTCATTTAAGGACTGAACTTTGTGCGCCATTGAACTGAGCCCTCCTGTACGACCACATGCCTGTTATGGGACGGGCCTAGCATAGTAAGATATGGATTCTTGGCATTGATTGCTCAGGCGGTAGGTTAGGCTATGTGAATAGGGTGGAGGTGTGTGCTACCATGTAGTCGGATCGCGGGACGGTTCGCCGCTTCCCTGTCCAACGGTGTGTGTTGTACCATACACTGTGTATTGTTTGGTATGACATAAGCACGTCGGGAGCATCTATGTTAGGATGAAGTTTCTGAAATGCTTTGTTACGATTAGTGCTTGCAACATTGGTTGTATCTTGTGGATAAAGTGTACAAACTCTGTAGAGTGTAAACAAATCTATTCGAATAGCCGCGTCCTCGGTTATGGACAATGCTCGGGGATTTCACACGAGGGGTAGATCTTTAAAACTGTGTGGGAAGGGAGCTGTGTGATCTAAATCATATGGCTATGTGAATAATCTGTTAGGCTGTGTGTGTCTTTGTGAAATCAACTGTTAAAATTATTATTATTGTCTATTTGTTTTACCTGCTTTCAATCTATTAGTGTATTCAATTGCAATTGTTGTATTTCTGCAAAAGAACCACAAAATGCCATCCCCTTGTAATAAGCTTGCATGTATAAATTGCATTTCTGTGGTGTGACTTGCGAGTACGGTGTGTACTCACGCTTGCTTTAAAATAAATCAAGTAGAAGAGGAGGAGTCTTCACCAGCATTCGAGGAGGAGTATATCGAAGGTGCCTGATCGTGAGGTCTTGATCCCAGTCGGATGCCTGTGGTGAATCGATGGGACACCACTGCCGTTTTTGTTTCCGCTGCTTTATTTCTCTGTTAGCCCTGCGTGGCTTAATAATTGTAAACTCGACCATAAGGTCAAACCATTATTTATTAATCAAACTATTCGTTTATGTTACTATTCGCTTGTGTGGATCGATATTCATCTTTGTTGACACTGTGTGCACTAGCATGATCCTGGGCTAGTGCATCAAACACAGAGGGTCCAGAATTGAAATTTTGGGTCTCGACAGAGGTGGTATCAGAGCCATACTGACTGTAGGTCTAGACGTTGGTTAGATCAGCCGTTCGAGTGTCCAAATTATTTTCTAAATAAAAATTTAACTTACAAGACTAAATGAATTGCTTAACTCCTCTCATATCTCTCTTGACTCATCTATTGCTAAAATTTTCCTCTCCTCGCTGTTTTAACTTGGTTCCTGCCTCTTGTCCATCTTGACAGATGCCTTACCTTCAGACCTTCGGAGATTGCAACGGAGGACTTGCCGCAGAGCTGTGGAAGCTGCTACAGACACTTGGAGGCTTCGACTGCCCAATGTATCGCGGCAACGAATACCTGGTCAACGGGATAGATCGTGGTGTGATCTGCTGTCTGACAGTCTACGCCAGGAGGAACACTAGAGGCAGCCAGCCTTTGGACATCTCAGTCAGGAGGACTACCTTCGGGCTAGGAATCCAGGAGTCTTCACGCTTGGCCATTCTTCGAGTTTGCAGTATCTACGCACAAGAGCTGCAGAACACTGTTTTCCGCTACCATCCCAGGTCCCCTTCAGAGGAGCTAGCTGCGCGCTTTCCATCTACAAATGGGGAAGGCAACGCCACAGTGGTACACCTTGCCCAGTTCACAGCTGCTCAGGAGGAGTCACTGGCATTGGTCGCCACAGAGCTGGAGTGTGCCTATGAGGCATGGGAAAGAGCCGAGAACAAAGTCGTTGTCTTAGAACAAGCTCTCTACAGCCAGCATGAGTTCGAAGATGATCCAGAAGAAGATCAGGAAGGGAATCCAGAAGAAGATCAGGAGGAGAATCCGGGAGAAGATCCAGAGGAGATTCTAGAGGATCCAACAGAAGCTGCAGAGCCAGAAGAGCCAGCAGAAGCTGCAGAGCCGAAGGAGCCAGTTGCACTTGCACCCAGCACGCTTGCTCCCTCTACACCAATCCCAGGGCATCAGAACCAGTTCGTGAAGATGCCAGCTAACTTCCGAGTCTACAGCAGGCAGGAGCGTCGCCGTGGTTGCGGAGGCTTTCTCGAGTAGTTGGGTTAGAGTTCTAGTTCAGTCGGGCTTAGCTAGTTTTCCCTTTTCAGAGTCGCCCTTTAGGCGGTAGCTTGTGTGCTTAGGTTCGTCTTATTTCCTTGTGTGCAAGTGTGAGCTGCAAAAGCCCTTAGGCATTTGTTGCAGCCATGCTAAAACCCTAATAATAAAGTTATTTCATTTGAGTTTCTTGAGCTGTGTTTGTTGGGTTTAATCTATCCCCTTGTTTAGTTCTTAACTCATCTTGTGCTTGCTACCTCATCTAACCTATGGAGCTTCACCAGATGGTTCAAACTCGCCACACCGCTGCAAGTGGATCCCAGACCGCAAACATCTGAAGGAAATGATCAAATCCTTGAGGACGGTGCCACCTCAAGCACCACCTCTTGACTTGCGTAACTTTGGAGCCTTTATGGCGGACAAATCACGAGATGATGTATGCTATGATGAACGGATGCGGGCTATGAACAACAACAACAACAAGGTCATCGAGGAGGAGCCCGATCGCTCATGGCCATCGGGGACCATCCAAGTTGGTGAATTCATGAGGACCCGTCCGCCAACTTTCTCTGGGCATGTCACGCCAATAGAAGCTGATGATTGGCTTCGCGTAATTGAAAGGAAGCTGCTGATCACCCAATACATCGATCACGAGAAAGTTTTGTATGCCACTCATCAGATGGAGGGCGTAGCTGCTGAGTGGTGGGAGAACTTTTGCACGGCGCATGAGGCACCGCAGAGTATCACTTGGGAAGAATTCTCCGCTGCTTTTCGCCAGTATCATGTACCTGAAGGGATCATGGATTTAAAGAAAGATGAGTTCCGTGCTCTTAAGCAAGGGGCTATGTCAGTAACTGATTACCTAAATAAGTTTACTCAGCTAGCTCGCTATGCTCCAGAGGACGTCGCTACCGACAAGTCTCGCTAGAGTCGTTTCTTGAAGGGATTGAACTCAGGGCTACAGGTCAATTTGCTTGCCCACACCTTCCCAGATTTTCAGGAGTTGATCAACAAGGCGTTAGTTATGGAGGACAAATACAAGGAATTGGAGGACCACCGCAAGCGTAGGATGGCTCAGCAGGGAAGCCACCAGCCACAACAGCAGAGAGCAAGAATAGTGCCACAGCAGATCAATCGCTTCCAGCCGCAGAGTTCTTTCGGGACTTCTGCACCGCCTTCAGCACCTCGTCCTTTTGTTCAGAATTCTCGCAACCCTACGTCAGTCAACCCCACCCCAGGGAGCAACAGACAGAATGAATCCAGAGTGTGCTACAGTTGCCGTCAACCAGGACACTTCGCCAATCAGTGCCCCTAGAAGGGAACAATCACTCCAGTCCGCTTCAACCTTGGAGCAACACCCGCCAAGACCCCAGTGCAGAACAAGCAAGGAGTTTCTCAAGGGACCAGTCAACCAGGAGGAACGCCTCAGTCAGTTGTCAGAGGCCGTGTTAACCACGTCACTCTGGAAGGAGCCCAGGAAGCACCAGACGTTGTACTGGGTAAGTTCCTAGTAAATTCAGTACCTGCATCAGTTCTGTTTGATTCTGGAGCTTCGCATTCGTTTGTTTCTGGAGTTTTTACAACTAAGAATAAATTGGACGTTATGCACCTTAAGCATACTTTGCTAGTCCAGTCGCCTGGAGCAGAGCTAAGTTCTAAAGTGGGTTGTTTAGGAGCTAAGTTACTCATAGCTGGAGTTGAGTTTCTAGCTAACCTAATTGTTCTTGACACCCAAACCATATATGTCATTCTTGGCATGGATTGGTTAACCAAGCACAAAGCCGTGTTAGATTGTGGCCGAAGAGCCGTTACAATCGAGGATACCAAAGGAAACAAGGTAAAATTCCTAGCTACCTCAGTGCGTAACGGGCATCTGCTAGTCAATAGCCTGAAGACCGTTGCTTTGGAAGATGTGCCCGTTGTCCGAGAGTATCCAGATGTGTTTCCAGAAGAGTTACCAGGGATGCCACCGGATCGTGACATCGAGTTTGTCATCGATCTAGTACCAGGAATAGCACCAATCTCGAAGAGACCTTATCGGATGCCAGCTGATGAGCTAGCAGAGATGAAGAAGCAGATCGAAGAACTTTTGGAGAAAGGCTTCGTGAGGCCTAGTTAAATCGCCATGGGGAGCGCCGGTCTTGTTCGTCAAAAGAAGGATGGAAGCATGAGAATGTGCATCGACTACCGATCTCTCAATGAAGTCACCATCAAGAATAAGTATCCATTGCCCCGGATTGATGACCTGTTTGATCAGATGAAAGGAGCCGGAGTGTTCTCGAAGATCGATCTGCGATCAGGTTACCATCAGTTGAAGATTTGTCCCAAGGATGTACCTAAAACCGCTTTCTCAACGTGGTACGGACATTATGAGTTCTTAGTCATGTCCTTTGGTCTGACTAATGCCCCTGCCTATTTCATGAACATGATGAATAAAGTATTCATGGAGTATTTGGACAAGTTCGTAGTTGTATTCATCGATGATATTCTGGTTTACTCCAAGTCAGAAGAAGAACATGATGAGCATTTGAGGTTAGTCCTAGAGAAGCTCGGAGAACATCAGTTGTATGCCAAGTTTAGCAAGTGTGATTTTTGAAAAAAGGAAGTTGATTTCCTTGGTCATGTGATGGCGCATGAGGAGTAGATTGACCCCGATAAAGTTAAGCGATATTACATTGGGAACAGCCCAAGACTGTCACTCAGATTCGCAGTTTCCTGGGATTAGCGGGATATTATCGCCGTTTCATTGAAGGATTCTCATCAATTGCTAAGCCTCTTACGCAATTGTTGAAGAAAGAGAAAAAGTTTACCTGGACCCCAGCTTGTGAAGAAAGTTTCCAAGAGTTGAAGAAGCGCTTGACCACCGCCCCAGTGCTAATTTTACCAGATATCCGCAAGGACTTCGATATCTATTGTGATGCTTCGCGTCAAGGATTAGGATGTGTTCTGATGCAAGAAGGAAGAGTTGTCGCTTATGCGTCAAGACAGTTGAGGCCGCATGAAGAGAATTACCCTATCCATGATCTGGAATTAGCTGCAGTAGTGTATGCCTTGAAGATTTGGCGTCATTACCTCATTGGTAATCGCTGCGAGATTTACACAGATCATAAAAGCTTGAAATATATTTTCACCCAGTCAGATCTGAATATGAGGCAGAGAAGATGGCTAGAATTGATAAAGGATTATAATCTCGGAATCCATTACCATCCGGGTAAAGCCAATGTAGTTGTAGATGCCTTGAGCCGCAAGAGTCACTGCAATGCGATGGAAGCAAAAGAGGTTTGTTCAGAACTTCAGGAGGAATTTCAGAAGCTGAAACTAGAAGTAGTATCTGAAGGATTCGTGGCTAGTTTGGAAGTGCAGTCTACTTTGGAGAAGCAGATTCGTGAGGCTCAGCCAAAAGATCCGGAGTTTTCGGACATCAAGAAGAAGATGGCAGAAGGGAAGTTCAAAGACTTCACCGTAGATGATTAGGACATACTGTGGATCAATGGACGTATTTGCGTGCCAGATGCTGATGGCTTGAGACAGCTAATTTTGAAGGAGGCTCATGACTCAAAGTATTCGATTCACCCTGGTAGTACTAAGATGTATCAGGATGTTAAGAATAAGTTTTGGTGGCCGAATTTGAAACGAGACGTCGCAGAATTCGTTGCCTTGTGCGACGTATGTCAGAAAGTCAAAGCAGAACATCAAAGACCAGCAGATCTGTTGCAACCGTTGAAGATTCCTGAGTGGAAGTGGGAAGAAATCGGAATGGACTTCATTACCGGATTACCCAAGACTTAATCGGGTTATGATTCGATTTGGGTAATAGTGGATCGTCTGACTAAAGTTGCCCATTTCTTGCCAGTCAAAACCACGTACTCAGGAGATCATCTGGCAGAACTGTATATGTCAAGGATTGTCAGTTTGCATGGTGTGCCCAAGAAGATAGTGTCGGATCGAGGATCTCAGTTCACCTCCCGTTTTTGGCATAGTTTGCATGAAGCCATAGGGACTCATCTGAATTTCAGTACTGCATATCATCCCCAGACTGATGGACAGACTGAAAGAGTCAATTAGATATTGGAGGATATGTTGAGAGCCTATGCTCTAGCTAATGCCACCTGCTGGGACAAGAGTTTGCCATATGCAGAATTCTCGTACAACAATAGTTATCAAGCCAGTCTGCAAATGTCACCGTTTGAAGCTCTGTATGGTTGTGCCTGCAGAACCCCATTGAATTGGTCAGAAACTGCTGAATGAACAGTCTTTGGTCCAGATATTATTCAAGAAGTAGAAGAACAAGTGTCCATGATCAGAGAGAGATTAAAGATAGCTCAGTCAAGGCAGAAGAGTTATGCGGATAATCGCCGTCGTGACCTCAGTTTCAAGCCAGAGGATTTTGTTTACCTTCGAGTTACGCCCCTCAGAGGTGTGAAAAGGTTTCATCCAGAGGAAAGCTTGCCCCTCGATATGTTGGTCCGTTCAAGATTTTGAATCGTCGTGGAGAGGTGGCTTATCAATTGGAGCTGCCACAGTCGCTAGCAGGAGTACACGATGTCTTTCACGTCTCTCAGTTGAAGAAATGTCTTCGTGTGCCAGAAGAACAAGCCCCGTTGGAGTCAATTGAACTGAAGGAAGACCTCACCTACAAAGAACAACCGGTCAAGATTTTGGATGTCGCAGAACATCGGACCAGAAGCAAGACAGTTCGGTTTTGCAAAGTGCAGTGGAGCAACCACTCAGAAGGTGAAGCCACGTGGGAGCGTGAAGAAGAGTTGAGGGCAGAGTTCCCCAGCCTTTTCTCCAGCTAGCCTTAATCTCGGGATGAGATTCCTTTAAGGAGGGGAGGTTTGTAACATCCCAATTTTTCTAAGCTTTAAAAATCCTTTGAATAGTTGGTAGAGAGAAAATTCACCATTTGGATTTATTTGAATTTAATTTAAAAGCTTAATATTGGACTTTGAGTAACAAAACCATTTAATATGACTAAAGTCAACATGAACCATAGTCAAAACTATTTTATTTGGATTCTATGTGCTTGGATATATTTTCTAGAATTTTTCCAAGTTCATATGCTAATTTCTATTGCTTATTTGAATTCTCAGTATTTTCTAAAATGGAAAAGCTATTTAAAATCTCCAAATAGTGTTTGGGCCGAATCTACTCAGCCCATTCCTATTCACCGACCCACTCTTTGTGTGCGTCCGATCGGGTGGGCGCCCAAATCTTCGCCCGCAGCCATCATCTCCTCACCTCACCCGCCCCGTCTCGTGACAGGTGGGACCTTCTGATGTCGTCGTCTCCGACATGGTCTCCTTCCTCGCGCGGCTCCGCGACCGTGTCCGCCATTAGCGCTTCTAGAAGCTCCGCCCCGCGTCCGTTTCTGCTAACTAAAATCCCCGGTTTTCCTCACCAAACTTCATCTTTATCTCTTCCGCACCGCCTCCGTTCAAATTCAAACTTCGAATTCGTTTCTATCCCCGTTTCCTCGCGCACTCGTTTCGGGCAGTTTGATCTCCACCGCCGGCACGTCACCTCGAGGCTGCCCCACGCCTATAAGTAGGTCCCCGAGGATCGCCGCAGCCCCCTTTCCAAAATCCCCAAACCAATTGCCCCTCCCGAGCCCTTGCGCCGCCGCAATTTCCCATCTAAGGTTTTCGGCCGTGTGTCGTCGCCGTCGAATTGCGCCGCCGTCGTCACCGCCGCGTCATCGTCGAGTGCACCCCCGAGTCCGCCGTCGCCTCCTCTACCTCCCGGACCCTTCCCCGACGCCAATACCTCACCGAGCGGGCGCCTTGCAAACAAAACCAGCTCTCGCCACTCGAACCTCGCCGCCGGCCACCACCGTCACCCCCGACCACCCGGAGCTACCTCATCAGGTTCGCAATAACCTTAGCTACACGCCTGTACCACCCATTCCCGGCGACAAGCCGCCGTTCGCCGGCGACCATTGGGTCGAGTGCCGCCGCCGCCGTCGCTGTCGTTCCCACCGACGTGGACGCCGAGTCACCTGGCCACCTCAGCCCGTGTGCGTACGTGTCAGCTACGTAGGCGCCGCGTCAGCGCCACGCATGCGCAGTTGCGCCACCTCAGCCCCGACCCAGATCCAAAGGCTCGGTGGACTTGGTCCACCATGGGCCGTGTCACTGACGTGTGGGTCCCACACGTCAGGATTTTCATTTTTATTTATCTTTTCCGGAAATCCCACGGCGCTTGACATTGCGCAATAATCCGGTTTTTCCTTTGAAGAATAATTCGAACTTGAAGAATTCAATTTCTAGGGTTTTTCTTTAGATTCCAACTTCCAAACCTCATAACTTTTGCATCCTAACTCCAAATCAGTCCATTCAAATTTCTACATTCCTATAAATTCAAGATCTATTTAATGGAGATTTTTATTTATTTTTTTGGAGTTGGTTTGCTTCTTTTATTTATTTATTTTGTTTATTTGCTTCGTTTGCGAGTAGACTTCGACGCTTCTGGAAGATTTGAAGAAGAAGGAACACATCAAGACCAAGATCAATTCCTAGATCTATTCCAAGGCAAGTCATGCTTTGACCATGTTGAAATCCCAGTTTTCCAAATATTATTTTAATTCAAAGTATTGTATTTTATTTCAAGTAATTATTTAAATGCTTTTGGGATTAGCTATTAAGTCCAATCTGTTATGCCTTCCTTGTGTAACTTGTTATGCCTTGATCCTTTGTCACCCTAGTTGATATTTAGTTGGTAAATATTATAGCACCAACGTGGGTTGGTTAGTGCGATTAGATTGCTTAGCCATGCCACGAATCACCTATTCATGTAAAGTGCAATTATTAACTTGACTAAGTGACTATGTAATTTTGTAATAATCTGTGTGCACTATGTGTCCTTGTGGCATGTGTTGCACTTAATTCAACTGGGTGGGAAAAAAGGTTTAGACTGAGGCAAGTGGAAGGAGCTGTGTGACATGGTGGCTATGTGATATGGGCTTGTGAATCTGTGTGTCATATTTATCTGTGTGCCTTAGTTAGAACAATGGAAGTCTTGCCTCGATCATTTAAGAACTGAACTTTGTGCGCCATTGAACTGAGCCCTCCTGTACGACCACATGCCTGTTATGGGACGGGCCTAGCATAGTAAGATATGGATTCTTGGCATTGATTGCTCAGGCGGTAGGTTAGGCTATGTGAATAGGGTGGAGGTGTGTGCTACCATGTAGTCGCATCGCGGGACGGTTCGTCGCTTCCCTGTCGAACGGTGTGTGTTGTACCATACACTGTGTATGGTTTGGTATGACATAAGCACATCGGGAGCATCTATGTTAGGATGAAGTTTCTGAAATGCTTTGTTACGATTAGTGCTTGCAACACTGGTTGTATCTTGTGGGTAAAGTGTACAAACTCTGCAGAGTGTAAACAAATCTATTCGAATAGCCGCGTCCTCGGTTATGGATAATGCTCGGGGATTTCACACGAGGGGTAGATCTTTAAAACTGTGTGGGAAGGGAGTTGTGTGATCTAAATCATATGGCTATGTGAATAATCTGTAGGCTGTGTGTGTCTTTGTGAAATCAACTGTTAAAATTATTATTATTGTCTATTTGTTTTACCTGCTTTCAATCTATTATTGTATTCAATTGCAAATGTTGCATTTCTGCAAAAGAACCACAAAATGTCATGCCCTTGTAATAAGCTTGCATGTATAAATTGCATTTCTGTGGTGTGACTTGCGAGTACGGTGTGTACTCACGCTTGCTTTAAAATAAATCAAGCAGAAGAGGAGGAGTCTTCACCAGCATTCGAGGAGGAGTATATCGAAGGTGCCTGATCGTGAGGTCTTGATCCCAGTCGGTTGCCTGTGGTGAATCGATGGGACACCGCTGCCGTTTTTGTTTCCGCTGCTTTATTTCTCTGTTAGCCCTGCGTAGCTTAATAATTGTAAACTCGACTATAAGGTCAAACCATTATTTATTAATCAAACTATTCGTTTATGTTACTATTCGTTTGTGTGGATCGATATTCATCTTTGTTGACACTGTGTGCACTAGCATGATCCTGGGTTAGTGCATCAAACACAGAGGGTCCAGAATTGAAATTTTGGGTCCCGACAGAGCGCCAGTCTGAGTATGCGGTGCGGACGATAGAAGAGATGCATCCTGACGGACGTGCGGTTGGAAGACAACATGATGTTAGCACAACCTAAGGCGTAATAAAAAAACATGACATAAATTTGTACATAACTTACCTCCCCACTGATCTGCAGCGTGGATGACCGACGGGGAGCGCTACGACGCCCGCCGGTCTGACTAGGTAGTGTCGACCTAGCAGATGAGCACGGTTGGCCCACTCGGTCCGCGGCGTGTAGGACATCGTCTCTCGACCGACTGCAGCTCATGCTCTTTATTATATTCTTTGACTCCACGAAGATGTACTTCATAGTTCTGAGAAGCCCTAGTACTGTAACACCCCAGCCCGACACGGAGCCTAGAATGCCACTAACTACACTAACTTTCAATTTTAACATCATTTTATAACAAATTACAGCAAGCATCTCAACAATAAAACCCATCCACGGGTCACATGAAAACAAGTATATTGATATAACAATCATAGATAATTAATCTTTAGGAAGCATAGAGTGATAAAAAAACCAAGAACAACGCAAAACTAATCGAATAAAGTCTATTGAATGAACACTCAACTCCAACCTATCATCTTAGGCCATTCAAAACTGTCAAGTCCTAAATATAATTCACCACTCTATAATAAAGGTTCTCATGTCCAATGAATCAAGTAATTGAGTGTAGATTGTGATTCCAAGTGTGCTAGCCATTCCCGAGTGAAACGTCATCAACGGTCACCTAAAAACAACAATAGAGCAAGAATGAGTCCAAGACTCAGCAAATACATAATAAAGCCATAAACAACATTTTATCAACCATAATCAAGGTTATCATCATCATCTATCTATTTAATGCCATTCTCTTACTCAAATAAACAAGCCATATTCCATATAGGTAAAGTTGCACAATTTAACAATTTACTCATATATGTGAATGCACCATCATGCTCATGCTCATATGCATCTCATCAACTGATACCGATATAGCGGAGTGTTCACCCGTCGATGACTCACTCTATTCTTCACTCCCGTGAAGTCCCCACCGAAGTAGGATTTTATCTAGAGCATTCCGGACTAGTCATGTATCTTTCTCACCGACCTCACCGGAATAGTTACATGACTTTTCACCGACCTGGCTCATGTAACTCCTGTCATGATGAATGTAAATGATGCAACATCTTTAAGTATTCATCAACATAATTCATCTCATTAACTCAATATCTCATTCTCATTAACTCAATATCGTAATCTCATTCACTCAATGTCATCAATATCATGCATAAAAATAAGCTTAATGAAAGCATAACAAATAGCATGATAAATAATATCAATGACAGTGACGAACAGCTCGTTGTTCCCACTCTACCATGTACTTGCCTCTTAGCCCTTCGAAGCCGGTTGACGAAATTGTGGCACAGCGCTTCAGGGCACAGTCCCTGAACAAGCAAGTAATAACACACACTCAAAAACATCATCAAAATCACATCATCACAGCACCAACCCGTCATGCTAATCGATCTCGCATGATTACGCCAAACCGACCGATTTAATCCAAATGTACCAGACGCACTACCCGCTGTCCCAGTTGTAAAACGTCTCTAACTTATTCATATGAACTCCAAATTCAGCCATCCAGGAATATCTGGAATCCTCACGAAACCATCTATATTTTCCTAGTTATGATAAAACTCTGATTCCACCGTTTTCAACCCCGTTTATTTACCCGAAGACAGTTTTGTTATCTTTTGGACAGCAGGTTTACTAATTTCATAACTTTTGTTCTACCCAATCAAATTTCATGTTCTTGGACTCTCTAGAATTCTTAGACAGTTATCTACACTTTTCATGTAGATCAAAAACTCTAATTAGCTCATTTACTAATTTGAATCTACAGTCTACCAAGATGATGCCAAAAGACGACAACTACCTAGACAGTAGGCTTACAAAATTCGTAACTCGAAATTTAATCGTCCGATCGATATGATTAAATATTCCACGGAAAGCTAACCAAATTATCTACAATTAACTAGTAGATGATATTCTCAAAATTTGCCATAAAGGTACCCGAATTAATCGTACAACAGAACAGCAGACTAAACAGATCTAGTAATCGATTTCCCCCGACTAGACAAATTCTAAAACCCCTCTCTAATCTTGATTATAATCTCTACTTAAATTAGCAAAAACAGAGAGGAAATAACCGGATCGTTACCCACACAGCGAAAACCTGAATCTGAACTTTTTCCTCCTAATTTCCTCCTCCTTCCCTTTCCTTAGTCCTTCTCTCTCTTCTGAAATTCCTTGCGCTGTCCCTGTTTTCCTTCGGTTGGTGCACTGAAAACCTACTCAACAGCAAGTATTGGTGCTGGTAGTGATTACTATTAGAGTATTAGGAATTGGTGGCCACACATACGCATGCATGCATCCATACGTGCAAAGCAACAGGCTGCAGCAGCACCCATGCAGCAGGCGGGCAGCAGGACGCTTGGGTGGCACGCACACGGGCAGATGCTACACGCAGCAGGCGCCGAAACGGGCAGGCAACGGCCGGCAATCACACACGCGCACACGGCTGGAGTAGCAGCGCTGATCGAGCGGGCACTGAGCATCCACGCGGCGACAGCAGCACCAGCGATCACGCGCGCGGACGGATGAGCGTCGGCTGCCGCAAGGAAAATAGCGAGCGCTGGCACGAGTGACAAAGGCGGTTGGCGACGGGGCAACAGAAAAAACGTGCGGCGGAAAAAAATATAGATAGCTAGGGTTTTTTGGACACCGGCTCTCTCCCTCTTTACTTCTTATCTACTGACTGTCCCCTTCTTGGGCCATGGGCCAAAGCTCACCTCTATTTCCCCCTCTAATTTTGAATTAATTAATTACTCTAATTTATTAAGTACTAAAATGATTAAACGGGATATTACAGGTACAGTGTGCTTTGGGCTACAGATGACGGTCTCTGATGCGCTTGCGATCCGCTCAAATTGAAGTCATGGACAACACTGGTTTAGTAACAAACAGTACATATATCATCAATGAAACGAGCAAAGGTTTTAAGTGTTTTACGGTGTTGTCACGCTGCGAAGCGCTGTGTCGATTGAACGATTGACAGAGCCTCTCCTGGTGTGTGACCTGCTCCTGGCGCTCTGTTGGAGGACGGGTGAGTCTGGTGCGCGACCATGGTATGTACTACTCGATGTACTGACGGTATGTCTGCTCTGTGGGATCTCGATGTGTGCCATCTCCGTTTAAGCTGTAACCCACTCATGCTGGACTGCTTGCCAGTCCTCAGCATGTCGGCCCGCCCTCGATTGCCTACATTCAAGAAGGATTAATGTTAGAACATCGGATATAGGTATGAAGTGTAAACTTTACTCGGATAGAGTTGGACTCACAAGTGGACAACTCGCTGCAGGTTCCTGCCATTGGGAGAGGGCACAAGCTGGTACAAATTGAACTATTGTATTACGTGCTACGGCACGTAAGGCTCCACCATATGAGTAAACACCAGGTGATAGGTCATCGCCTATAATCCGACGTCCTGCATGTATTGCACGTACAATCCGTGTGGCGCTACCATATTCACGAAATCTATGCTCTATAGAGCCCATATGATGTCGTTGTCATGCAACGACTCGAACTCGTTGTGGAACAACGAGTAGCGCCTCGTCGGTCTGTCCTTGGCCTAGCGTAACTGGGCAACAGTCTAACGGGTGATCATAGTGGGCTCATCTATTGGGTAATGCAACTCGGGGTACGGGTGCATTGCTTTCCCGAAGAAGGGTCACCCCACAGGGAAATGCTCCTAACTCCACAGCGGCGGGAGCACGTAGCAGATGGCAAGGACCGGTTTCACATCGTGGTCGCGCCGTGAAGCGTCACACACCCCCCTACATGTGGCGCAATGGACGATTGATCCCCAACTGTATTGAGGCATCGCCCCAGCCTCTACGTCAGCCAAAGACTTAGTGCTACGGATTAAAATTCAAAATGTACCCCGGAATGGACCGATACTAGCGTATTCCATACCAAGAGGAAAACTGGAATGACCTCTAGAATGAAATTGACAACTACGCTATGGACACATCAACACAACACAGCAGCAACAAGCAAGGAAGAAACAAGAAAGCTTCTTAGTAGAGATAGACACCGAGAGGAATGGTCGATTATGTGGCCGGAGAAGATGAAGGCGTGGGCCTCCATGGCCGACGACCAACTCAAGCGCGCGTCGTCGGAGCATCCTTCCAGCCCGCAGCGGCGCCATAGGCCGACCATGATGGCCGGCGGCGGCCTCCTCGTCGTCAGCGCCCTCAGCTACCTCATGTTCAAGGGGAAGCATAACAGGCCACACGATGATCAGTCGACTCCCCAGCCTTAAAAACTGTCGTCGCCGGAGGAGAACATCAATTAGCTACCTTACCATTACCAATAATCACTAAATAATCATAAGCTCTTAGCCTTGCCGAGTGATAGTCATGTATAAACTGTTGGTGATATGCCTTAGGGGCAATCATAGAGATGATTGTATCACATCTATGTTTATGAGTTAAAGAATAATGTTATTCTATTCCTTGAATGAATCATTGGTTATAAAGATTAACAAGTATGTGACTTGTTGGTGAAGCTCTTTTAACTTATATGATGTCATTCTAAATGTATCCCTGGTCGGAATACTAGTGACTTATCGACTAGCACATGTATTGATTGATGACCATGTTTCACTGGTCATGGATATAGGGATATCGAATCAATAATATGAACACATGTTAGAGAACATGGTGTTGGATTGACCCACATTGAGACACTATTGAGATTGTTATGATTTTATGTGTCATCAGTTGGTCTCAAGTAATGATGATGTATAATCCTTAGACCTAAGATCAGCATGGTTTCCTATATGTGTAATAGTACACTTAGGGGCCGTCAAATGCTACTTCGTAACTGGGTATGCTATGAAACATGCGGAGGAATATGACTGGTCGGATATATGATTTGTCCCTCCTAACATAACAGGAGAGATATCTCTGGGCCCCTTGATGCGGTCGGATAAAGAAAGTGCATGGCCATGCCACTAGTGGTCGAAGAGTCGACCACATGATGTTATCCAACACTTGATCGAGAAAGTATTGAATAGTCTATGGATGGCATAATTAATATCTTACCTGGAGTTCAACCAAATATCATGAGGCAAAGAGAGAATACACATGAAGGTCATTCAGTTTAATTAGATATGGACTAGTCGTATGGAGATACGAGCTGGTCGTAGACCGGTCGAACATAATCACTAAGTGGTCGAAACCTGGTCGTAAGGAGTTACGAACTAGTCAAGACTAAATTTGAACAGGTCGTATAGAGATACGAGCTGGTCTTAAGTGATAAGGACCTGGTCGTAGATCATATTGCATTAAGGTTCGTCTGATATTATGTGTGTGTTTGGGAATCTTTATGTCTTGCTAGGAACCGCTAAAGACTCGTGGTCGGAAAGGGTTTCCGAGTCACAACCGATTACACATGAACCTACAGGGTCACACACTTAACGGGTTAGAACAAAGATGTTTGGATAGGATATGTCATGGGCCCTATATAAGGAGATGCATGAGGCTGTTGGGAGACATACGATAGAACGTGAGTTCCACCGAAACCCTAGCCGCCATCTTCTCAAGAAAGCCCTACTGTGCGAGTTGGTACTAGCACACCGGTGTACGGTGTTCCATCCTTGGACATGTGAATACCGTGGAGGCGCTACTGCGGCTGCTGCTGCGCTTGAGGGTGATCCACGACTTCTCAAGGAAAGCGATTGGTTGCTGGAGGAGACGATTGACTAAGTTGGACGATTGACTACGACCACTACATCGACGTGCCCATCGTTGGATCAGGCTACTCTAGGTTCATGTTTCAAATGTATAAAAATAAGAACTTTTAAAACTTTTGTTGCATCATGTTGCCATTTGTTTTCTCTAGATTTTCTTTCCAAAGGTTTGATGATCTTAAAACCTAAAGCATCAAATTATGAAATGCAAAACCTAATGTGTAAATAAAAGAGATGGAAATGGAAGATGATATTTAAAAACTCAAACTTATACTAATTGTACTGAATATAAAATGGGAATTCATTTCAGTCATGTCTTGAATATTTCCTCTCATCAAATAATGAAAATGCATGTAAGTAGAAAATTAAAAAGATTTTTAGAGAAAAAAATGTATAACAAGAAAAACCCTAGAAAAATTATATAAGGATCTACTCTTCATTGGCCAAAAATTCCTTTAACCTCACCAGCCATTTTGGTTAATTAGTCGACCCTCTAGGTTGACTTGGTTTGATTGAACCCGATCGACTCACCCAGACTAGACCTCGACCCGCCCCTTCATCTCTCACTTACCAGCGGGCCCCACTGGCCAAGGCCCTTCGTCCACGTGGCCGCGCACTCGCCAGCTCGCCCGAGCGCGCCAGCGCCGTGGTAGCTCCACCGAGCTCGCATGTCATCTGCGTCCCCAGTTTCCTTGGCATCGCGCGCATCACCTGACCCTCGCCCATGTCCTGGCTTGACATTAACTCCGTCGTCACCTCCCTCACCACTCAACGCTCACCCATGCCCGCACATGACGCGCCAAGCGCGTCAACGCCCGTGCGGTGCTCCTTCTTGTGACATCTCTGCCTTCGACCTATTTAAGCCCCCTGAAGCTTCCTTCCTCGCCATTTGCCTCCCTGAGCTACTCCATTACCTCTCTTATTTCTTCCACCAAGAGAAACGGCCGAGAGCTCAAGCTTCCATTTTCGGTCGTGACACCGCCAACGTGTTCCAGCCATTCTAGTGAAGATCTTTCAATTCTCCTCGTGTCATATTGTGTTCTAGGCCTCTAGAAGTATTTCCCCTCATCTGGTTTTGTATTTCATCCACAGGAGTTACCAGAATTGAGTTTCTCCTCATCTCTGGCCAAAATCAACATCGTTCTTCCCCAACCCCGGTGAGGTGCTCCACTCTCCAATTCCTTGCTCTCACTCCATCTTATGAACTCACTCGAGCTTCCGCTACCCTTGTTTGCTCCTATCTTTGCTCAGGGTATCTCCTCCACGGTGAAGCGCCGCCGCTGCCTCGATTTATCACCGCCAGCCCAACTCCAGCGACCTCCTTAGCTCTGCGTCATCTCGGTCAGTTCCTAGTACCCTTCGGCCACTCATGCGCGTGTTATCTAGCCTCAGGCACCAACGAATTGCGTTACTGCATGTTGTCCGAACACCTCCACCACTATTCCACCTCGCATCGCCGCTACGGTCCCCCGCCGGTGAGGACCTGGCTACCTTTAGCTTCGCATGAACCTCAGGAACCCATTTATGTCCTTGGCCGGCGCCGCCATGGGCAGAATTGCTAGCGTTTAGCCGGAGGAGCTCGAGCCCAAGAGTGCCACTGCTTGTCGGAATGACCGACCGCACTGTAGCATGTCATTAACACAGAATCACGGTCGTTGGGGCTAATTAATGATGCTTGTAGTTAATGGTCGGTTTTATTGATCTAATGTTCCACCGACACGCGGGCCTGAGGAGATTAATGTGAGGCATTTAAATTGGGATCTCTTTGAAATCACTGACGCCTAGGCCCCACTGCAGTGACTACGTAGTGGTTTGGGTCAATGCACCGAGTATTGTGCTGTGGACTCTAGTCCACGCACTATTTCGTGCACCTACTCTATGACATGGTCCCCACCTATCAGTAGAAATTATTTTGGCAATTTATTTGAAAAAGAAAACACTGTTGTTGGACCCCACCAGTCAGCAGCTATAGCTAGGTCAGCCTATGTATGAAAAGTAATTAGTACATTTAGAATTTCCGAATTGGATTAACTTTGCACTGTAAATTCAAATAACTTCAAGAAATTCACAACTTATTCAGATCAACTCCAAATTTAGTGAAATCAATTTGGTTGGTTTCCATTTTTATTGTACTTTAACATGGAATAGGTTTTAAACATGTTACTACCACATAAAATTTTGATATTAGAATTAAGTTAAAAAAAGGATTATTTTTACACTAAAAATTCCTTTAACTTTGAAAATGCACAAGTAATTCATTTTAACCCCAAATGGGATGAATCCAATTTTGTTGTTCATAAATTTTTGTTCTCTTTCATGCCATGTAAAATTCATCTCCACCACCACTCCAAAATTTTTTGAAGCTGTAATTAATTTCGGTTTCATGAACAATAAACCCTAATTCTATTTTATCTCCCGTAGAATTTGTTTAGGGCATAATTTTCACATACAAACTCCCAATCAAATGATTTTTGTCTCTAAACTCTTCTAAAATCAATATCTACCTACTGTGTTATTTTCATGCACTTTGGATGAATTTGAATTTTTGGTTATATTCAATGTTATTCGCTCTTATTCTTTCTTCTCGTTCGTTCGATAGATTACGGAGATTCGATTGTCTACGAGAGTGATCCTCAGTAGCCTTTGGACTATCCTCAACAAGGCAAGCAGCCCCCCTGACCATGACTGTTCCTATTATTTTCAGTTCAGTTATCTTGTTTTGCAACTGTATGTATGCATGTTCTAATTGATGATTAATTTTTCGTTAGAGGTAGTTAGTCCTAGTAGTTGCATGAGCTATAGGTAAATGTTATCCCTTTCCACTGAGCCTAGGTTTTTATTTCCGCTGATGAATTAGAGCTCGGTGTATGAATTATGGTCATATATATAATATACGAGTCGGTGTCGCTTAGCATGGTAGAATGGGGATCATCGCTTCGACGATGGTCATTATATCATCACTCTAATTACTTGGGCCAGGGTACTCATGTAAGTATTGTATTTGAAAAATTAAAAACTGAAAGCAAAACGATTTGGACTTGGGCAGATGGTATGAATGGTGTGGTTATTGGGTGTGCTAGTTTGTGCCCAAGTTGACAAGGACCGAACATCTTGCATCACACTGATATGAGCATTATTGCGTGCAACCACATAAGGGACATATGGGACCCCTCTTGACTTAGTACTTTGTTGTGCGTTAACTCCAAGCCACAGATGGTAGTTGTTAGGATAAAAATTGTTCTGTTGTTATTGGAAATGTCTTGGTTTGGATCCTTTTTGTTCCTTGCACGGGAGCATCGGCGATTCTTTGAAATTTGGGCGGTGGCTCCGACACAACGTATGGGTCCTCCGTGGGAGCCCCGTCTGCACACACAAGGGCGGTTCACAGAGAGTTTCACTCATAGGGCGGCTCTTAGCTAATATATGGTGTTGGAAAACGTCTCGTAGGACTTAGCTCTGCCGGCATACCTTCGGAAGTGTGCTATATAGCTTAGCAAAGGAGCGGTCTGGTGTGTGAGTAAAGTTGTACACCTCTGCAGGGTATAATCTATTCGGATAGCCACGTCCTTGGTTATGGACACACTGGATTAGTTTTTGCAAGAGTTAGACTCAAACTTTTCGATAAAACTTGAAATCGGGTGGTGCGAATCGGTAATTCGTGCTATTGTTGTACTGGCTGTGGGTAGCCACTTCTAGGTTGTTGTTTATGTCTCTAAATATTGTCTTGTTGTTATTTAAGCAACTAAAAATAGATTTGATAAATTGCCTTACAATCTATTACTCTATTGCAAAGAAAATGTCTTTATACTAAAAATTGCCTAGTGTAGCGGCCTTCCTTTGCTACTTGAATGCATCTGCCTTATTATGTTGTTTGTATGTTTTGTGAGTACAACTTTGTACTTAACCGGATTGTCCATGCTGCAGAGGAGGTTTGCCCCCAAGGGGTGAGCCAGTGTGAGAACGACTACGAATGTGACGACTAGCTCGGTGGTTACCGGTCAGTTGCCTTGTGGGTAAGAGCAGCCCGTTGGCTTTATTTTGTTGCCATCTTATGGCTTGTTTCCGCTGCGAATTTGATCTTATGTTATGCTATTTGGTCGGTCGGCCCTATGCATGTGATCTAAACCTTGTATGACTTTTGTGTTGTAAACTATTAAGACTTCGATATTGTAATCTTATTGTGTATGGCTTGATGTTTGTTTGTGAAGGTGTATGTGTATCGCTCCTAGGAGGTACATAATACACTGAGGGCAGAAAAATTTAATGTGTGATGCTAGGACCAATTGGAAGGTTAAACATTACAAGTTAAATCGTCTGGCGGCTATCATAGCGCGTCTGGTGGTAACAATCTATGCTCTCTTGTTTGCATGGTATCTCGGTTTACATGGTAGAATTTTTGGATTGCCAGCTAGTGTAGCCTACCCGTATCCCTTCATAAACCACTTCAACTTATTTTATGTATCCGTTATATATGAAGAATATGGAAAGACTTTACTAAACAGAATATCTTCCTTTTATTTTCTTGCCCTGTCATTTGTGATGGTGCCACATGTTCTTACTGTTATGAATATTCTGTGTACATTCATGAGGCCCAATGGGCAATATATATAGGGAGTACAAGAGGATATTACAAAGAAATATACCATACATATATAAGGAAATACAAAAGACATATAAGGAAATATAAAGGAATTCCTATTCTAACACCCCCCTCAAACTCATGGTGGATCACACACACTGAGTTTGGAGAGAAAATACAAATGTTGTGCCCTAGTATGTGGCTTTGTAAAGAAGTCAGCAATCTGTAACTCTAAGTGCACAAACTGTAAAACAGGTACTCCCTCCTGCACCCATGAGCGAGTGTATGAAGCATCCACACCAATGTGCTTGATGAGCTCATACTTCACTAGGTCACGGGCAATACCGATAGAACATGTACAGTCAGACAAAAGAGTCGTAGGTCCCATCACAGGCACTCCAAAATCTGCAAGTGGCCATCTCAACCAAGTAATCTCTGCTGTCACTGATGCCATAGCTCTCAACTCAGCCTCTACACTCGAATCGGAAACTGCAGTCTGCTTTTTTGTCTTCCAAGCAATCAAGGAGGAGCCAAGAAAAATACAGTAAGCAGAAAGAAAACAACAAACAGAAGGAATACTAGCTCAGGTCACATCGGAGTACACCTAAAGCTGTAGTGAGTTGGAGCTAGGGAAAAACAAACGATGAGAGATAGTCCCACACAAATAGCGAAGAATATGACGAAGGCGACTGTAGTGAAGATGGGTAGGACGAGCCATGAACTGACTCAAGATATGAACAACATGAGCAATATCAGGACGAGTGCTCACAAAATACACCAAACTCCCAACAAAATAACGATATCGACTAGGATCCTCAAGAAGATCACCATCAGTGGCACGAAACTGAAGGGATAGCTTCTTGAGAGTCTCGACAGTGCGAGTGTCACTCAGACCAGACAGATCAAGAAGATCCTGGACATATTTCTGCTGGAAGAGGTAATAGCCCTCAGGCGTGGAAGAGACCTCAATCCCAAGGAAGTACGTAAGAGAACAAAGATCAGTCATCATAAACTACTCACTGAGATGCTTCTTCACATATGTGATGAATGAGGAATCATCACCAGTGATGAGCATATCATCAACATACAGAAGAAGCAGTGTCCTACCCCGAGATGAGACATGAACAAAAAGAGCAAGATTGTGGGAACTGACAGTGAAACCGACAGCGGTAATCACTAAGGTAAAATGCGCAAACCAGACACGAGGAACCTGTTTGATGCCATAAAGAGCACAACGAAGATGACAAACATACCCATTGGAAATAGAATACCCAGGTGGTGGCTATATGTAGACCTCCTCATGCAAAACACTATTAAGAAAGGCATTCTTAACATCCAGTTGAGAGATAGACCACCGGCAAACAGAAGCAACCGCAACAAGAGTGCGAACAATGGTCATATGGGCAACAGGGGCAAAAGTCTCATTGTAGTCACAACCATACTCCTGTTGAAAGCCGTGAGCCACAAGACGAGTCTTGTAGCGCTCGATAGTACCATCAGACCGGATCTTAATCTTGTACACTCACTTGCACGTGATAGGGCGAGCATGCACATGTGTTGATACAATATCCCAAGTCTCCGTACATCGAGGAGCATCAAGCTCCTCTGCCATAGCGAGCTTCCACATAGAATGAGGAGCAGCCTCACGATAAGAACTAGGCTTAGTGACAGAGTGAGCATGAGCTATCGGAGCAAATCCAAGAGGATCAGGAGGTCGAAGGAATGTCCAATCACGAAACGCGTAACGAGGAGCATCATCAGGAGGATCAGATGTACGTGTCGGCAAGATACCAGGAGAGGAGACTGGTAAAGGACGAGGATGCCTGGAGCAGTGAATACTACAGAAACGAGACGATGGTGCTATAAGAACAAGAGGTGGTGCTGCAGGAGGAAGCATAGGAGGCGGAGGTACAAAAGGAACCACTAGAGAGACCAGGGGAAGGCTGTGATAGTGGAGGAATGGGTGAAGAGTCAGAAAGAGACAACCATTAAATCGTCTCAACAGTGGAAACAGGACAAGGGGCCGAATCTCGATAGAAGAAAGGTCAAGATTCATCAAAGACAATGTCTTGTGAGATCCTATTCCGTCGAGCAGAAGGATCATAGCAGCGATGACCTTTATGCTCAGAACTATAACCAAGAAACGCACACTCAACTAACTGAGTCGATAGTTTGGTGTGCTCACGAGGCTGCAGCATAACAAAATAGGTGTAGCCAAAAACACGAAGATGAGTGTACTGGGGGGCTTGAGAGTAGAGACACTCTATAGGGCTGACACCCTTAAGAGCAGTGGAAGGCAATATATTGATGAGATATGCAGCCGTAAAAATAGCTTCAGCCCAGAACTAGAACTGTGGTGGAACGTGAGAGGCAAGTAGAAGAGTGCGGGCAGTCTCAATCAGATGACGATATTTGCGCTCAGCAAGCCCATTCTGAGCATGGGAACCAGGACAAGAATATTGATAAAGAGTGCCCTGCTCAGAAAGAAACTGTCTAAAAGCGCCAGAACAGTACTCGCTAGCAGAATCACAATGAAAAATACGATGGCAGAATCAAACTGAGTATGAACCATCGTTGCAAAGTTACGATAGATTACAAGAAACTGACCATGATTAGACATAGGGAATAGCCATGTAAAATGGGAATTATCATCAATGAAGATCACATAAAACTTATGCCCCCCCTTTAGAGATAATAGGCGCAGGTCCCCATGCATCTGAATGAACTAAGTCAAAACGACAAGAAGACAATGACTCACTAGAATGATAACGAAGTTGTAGCTGCTTGCCTAGCTTACAACCCTGACAAAATATAGACATGTCAACAGTAACACGTCCAAGAACACCCTGACGAACTAATGAAGAAAGGCGAGACCCACACAAGTGACCTAGACGATGATGCCACTGCGCAAAAATTCCAGAGGTGGTGGCAGCAGTGGTAGTGGAGTTAGACGTAGAAGTGATAGGAGCAACTGAAGTGGACGGCAGGTGGAGGCGGTCAAGGATGTTGAGACCCTAATAATCCCTACGGCGTCGACCAATCCCAAGTACCATCCCTGTCTGTTGGTCCTAGACAAAATAGGCATGAGATTCAAAACCAACTCTACACACGAGATCGGTGAGCTAACCCATTGAGAGAAGCTGCATGGTAAGCTGGAGAACATGGGAAACAGTTGGAACAGAAAAGTCAGTGGACAAAAGAGTGCCTTGACAGTTGATAGATGGAGGAGTACCATTAGATGTCTGAACAGAGATAGGAAAAACAGGAGGTCCTAAGTGAGAGATGTGGAGTCCGGTGTCATGTGGAAAAAGGCACTAGAATCCATAACCCAAAAAGTACACACAGGAGAAGTTTGAGCTAGACTGGCAGAACCTGCTGAGCTGTGAGAGAACTGCTGAAGTAGAGCCTAGCAAAGCTGCAGAATAGAGTCACCTCGCTGAGAAGGTCCTAATCCTCCTGTCGATGAAGGGCCTCCCTGCCCCCTTGGATCGTCCACCCCCACTCGCCTTGTTCCGCTTTTTTCGCACTGCACAACTCTGGTAGTCGTGCCCAAAGTTCTTGTAATATTTGCACTGAATCCCAGTTGGTACAAAAACAGGAGCGGAAACAGACACCTGAGGATGGACTGTAGTCGAAGTAGATGCCATCGGTGTAGTCGAAGAAGAAGGGGTAGCAAGCACAACTAGAACAAACTGTGCTGGTAATCCACGGCGAAGCTCCTCAACACAAAGCGTCGAAAGAGCCTCGGTGACTGTCAGTCGTGGTGAGCGGCTCAGCAGTTGAGCCCTAACATGCTCAAACTCTGGGCGAAGATGGCAGACGAAGTCATAAAGGCGGAGAAGCTAGCTCATCCAGCCAGTGCTAGAGACTGACCAGGGCTCGGAAGAAGTCGTCAATGGAGAACTCCTCCGGGCGAAGCATCTCCAACTCACGCTGAAGCGAAAAGAACTGGGCATCACTACTCTACTGGTATCGCTCGCGCAAGTACTCCTAGATCTGATGAGTGAACGCAGACCAACAATGTCTGGCTGGATGGAGTCATCAACGCTGACCATCAGGATGGCTCGAACACGGGCCTCATCAGCACACCAGTGCTCAAAATCGTCTATAGTATACTGAAAGGCCTCATCAACAGTAGCGGCGGCGGCCTCTGCCTCCTTCTTGGTGGCCTCGTCTTCTGCAGGAGGTGTAGAAGTAGGCTGTCTGGGAAGAGGTTGAACCGACGACGACGGATAAGGTCAAGCACTAGTGACATGTCCCTAGAGGCGGAGACCATCAAACGTCATCTCCATGAGTGAAGACCACAACATGTAGTTCGTCCCATGAAGCTTTGTTCTCGATAATGGGATCGCAGCTGATGGAACGAAAGCCATCTATAGGCGGCGATGGACGGTGTGACGACCAAGGCAACGAAGTCTAATAGGCGGCACTGGACGGCACAGCAGTTAGATCGACGGTCTATTTTTTTTTTGGAAACGAACTATTTAAAAAGGAAACCGGGATGGTTTCCTTACAGAATCAGTCTCGGCCTGAGCGAAGGGCGATGCTGAGGGCGGCGCTCGGCCTGTGTCATCCTCGGGCCGGGCGTTAGGTGGGAGGCGGTGTCAGGTGTGACCCGAGCTTTGGTGGCAGCTTCGAGGTGGTGGCCAGAGATTTAACGGCGTCGAGCGGTGATGGTCAGCGGAGGGCGGCGTCGGTCTCTGGCGACAGGTCACGGCGTTAGTGCGAAGCTGCGGCGGTCCGATTCGGCAATGACGGCCTTCGACGATAGCAACGCAGCAGTGATAGGATGGCATCGAAAGGAGCTAGGTTAGTGCCCTAGTTACGATACCAAGTTATGAATATTGTGTGTACATTCATAAGGCCCAATGAGCAATATATATATATATATATATATATATATATATATATATGTATGTATGTATGTATGTATGTATGTATGTATGTATGTATGTATATATGTATATGTATATGTATATGTATATGTATATGTATATGTATATGTATATGTATATGTATATGTATATGTATATGTATATGTATATGTATATGTATATGTATGTATGGAGTACAAGTGGATATTGCAAAGGAATACGTCATACATATATAAGAAAATACAAAAGGCATATAAGGAAATACAAATGAATTCATATTATAACACTTACTTCCTACATGACTCGTAAGGAAATACATAGGAATTCTTGTTCTAACAGTTACTTCATACACGACTCGATTTCAAACAGAAGCAGTAGATGTTTTAGTATACAAGCACAACGAAATTTGGCATGGATAATGTGATTATTCAGCAACAGCAAGTAAACTGATCACATGGCTGGTATGGTTAATTCTGTTGAATAATCCTTAATGTTGTTTAAGTTTCAGTTTTGGTTTGCACGGCTGAATTGGTAGTCACGAACATTGATGGCGCTAATTGCCTGAAGGTGGGAAGGTGGTTGTAGGTGCATGTAGTGCTTAAGTTACTTACTTGCATGTAAGTTACTTGTTATTTGTTAGTATAAATAAAGAGAAGAAAAGGAGAAAAGCCATGCAGTTTTTGGGCAGCACCAAAACTTGTCTCGTGAGTTCATCTTCATCTTTGCATCCACGGTGTGCGTGCGTTTGATCCTTGGGCAGTTCCAACAATTAGTATTAGAGCGAGGTTCAATGTGAGGAGAGTGCTCACCCGGTGGTGTCGGGGCGGAGACTTGGCGCAGGCGCTGGTGGTGGCCAGACGCGTCGCATAGCCACGCATCGCGAGGGCGATTTAACTTCACTACGGCAGCGGATGCATGCGAGCGGGCGCCAAGACAGGCAGCTACAAGTGTGTGCGTGCACGTGAGGCACGCTGGCGGCGAGGTGAGTGGGCGTCTGCAGTGTAAGGCGATGCAAAGGGGTGGCGGTGCGGCGCCACTAGGATCTTTGGCGCACATAAGCGGCAACGCCGATCGGCGTCTGATGTGGAGCATGCAGCTCCACAGTGAGGAGAGCCGGAGCATTTGGGCGAAGGTGCAGAGTGCGGCGATGAGCCGCCTCTGACCATGCGCTCAGAGAAACGACAGCGAAGGTCCGCGGCGGCAGCAGGTGTGCCGGAATCGCACGTGACGTGCACACCTGCGTCGACGGACATGGATGACAAGATCTTGTTCTCTATGTATTCGTCATGTTTATTTATGTTGCATGGCTTAGTTGCCGTATAGAGTCATAGTAGTGGGCTAAGTCCAAGAGAGTTGCATGTGTGGCGTCATGGCGTAGTGGACGGATTGACAGTGAAGTGAGCGGATCGGCAGTCAAGTGAAGCCAGTAGTTGTGTGCACATGCTTGTGTTATTAGATCAGTCATGTGTTAGTGGTTAGTGCATGTAGCTATAAGGACGTGAGCACATATACATTGCCAAGCATGAGACTAGCTCTAGATGTGTTCGAGTTAGTTGAGAAGGCATGCATGTGAGATGAGTTGGTCCTCCTTAAAAGTAGCTGCATGCATCCATCTAGTGGAGATAATGCATGGCGTGAGTTAGTCTTCTACGCGTGGCAAGAGGTTGCAGGCGATCCACAACGGTGACTCAGCGCATCAAGGATTAGGGGGTGTTTGTTGAATAATCCTTAATGCTATTTAAGTTTCAGTTTTGGTTTGCATGGCTGAATTGGTAGTCATGAACATTGATGGCGCTAATTGTCTGAAGGTGGGAAGGTGGCTGTAGGTGCATGTAGTGCTTAAGTTACTTATTTGCATGTAAGTTACTTGTTATTTGTTAGTATAAATGAAGAGAAGAAAAGGAGAAAAGCCATGCAGTTTTTGGGCAGCACCAAAACTTGTCTCGTGAGTTCATCTTCGTCTTTGCGTCCACGATATGTGTGCGTTTGATCCTTGGGCAGTTCCAACAAATTCTTTGAACCGAAGTAGTAGTATCGGAAAGCTGTATTACCCTATTTAACAGCTGGTGGATTTCTCCCCTCCCCGCGTGGCCACGTCACCGAGAAATCGCGAGCCGTCCGATCACGCATGCCCTCACGCGCTGCTTTGCCAGGCGCTTCCTTCGCCTTCTGGTGGGGCAGCGTGTGCGGTGGGCCTTCTTGGCTTCCTTCGTCATTGTCGCTGGTGGCTTTGCTGGCGGCTTCCTCCCCTGACATTCCTTTTTGCGCCGCCACTGAGTTCCTTGCACCTTGCTTCTTCTCGCGTGCGTATGCGCGCTTCCCATCGTGCTGGCTCTGCTCTGTGTCCTTCTCCTACTACTGCTTGCTCCGGCGGGTCTCCTCCTATAGTCCCTATCCTCCCCTCTCGGTTCACCTCAGCAACCCTTTCTTCTTTGGGCCCTTTTCTGCGCCGCTGCATCCCTTTGTCGGCTCTGCTCCATGCCCTTCTCCTCCTCCTACTTGCTCCGGCAGGTCTCTGCCCATGGTTCCTGTCTTCCCCCTCTTGATTCACCTCAGCGGCCCTTTCTTCTTCGGGCCCTTTTTTGTGCCGCCGTCTCCCTTTGTGTTCTTGCAGGAATCTATTGGTCCGGGTCCGTCGCCGAGGGAGGATTTTGCCTGCGATTTGCTTCGTAGCATTTCATTCTGTTGTTTTGTTTGCGTGTCCAAGGTTGTGTTTGTGTTCTTGTAGGAATCTGTTGGTCCGAGTCCGTCGTCGAGGGAGGATTTTGCCTGCGATTCGCTTCGTAGTGTTTCATTCTATTGTTTTGTTTGCATGTCCAAGGCTGTGCTCTTACATTCCCGTTCCCTCCCAAGATTTCCCTTCCTTTCTCTGCGGTTTGGTTCTCTCCCCTAGATTTGTCTTCCTTTGCCGCGTTTCGAACCTTTTTGTGTCTAGTGTGCGTGGAGGGTTGGTTTTCTATTTATATGTTGCTAGCTAACGTTTTGCATAGCATTGTTTTTTTAAAAATGCTATTTTTGAGACTTCGATGGGAAATTGCTTACATCAGAGGCTTCCGGTTTGATTATGTTTTTGATGGACCATTCTTAAGTACCGCGATCCTGAGATGATCGGTGTTCGCTACATGCTATTGTCAAGACAACTCAAATCACTCTCTTTCTACACTTCACTACATGGATGAGTATCTGATGTATGTTCATGCTTGGTTGTTTTAGGCCACACCAGTGGGACAAAGCTCTGGGATGGCTCCAATAGCAAATAATAACATACAGCCAGGTATGTCTATCTTGTGATGTGTCCAGTGAGTGTGGAGGGTTGGTTTTCTATTTATATGTTGCTAGCTAACGTTTTGCATAGCATTGTTTTTTTTTAAAAAAAATGCTATTTTTGAGACTTTTGATGGGAAATTTCTTTTGTCTGTAGCCTTCTAGTTTGATTATGTTTTCAATTGGACCATTCTTAAGTACCAGTAGTCACAAATGATCGGTGTTCCGCCACGTGCTATTGTTAGTACAACTCAAATCACTCTCTTTCGGCACTTCACTACATGGATGAGTATCTTATGTATGTTCATGCTCGGTTGTTTTAGGCTGCACCAGCGGGACAAATCTCTGGGATGGCCCTGATATGTTAATCTTGTGATCGATGCGATGATAGCTGCTTATTTCTCTACAAATATCATCAATAATTATAGACACTGATATGTGATGAAATAGTATTAGGATTGGATGCTTGATGCAGAATGAGCTGCAACACCAATTGGTGATTACAAAATGACAATAACTACCATAAGGTATTTAAGTAGGAAGCAAGGCCTTTTTCTGTTTCCATGTCAGATATTTGCATAATATACTCTTGCAAATAATTTAAAATCATGGTATACATCCCGATCTGGTGAATTTTCAAAGCGTTCTTACATTGTATTACTATTACTTATGACATGTTTGCAAAATCTGCATTTGTTGTCTCTATTGTGTTTTTATCTCGCTAATTCGTGGGTTGACTAAGTCTTTTTAGGTTGGCTAACTTGTCTCTGAATTGATTTAGCCACCTTGAAGAGGGAAGGAGAAGTGGGTGGTCGATGATCCTACACGTCGTCGGGTTCCACCTCCGGAATAAATCTTGCTGACTTATCAAAATAGAAGTCCCTAGTTGGACCAGATCCGCCCACATCGAGATATGTTGTGGTGAGTTTTTACTTTCGTTTGGTTGTTTAACTTGCTCTTGTGATGGTGACTTTGTGGATGCTCAAGTGATTCTGTTTATCTTTTGCAATGTGATTTCGACCCTCATGACAAGCTGGACACTTAGCACCATTCTCACACCCGGTGCTACTCTAATAAAGATATCTGGCGTACCATGTGTATCGCCTATCATTCGTACATACTGTTTCTTTTGCTACGCTTTGTCAAACACTGCTACAGACTGAAGTTTCAGTTGGTGACCTCTACACCTCCGCATTGCTAGATGTGTTACACCTCTGAATGCTTTGCTTAGCCTACTTCTTTTACATTGCTGTGTATAGAAACTCCATCTATGCATAGAAACTCCTTCTATGCAGTCTCTTTCGGCACATATGAATACTTACATCACTTAGAAAATTGCTCACTGCATTACCTCATTCTTTCCTTTCTCTTCGTTAAATATTAGTGGTTCATTTTAACAAGATCTGTGCGTGCTACCATCAGACGCGTTATCCTGCCTCTTTGACACCGATGTATATATATCGCCAATAGGTATGTTATTTACGGAATCTTAAAGAAGGCTACAATAGCAACTGCAAGATGTCCTTTTTATTTGTTAACTACTGATTACTCTGTTTGTTGCTATGTTTTCTATAGCTACACAACTTTCTGCCATAGAACACAACTTATATTGCCTTACAGTCAACTGAGCCATAGATATATACAGACCTACACAGAGCAAGAATAGTCGATTACGACTTTAGAATCTTTGCTTTCCCTACCTTTTTTTCCATGAGTACATACGTACCATATGTATATATAGTTAATTTTGCCATTTAGAAAATTACTCAATCCATTGCTGCAGCCTCTTTTCAATGTTAGATACTTACTCATTAATATGATTATTTGTGTTGTTTAGAAGATTAATATCGCCATTACTGCAGCCTCTTTTTCCTATTAAATACTTGATCATTGCTCATTTTTTCAAAATGTTTGTTGTACCTGACTTGCTTCCTATCACACACTAGATCTTTATTTTTTTTAGAGACATTGTCTCACTAATCTCTCTTTTTCTGCAGCGACAGCTTGCTAGACAATAGATTGTGTGTACTCTACTTTCTTAGATTAATCCAAGCAACCGACAATGGATAGTTTTTGTCAAAGTTTCTCGCCGTTGGCACTACCGCAAAGGATTAGATACCGGTCCTATAGAACACACTGATTTAGTTCTTCTCGATGAACAGGTCATATTCAGATCTCAATCAATAACCCTATGACAATACTAGCTTAGTTCCCTGTATACTTAGTTTTATGATATTTTAACTCAAGCCCTTTTCTTATAGGGCAATCATATGTATGCAGAGATAAGTCTTGACAACGTTTCTCGGTTCAGGCCTTTGCTGGAAGAAGGGGAGGTGTATGAGTTAAGAAAATTCATTAGTATGCATGCCAGTCTTCTTATTCATGACATAGTTATATAAGCTGACTGTTGCATTTGAAGGCTGGTAGCACTCCGGTACTTGCTCATTATGCTAGCATCATTAAGGCTGGAAATATGTGTTGCTAGAAGGATTGTCTACACTAAACAATTATAGATTCCTTGGCTTGTGTTAGAATTCACTAAATCCAGTGGTGTATATTTTTACACTTTTCTTTGTTATCGGGTGATTTCAACATGCTAAAACATATTCAGAATTTTGTATGCGCTGAGCATGTTCTGAACAAAGGTGTGTATTAGCCCTAGGTTTTACTGTTTCAGCCTTTCTATTAATACAAATTACATTTTTTTAGAATTACTTAACGAGAGCCCAGTTTTGATCCAATTGGTTGCTTTGCTCCTCCGCTAATGTTGGTAACCTGAGCAAGTATAGGCAAAAGCCTCCTATGCCATGGTCCACCATTACTAATCCTTTGGGCACTTTTGTCATATGGATGTTTGTTGGGTATATAATTTGTGCTGCATGGTCTCGGTATGACAAAGTTTTAGAGGATTGTAGAAAGATGGAAGAGCTCAAAACTCAAGCAGGAGCTGCTGACATTGCGAAGTCTCAGGTTTGACACACATTTGGGTGCTTTCAGTTACTAAGGTTTCTTGCATGCATATGGATTATATGTTTATATCAGCTTTTTTATTTGCAGTTTCTAGCGACCGTATCACATGACATCAAAACACCTATGAATGGCGTCCTTGGTACCAATTTGTTCTTTTTGGTACCTACATAATATCCAATCCAATGGTGTGCCAATCTAAGAATTCTACCTTTCCATGTAGGAATGCTGGACATGCTTTTGGGGACAGATCTGACTCTAGCTCAGAAGGATTATGCTCAGACTGCTCGGATGTGTGGCAGAGCATTGATAACATTGATAAATCATGTCCTTGATCGAGCAAAGATCGAGGCTGGAAAGTTGGAACTTGAAACAATGCCTTTCGACTTGTGTTCTCTCATGGACGATGTGATCTCTTGGTTTTCTTCATAGTAAAGAGAGAAGCGCATTGAGGTATATTACTATACATTTATGAAGTATGAAAGGTGGTTTATATGCTATCATGGTCATAATGGATATAGACTGCTTTCAACCCTTATTTGTGGCTGAGCAACCAACAAATAATGCAATTCCACACATGCCAGCTTGCCAATCTTTCCTATATTTCCTTTCTAGTAGCACATTCTTTCCTAATCTTTTCCTAATTGTTGCAGCTTGCAGTGTTTGTATGTGATGATGTTCCACAGGTTGTTATTGGGGATCCTTGAGATGTCGAGAGATACTGACAAATTCAGTGGGCAACGCAGTCAAAGTAAGTAGTCAAATTTTGGTCTGATGCCATTTGATATGCTTATTAAACATGAATTCTATTGCTGGTTGCATACTTTGTAACTTTATATAATGTTGGGAAACTATTTTTTTAATATATTCTGTTATCAAACTCATTTAGAAAATGTATTGATTTCACTTTTAGTTGCCCCAGTTCACAGAACGGGGTCATGTATTTGTGCGAGTCTATTTGGCTGAGAACTCAAATGTCAAAGATAATCAGGTCAGGTACAATTAGTATCATATTATTGAGTGCCCGGCCATGCCCCTTAGCTTATATCAAATTATTTACAGGTCGCAATCTAGATACACAATTCTTTGATTTTGCTGTTTATTTGCACTTCAGTGGACACGTAAAATCATTTACTTCACTTTGCACTTCTAATCCTTTTCAGGATTTTCAAGTATACATGCTTAGTACGATGCAGATTCAAAAGGAAATGCGTGTTTTATGTGTCAACAGATAGGAAGTTTTCTTTAATAGTCATGTTAGTTTTTCTCTCCATTCGCTTTACATTTGCTTCTTAATTAGTTCAACCGGTTTTTCTATGATGGTTCCAATATGGGATTCTATTATTGTTTCATTTGCATTTCCTGCAAGTTCTCACTGAAATATCGTCCCCCCCCCATGACACTACATCTAAAATTATTATGTTAGTTATATTCTGTTGTGAGATATAGATTTTGTGTCCCTAAGATGAGAGACACATGTGCCGCTCCAGCATGTCACTATCTCTAAAATTACTCTATTAGTTATGCTCTTTTGATATTCATTATATGTATCTTTTTTTGTGAAGGTTTGTCTTACGCGCTATGACGCGTCAAATCCTAATGTTCAAAAAGAAATAAGTCCGGTTAGAACTTTGTCACACAACAGCCACAGCCGCGCCATTTGGCGCAGGTGGCTGTTAGATTAATCTTGTTTTGGTATTTTAGTTTCTAAGTTTAGGTGAGTCATAGTCCGTTTCAAAGTCTGGCTGTGAAACCGTTTCCGTGTCCTAGTCAAGTCAGTTTTGGGTGTGTATATAAAGAGATCGTAGTGCCATGTAAAAGAGCACTGAGTTGAGTTGAAGAAATAAGAAAAAGAAAAAAGAGGAGCAGCAGCTCCCGGAAAGAAACCAGACTTTGCTGTGTCCTATCGTTTTGCTCTCCAGAAGCAAAGAAACGAAGCGCTACTACTAGCTCCAGAGAAGAAGGAAGGCAAAGAAAAGCTATCACGTGAAGGGAAAAGGCTCCAGGGAGGTGATGTGCTTGTGGGTCACATCAAGGAAGAGATAGGGCTAGTGGGACCCATGGAAAAAGGCTGGTTTGCTCCAAGTGCTTTGCTAGTATTACGTGATTTCCAATAAGGCAAATTTCAACAAGTGGTATCAGAGCGTTCTGATCTTGGCGGTGATTAAAGATCATGGACGACAAGGCGAAGACCCGGGATGGGCCGATCTCCCTCCTATATCCTGTCCTGACGACCGACAATTATCCGGTGTGGGCTATGAAGATGAAGGCGAACATGCGCGCCCAGGGAGTTTGGGGTGCAGTCGATCCGAAGGCGAAGGACAAGGAGATGGACGACAAGGTGGACCAGACGGCTTTGGCTATCATCTATCAGGCGGTGCCAGACTCCATGATGCAGCAACTCATCGGCAAGGAGACGGCACGTGAGGCATGGGTGACGCTTCAAAAGATGCACGAGGGAGTTGATCGTGTGAAGGAGGTGCGACTCCAAAATTTGCACACTAAATTTGAGAATCTCTAGATGGGAGAAACTGAGTCGGTGGACAAGTTCGCCGGTAAGTTGTCTTCATTGTATAATCAGATTGTCTCTCTCGGCGACAAGATGGAGGAATCTGTGGCAGTGAAGAAATACCTACGCGTGCTACCAGAAAAGTTTGTACCTGTCGTCACCACGCTCATGTACTCCTTGGATTTGGAGGAAAAAAAGATCGAGGAGATCACAGGTTCCCTCAAGGCACATGAGGAGCTACTGAAGGGGTATCAATCCCGTAACGAGCAAAGGTATCAGTCCCATAACGAGCAGGCGTTGCTGGTAAAGGGAGATACAAGAAATGATGGCAGACGATTTGGCAGAGATGACCGTGAAGACAAGGTTGGGCAAGGCGATGATGACAGATCCCGTGATAAGTCACATATCAAATGTTTTAAATGTGACAAATATGATCACTACGCGTCGGAGTGCCGCAGCCACATAAAGTGCTTCAACTGTGACAAGTATGGACACTATGCTTTGAATTGCGAAACAAGAAAAAAGAACGAGGAGGTAAACCTCATCCGAAATTTGTGAAAATGAAGACAGCGATCCTACCTGCTTCTCTCCTTATGTGTCAACAAGGCGCCGGTCATGGTGATGTTGAGCGAGGAGAACGTACTTCCTAAACTACGACGGAGGAGGAAATCACGATCATCTTGATGAGTGGTACTTGGACAGTGGAGCAAGCAATCATATGACGGGAGATCGCTCCATGTTCTATGAGCTCGACAAGAAGATTTCGGGAGAAATCAAGATTGGCAATGGCTCCACAGTACAAATAAAAGGCAAAGGTACAATGTTGTTGCGATGCAAGAACGGTGATCAGAAGATGCTGCCTGATATTTATCTTATACCAAGTTTGTGCAACAACATACTCAGTCTCGGGCAGTTGGCAGAACAGGGGTGCAGGGTGGAGCTGCAGGGTGAGTTCTTGCGTGTCTACGACAAGAACAAAGATCTATTGATGAAGGTAAAAAGATCCCCAAACCGGTTGTACAAAATTTATCTGAAAACTTGTAAGTCGGTTTGTGTGAAGGGCAATCTGGAGGAGCCAGAGTGGAACTTAGATATCGACCAAGGACATGGCGGAACTCAGGAGTGGCACGCAGTTGGCGTAGGAGGCGCAGCAGGCGGAGTCTCAGGAGGAGAACCAGACGGTGAGCAGCAAGGCGTACAGGGAGTTGCAGGGGGTGGTGAGTCCCACGCGCATAAAGGGCGCGGTGTACCCAAAGTTGACGCAGGAAGAAGAGGCGGTGTAGCCTCAGCTGATATATAAGCGGGAAAGCAGACAAACTTGATCCAAGAGAGAAGAGCGAGAGGCTCAGGTAATGGCGAAGCCTAGACGGTCGTGAGAGAAGGTGCTTCGGCCCAGGTGGACGTGCAAGGAAGGACGAGTTCAGTTCAGGTGCGTGACGCGACAAACGTTGGTTTGTGCATGGCTCAGGATGGAGTAATCACATGCAGTAGAGCGGTATTGGCCCAGGAAGGAACGGCGCATGGGAGTGCAGGTAAAAGAGGAAGGCTTGGAAGTGCACATAAGAGAGAAGATCAGCGTGATCAAAGTGAAGAAACAAGATTAAGGGGGTGATTGTTAGATTAATCTTGTTTTGGTATTTTAGTTTCTAAGTTTAGGTGAGTCAGAGTCCGTTTCAAAGTCTGGCTGTGAAACCGTTTCCATGTCCTAGTCAAGTCAGTTTTGGGTGTGTGTATATATAAAGAGGTCGTAGTGCCATGTAAAAGAGCACCGAGTTGAGTTGAAGAAATAAGAAAAAGAAAAAAGAGGAGCAGCAGCTCCCGGAAAGAAACCAGACTTTGCTATGTCCTGTCGTTTTGCTCTCCAGAAGCAAAGAAACGAAGCGCTACTACTAGCTCGAGAGAAGAAGACAAAGAAAAGCTATCACGTGAAGGAAAGCTATCACGTGAAGGGAAAAGGCTGTAGGGAGGTGCTGTGCTTATAGGTCACATCAAGGAAGAAATAGGGCTAGTGGGACCCACGGAAAATGCTGGTTTGCTCTAAGTGCTTTGCTAGTATTACGTAATTTTCAGTAAGGCAAATTTCAACGGTGGCATTCTAGTGTAATGTAAGGATACACACGTACACTGAGCCACTGACATATCAAAAGTTCCCATTTGCTGTAATAACTGAATTAAACTGTAAATTCCCTAAAACACCTGAAGAAGCAGCCTACTTCTGCTCACCCCGCATGAGCCTGCACGCTACGCTGAATTCTGATACTTGCCTGCCTAACTGTTGATGTCTGATGCTCGAACACACGATGCAATGCTAAGTTCTAGTCGATCTTGACGGAGGAGTAGATGAGCCTGGTGAACCAGAAGCAGGCGTAGAAGCCGATGGTGCCGGTGAGGACGAAGAAGGCGTAGGAGGCGATGAGCATGTAGCCGAAGTAGAGCACGCCGGAGACCGCCTTGGTGATGCCCAGCTTGGTGAAGAAGTAGAAGGTGGCGTAAAGGAAGAGGTACAGCGCGGACGAACCGGCCGTCAGGTAGGACCTCCACCACCACTGGTAGTCCTCGCCGCAGAGCTGGAAGTAGCACAGCACGACGGCGATCTCGGCGCAGGTGAGGACCAGGATGGCGAACACCAGGAACAGGACGCCGAACATGTAGTAGAACTGGTGCAGCCAGATAGACGTCAGGATGAAGAAGAGCTCGATGAACACCGCGCCGAAGGGGAGCACACCGCCGATCAGCACCGATGCGGCTGGGTGCATGTACCACGGCTGCTCCGGGATCGGCCGCGGTATCTTGTTCGTCCGCACCGGGTCCTCCATGGCCGGCTTCTTGAAGCCCAGGTAGCTCCCGACGAAGACCAGCGGCACGGAGATGCCGAACCAGAGGAGGACCAACGCGAACATGGTGGTGAACGGCACGGCGCCGGAGGACCTCTCGCCCCAGATGAGTGCGTTCAGCACGAAGAAGACGGCGAAAACGGCGCCGGGGAACATCGTTGCCGTCTTGACGGTGACCTTCTTCCACTCCGACCCCCTGAACGCCTTGTAGAGCCGCGCCGAGGAGTACCCGGCGAGCAGGCCCATGAACACCCAGAGGAGGAGCATGGCCGTCATGAGCCCTCCCCGGTTCGACGGCGAGAGGAGCCCAAGGATGGCGAAGAGCAAGGTGACGAGCAGCATCCCGAAGAACTGCACGCCCGTGCCGACGTACACGCACAGCAGGTCGGCGCGGGCCGGGGGCCTGAAGACGTCGCCATGGACGAGCTTCCACCCCGTCTCCTCCTGTGCGTCCTCCTGGGTCTCCAGCTGGTTGTACATGGAGATGTCGTGGTACAGCGTCCGCAGCATGATCATGGCGACCATCCCGGACAAGAAGAGGACGATCATCAGAGAATTTACAATGGAAAACCAGTGAATTTGGTCGTCCGTCATCAGGAGGTAGGTGTCCCAGCGCGATGCCCACTTGATATCGCTTTCCTGCAGGATTCACCACGGACAACATTGTCAGAGAATCTCGAAATTCACAGAGCAAAAACTGAACCATATGTCTGAATGATTTACAGTTACAAGGGGATGTTGGCAAAAGAAATTCGACACGCAGAATGGTTGACACTACCTCAAAGTTGACATCATAGGTGAAAACAATCTCTTTGTTGGCTTCTACTTCTTGAAGAGAATCAGAGTCTACGACGAGATGCCTCGAATGCGGATCGCAGGTTTTAAGCCGTGTCGCATTGTCCTTCCAAACTCCATCATATCCATGCTTAGCACTGCAGCAGAGATGGTAAACTGATGTTATAAACATCACTGAAGCAGCCAGAAATGGGAAATGATGGCGAATATTTCGTCAGACATGCATAACAATGTATCAGTACTGTACAAGGAATGGATATTAGACCTGTATGGCTTAACCTCAAAGGCCACAATCCTAGCAAGATCGGTGCCTGCATCCCTGTGATACTTCACCAGGAACGAGAAGTGGTTGTGGATGAAATGCTTCTCCTCCTTGCTCTGCATCAAGGAATTGAATTCAGATGTGGATATATGCACCTGACACAAGCAAATGCATCGGCATAGCTAGCTAGCTAGCAGATGAACTCACCCCAGAATACTGGCCCTTGACGCCGACATGCACGCCGTGCTGATAAACGGTGGGCGACTCTTGATCCAGTCTCTTGATTGGGACGACCAGAGGAAGGTTGTCAAGAATCCTGTAAGCAACGGAACACAACACAAAGCAAGGTATGCTCTCTCATTCCATATCTCTGAACATTTTGTTCCCTATCTATGCAAGCAGGAAGCAGCCTCTCACATGTTTACGCGGTACTCCTCGTCGATCTTTTCCTTCACATCCTTTGCTCCCTCTTGGCTCAGGACAGTCTTGCAGACGATCTGGCACAGCTTAGGCTCCCTCATCTCAAACTACAATGCAATCCCAAATGGCAATTCACATTATCACCGAGTTAATTACAGCAAAGATAATTAATTACTTTGCATAAACGTGCCACATCTAGCTCGAATTCAAGAGATAACAAGTGCAGGAGGCGGATGGTGGAATAGCACTATAGATTGTACTACTAACCACGTATAGGGAGTTCTCGATGCGGTCGCCGCGGAGCACCTCGCCGAGGTTCTCGGCGCTGTCGACGATGGTGTCCGGCCTGCAGAAGGGGAGGGAGTAGTAGGAGTAGGGCAGCTGGGTCTTGATGGAGCTCAGCTGGTTCACCTTCACGGAGAGCAGGTCCTTCTGCAACTCACCACGATTCGCAACCTCAGCCCGGATCAAGAAACACCAAAACCCGACCAGGAAACACGAAGGGGGGGAGGCGGGACCTTGCGGAAGTCTGTGGGGGCGACGCCGGGGAGGTAGAACCCGCGGGCGGCGGCGGCGGCGAGGAAAACGACGAGGAGGAGGAGGAGCCCCCGGTGGGTCGCCATGGGTGGGGGGTATCGCCAACCTCGGAGCGCGCGAGGTGAAGGAGGAAGTCGTCGCCGGCCAGGCTGTCCTTTGCTTGGATTTGACGGGTTTCCTTCCTTGGGATTACGGAGGGAGGCGGGGTGGGTTTTGGTGGGAGGCTGGCAGGTGGGCCCGGATCCCGGTGCAGTTCTCGGGTGCGGGTGTCGCCTCTCGTATCGTACTTGCCGCCATGGACCCACCGAATCGCGAAGTCTGGAGGGGTCAGGTGGGACATGGGGTCCACTCGGGGCTCACGAATCTCGATGCAGATTTTCGACGGTTATGGACGGATGACTATTAATTACTCCACGCTTTGGATTACTACTGTTTAGCTGGTTAATTAACCCGTATGTGCGAGCACTAACAATTGCATAGCCTGCTAATCAGAACGCTGAATCCCTGGCAAGTCGAGCAGCAGCAGCACGTCCAGCAAGTCAACAGGCACTTGATTAATTTCCGGCATCATACGACCATAATCTTTAATTTCCTTGTGAGAACACACCATAAGATATCTTGTTAGGGCATTCACAGTATTTAGAGGCTATATAGCCTCTAAGCTAGGGTCTACTCGTGACCCCTAAACTTAGCATAATTTCGTACAATGTTTAGAACATTCAATTGCTTCTAAGATAAAACCCATAAATTAATAAGTTAAAGCAAAAAATTATTCCTCACTCACCTATGTTCCCTAACATATCTCTCTGACATGACAGGTAGACCCAATAAACTTAAGGCAGCCTCTAGCTTAGAGGTTGCTGCCACTTCTACCGTAATGTTTGGATTAGAGCTGGGAATTGGGTCGTGCCGTGTCCGGCATGGTTCGAGCCCATCGTGCTTTGCACCGCGTCATACCGTACCGGCTCGGTCCGGTCACCCCGCCGTGTCATGCCGTACCGGCCTACCTCGTATTCGGCCAGACCTAGGCACGGCCCAAAGCCCGTCGTGCCGGGGTTGTGCCGTGCCAGCCCAAGCCTAGCCTTAAGTAACTATAGGCGGCGGCGGAGGAGGCGACGATGGCGGCGGCGACCGCCATCTTCATTCCTCTCGTGTAGTCGTGCCCACCTCATTAAAAACCTAGTTAAAATTGAATTAATTGCGTAAAAACATGGGCACGAAAATATTTCGGAGAAAAAGTGAAATTTTCTTGATATTTTACATATATAGTGTTACTGTCTCGTTAAAAACCTTACGCCCTAGAGTTGAGTTCCCTGAGTAAGAAAAAGAGTACAGTAACAACATGTGTACATACTAACTACTCATTAATGTCGAGATCATTCATGCGTTCGAGGTCAACGTACGTCTGCACGATCTTAAGATCCTCCAGTTGATGCTGTTGCCGCTCTTTAGCCAATTCCCGATCCTTGGCGCATGTGATTGCCTCCACCATCCTAGGCGTGAGGGATGATCTTCTTTCTTCAATTATTCTCCCCATCATTTGAATATTGCTACGAAGATACTGATGGACACCGGCACTAGCAGAACATCCCGTGCGAAATGTGATAGCACAGGAAATATCCGCTTGTTGTTCTTCCATCACTCGAGTAAGTCTATCTTTCCACCGGAAATATCAGGATCGATGTTTGCAAAATCATGCTCCAAGTAGTGGTTTAGCTCTGAAACAGAATTCCACAATGGGGCTGCCTGAGACTGAGAGGACGAAGAACTAGACTTGCCCTTTAGCTTCTTCCACAAGTGGGATGTCAAGCTTTTCTTTCCTTGTTGCGTCTGCTGTGAGGCCTCTGATCTCGCGCTGCTGCCGAACTTGTCAAGATACATGCGGAAAACATGAAAATGCTCCTCTTTTACATGTGCAAAAGCTTCCGAGTAATCAAGACCAATGCATTCACCTATTCCCTCCATACCAATCTACAAACCTGGCAACTTTTTCGTAGGATAGAAAATAATAGCAAAACAATACACGTGTGAAATAGAACTAAGATATTTAATAAAATTTTCCTCTATTAGTGCAACAGCATGACCTAAAAGGGGATCCTCCCTAAATTTGGCAATCTTGTCTGCAATTAACCAAATAAATTCTATAACTAAGCAAGAGGTAAGGTAATAAACACCAGATAACATCTTTGTTGCTTTATAAAAAAAGTTGTAAAAACTGTTCGAAAATGACTAGCAATCTGCCAATCTGAATTAGTAACTACCAATTCATTGTTTTGAGAGTTAGCATTAACAAAAACAGATATGATATGTTCGTACCCTTGTAACTTCTTTAACATGATGTAGGTCGAGTTCCACCTCACCTTCATGTCAAGACCAAATTTTCTTGGCTCATTCCCATTGGCTACGCAATACTCTGCGAACCTGGTTGCCACTTGTGGGGAATTTATGAGGTAGCGAACGGCGTCGCGGACACTGTTCAAATATCCGCCAATTTCTTGCCTACCATCTTGAACAACAAGGTTCAAGATATGGCATACGCACCTCTGGTTGAGAACATAACCACCAATATATATCTGCAATCTTGGGGTGAGGATGTTCATAGCTGTCGTGTTCGCTGATGCGTTATCAAGAGTTATAGAAGCAATCTTATTATCTATCTTAAAATCATCAAGTACGTGTAGTATACGCTCAGCTGCTGTAAGATCGAGGAGGCCGACTAGAGGGGGGGTGAATAGGAGGTTTTAAAATTCTTTTGGCTAAAACCGATTTCTAATGCGAAGCTAATACAAATCTGCTTTTGCACAATTAAAGCCTAAAACAATTAGGTTCAACTAAATGTGCCAACAAGTACAAGTCTATTGATGAATATAGCAATTAAACATATGACTTGTAAGCTATTCAATTCTAGCAAGGTGAATAGCACAAAGCAATGAATAACTATTACAATCACACACAATGGATAAGCAATTTAATACAAGGTATATAAATTGCACAATGTAAAGGAAGCATTCATACACAATGAATGTTAATGCAAAAGTAAGGCACAAGAATGCAAACCACAATTGACACGGCAATGTTTTTAAGTGGTGATCGGAGACTTGCGGTCTCCCCTAATCCACGTTGAGGTAAGCCCAAACCAATTGGACCGGCTCCACGAATTAAGCCAAACACCTCAATTCCACTAGTGGTAGCTCTTTCCGCTCCGGGTAGGTGAGCTCAACCTTCACAACACGCCGGGCCTTCTCACAAGCTTCTTGAGAAGATCACTGGTCCACAGACGCCTCCACATTGTCTAGGTGTCGGCAAACACTAAGAGTAACAAGCCAAGCCCCTTGCTTGACTCTCACCACGCTGCTGAATGCACAAGCTCAAGTGGATCTGAAATCCACCTCTAGATGCAACACATGCAACTAGAGACCTCTCTCCTTGCTCACAAGGTGCAACACATGCACAATTGAGAGGAGAGGCTCACACTAGCTCAAGAGAGTGAAATGGGATGTCAAAGGTTGTCTCTCAACCGGCCAAGGGGGTATTTATAGCCCCTACACCAAAAACTAGCCGTTGGGAGGCAAACAGCCAAAAACTAGCCGTTCTGACCTCGGGCGGTCGTACCACACTCACAAGGGCGGTACAACCGTTCAGGCGGTCGTATCAAGACTTTACACAAAGCAGTCGTACCGCAGCTCAAAAATCAGCCTGAGGCGACACTCGGTAAAAGGTCATAACTTTTGACTCGATGTCGGAATTGAGTGATCTTGGACTCTATGGAAAGCTTATTCAAAGGGCTACACAACCCTCCTATTTGATTTGATCTCAAACACATTTTATCAAATCAAAAGCACAACTCAAGAGCCACTACCATGGTCTAAGTCCAAAGAATTAGCAACAAGCAATCTTAGACCATGCCAAGGAAAATACATGAATCCCAACAATTTGCAAAACACATTTGCAAACTTAGATCATGCCACAAGGAGTAGGTACATGGACTTCAACCATTTGCAAAACACATTTGCAAAGTATAGTCACATGCTACAAGGATTAAATGCATGAGCATCGACTATTTGCAAAACACATTTGCAAATAATAGCATCATGCCATGGTGAGCTAGAGCAAGTGAGATTGAGCTATCAACACATGATGAAACTCAAGCTACTAGACAAGACCCCTCTTAATAGTACGACAACCTATACTAGCAATCCGGTCTTCCAACCAAACACCAAGACCGGTAAAAGACTAGGAACGCATCCTTAACCCTAGCTAGTCATACCTTTGCCTTGAGCATCTTCTTGAAGGTTGATGACGCACATCTTCACTTCAAGTCCGGGTCATCGTCTTGACATGCATCAACTCATAATGTATCCTTTACTTGACCTCAATCAACACATGATGAGTCTTCTCTTGACTTGATGATCAACTCATGATCATCTCTTCTCCGAGATCTTGTTATGCATCAACACATGATACATCCTCTTCTTGAACCTTAACTTGATGACGATCAACTCATGATGCCATCCGAAGTCTCCATTACCCTGGAACATAACCTATTCATCCAACTCATGAAAAATGTTAGTCCCATAATGATTAACATCAATTATCAAGATATACCTGCAAAACAAGTCGTTGAAAATCCTGGACCGGTACTACCGCCAACCAAGTTGCGGTACTATCGCTTAGTCGATCATCTGCGACTAAAGGCGGTACTACCGAATCTGAGGTTTCAATTTGTGAAGATTACAAGCGTTCGGAATTTTTGTACCGCCATATAAAAAGCGGAATGACGCGAGCGATAAGACGACCGTTCCCAAGCGCGAACGTCCGATTTCGATTTAGATTCGAAAGCGATTTACACTTGTTCATTTTTATTGAACCGCCTCACAAATTTGAACGATCAAGACTACTGATGCGACCGTAGGTCACGAGCGATACGACCGATTTCCATGAGAGGCGAGGCAATTTGCAACGCTTCGGTTTTCTTGAACCGCCAACTAAAGTCGCGGAATGATCAAGAATGCGATACAACCGCTCAAGCGACGATCGTTCGCATATGCGCTCGGTTGGTGTTCCTTCAAAATCGGTACTACCGCCAAGTAAAGTCGGTCATATCCGCATCAAGCAGATGCGATCGCAATTATAATCGCGGTACTACCGATTTTGAATGAAGCACTTAAAGCTTTCAAATTCAATTTCAAGTTCAAATTCAAATGCATGCATGATCCTAAATTGATCCAAAGGGCACAAGAACATGCTATCAAGCTACTAATCATGATCCCTTTATTATCATGCATTTCCATTACCATGTCGCCATCCATAAACGGGACTAAGCCTTTAAACATCTTAGCACACACGTTAGTCCCACAACACAATTGCAAATAATTGAATGTAGATGGGTATGAGTATATAAGCACTACACAAGTTGTATATACTCATATGAATATATATAACTACACAAGTTATATATAATCAAAGGATATATGAGCACACATGTCTCATATACACACATGAATATATTAACTTACAAGTTATATATATTCAAGGATATGTGAGTACACATGAACTACACAAGTTATGTTATACTCACATATAAGTATATTTAGACTACACAAGTCTTATATACTGCATGAATATATTAACTATGCAAGTTAAATATATTCAAAGGATATGTTTCAAAGTAAAGATCTCAAATATGTGTGGAAAGCAGAATATGGATCAATACTAATGAAACCTCAAAATATAGAATGAACTCCCCTATATGTGTGCATACATGAATATGTAGTGGAAACATATGCACATATTTAGGTTAATCTTTTGGTGGGTTCAACCTATATTTTGGATCCAAGGAATGCAATAATATATAAGAACTATGAAGTCGAATGCATACCTCTTTTGTTCTTTATATCCAAACGAGACTAATCATGAGATAAGGCAAATAGAAGAGTTAGTCTCACAAATAGATTTATCATTATAAATGCATACTGTTTGGATTTTCCTTTTGTTTATCCAATGAATTGGATTTGTCATTAATCACATGCATGCCTTCATGGTTTTCACCTTTATATCCAAATAAGACTACACAAGTTATATATATATCAATGAAAGTGTTAGTTCCACAACTAGATTTGTCATTAATCACCAAAACTCCATTAACACATAATGGCGGGTCTAGATCCTTCAGCTGCCTTAAACTCTATGATTCTCTTATTTAGTTTGTAATTGTCGTCTAAATAATGGGCTACAACACTAAGGTAGGCACTTCTCTGGTGTGATGATGTTCAAATGTCTGAAGTTATAGCAAAAGAGAATCTTAACTTGTAGGAATTGTTCTTTTAGCTCTGCTAGTTCCTTATGATACAGCCGTAAAATATCAGATGTAGTGGTTCTCCTACTAACATGTTCGTACTGTGGGCAAAAGCTGCGTTGGACCATTCTTTCGAATGCGTGGCTTTCACCCATCCTAATCGGTTGATCTTCCGTAACAATATATCTAGCAATCTCCTCACGGGCAGAAAGCGGGTTGTATACCCAAGTACTTATAGAACCATCGGCCTCGAAGTTTAGCACCCCCTCGGCTCTGCGCCTCGATCTTGCGCAAGCATGCCTTGTAGAGCCGGTTCAAGTGACCTGTCCCTACAGCTGTATGAGCAGTTAATTTAGCTTGGCAATAATTACATATTGTGATATCTACCATTTGGCCGTCTTGGATTTCTTGGCTCCAAGTTATGTGCTTCTAGCAATTCGCCCTTCGTCCAAACCCGCTAATGTTGCCATCCGTGGACGCGGGAGAGAACTCTAGAGTCCCCATTAGGTTTGGACCACCCTGGTACTCCTCGTAGACCTCCGTACCGTTCATATGACGGTCATCCATACCGTAGTCTCACATGCTTGGCGAGAACTGGCGAGCATCAACGGGAGTTGGAGCCGGAGGAGGACTAGGAGAGCGGCGACGAGAGCTTACACTAAGTCGCCCTGCTATCCTTTTCATGCTCTGACTCCTCAGTAGCATACTGCTTGGGAGCTCCTTGGTGCTCCGACTCCTTGGCAGCATAATGGATGGATAGTGAATAAATGGGGAGAGTAGATGGCTGTTGAACAAATAAGGAGAGTAAATGAATGATGAAGAAATGAGGTGAGCTAAGAGTGGATGAATAAATGAGCACGGAGCTTCGTTTTATAGGCACGGCCGGGCGGAGCGTCGGAGAGAATAAACCCGTAGAGCCGTTCCTTCTCTGTGCTTGTCACATCAGATTTATGTCATGTCATGTCTTGCGTTTCGCCCGTTGATTCTCTGTGCTCGCGGTTTGCCCGTTGTCTCTTGCGAGGCTTGCCCGTTGTCTCTCGCGAGGTTTTCCCGTTGTTTAACTTTTTTCACTGGATTCCATGGGATGTCTCTCAATCTAAAAGAAAGCAGAAGCTTTAGTCACTCCTCGCCAACAGCAAGATTCTCTCTATTCTTTATTTCCTCTCTAATCAATCTCTCTCTCTCTCTCTCTCTCTCTCTCTCTCTCTTTTCTAGAGACTTCTTGGCCGGCTCAGTTCCATTTCGGCAACCCCCATCGGCCATCTCCCATGACGCCGCCTCCCCCTGCGGATCTCCCTTATCCCCTGCCGCCTCTGGCCTCTCCCACCCCCCATCCCCTGCCGCCTCCGTCCTCTGGCCTCTCCCATCCCCAGCCAGGAGAATGAAGCTGTTTCGGGCGGGAGGTGCGAGGAGACGGCGTGAGGCGAGGCGGCGCGGCGACCGTGGCAGGAGGTCGAGCGACACGTGAGGCTGAGGCGGGACTCGGGAGGTGAAGGAAGCGGCGGGAGGCCGAGCGGCGCTTGAGGTCGAGGCGAGAGGTGGAGGAGGCGGGAGGCCGAAGCGGGCGCTGAGGCCTAGGCGGGAGGCGGGCGGCACTAGCGCGCGAGAGGCACGAGGAGGCGGGAGGCGAGGCTTGGCGTGGTGAGAGTTGAGGCGGCGAGGCCGAGGCGGCGAGCCCGACCGCCGCTTCCGTCTTGTGTTTCACTTGCGCCTCCTTTCTAGATTGGCTCATACGCCGCCTGCCCTTTGGCTCGCGCGCCTCTGGCGGCTCTCCGTGGCTCGGCTCACCGATGGGCGCCCGCGCGAGGCGGCGAGGCCAAGGCGGCGGCGAGCGATCGCGACAGGAGGCGGGCGGCGGAGACAGCGCGAGCGGCGGGAGGCGAGGCCGCCGCCAAGCACCAGCGTCTTGGGGCTTGCTTGGCGTGCCAACCATGCCGGGCCGGCTGAGCATGGCACACCGCGACCGCCGGGCGTCTTTGTCTTTGCCAGCGTGTTGTCTCTCAGGCCGGCTTGGCCGGCGTCCATGCCGTGCGGGCCCGGCCCACCGTGGCGTGCCTAGGTCATGCTTGGGCGTCTTTGGTCGGCCGAACCTCGGCCGCACGCAGAATAGCCCTACCGTCTCCCATCGCTAGTTTGGATGCTCTTAGCTGACCACGGTCCTTTGTTCTCTATCAACTGCCAGCTGCATGTAGAGGCGGAGTTGGGTCTCATACCGCCGGGGCAATAGTTCGAGGCTCAGAATTAAAAGATCATGTTTATTTTTTTGAAAAATCGGTAAAAAAACAATTTGGGTCTAAAATCAGTTGGGCAGTTCGAGGTGTGGCCTGTGGCCAGCTTTAGCTTAGAGCTTCAGATTTAGTGCCTTTTAGTGGGTTGGTTTAGTTGAACATTTCTAAACTTTTTTTTCAGAGAGAGAGAGAGAGAGTAATTCAACCTTTGAACACTTGGACGGACACCTTTAGTTCATCGTTTTGTGCTTCTACCCCATTCTATTCTACCTACCTCGCCTTCTCTGCATGTCTCCTACACGAGTGTTTTATTCGGCCGGATGAGGCCTATAAGGCTCTGTTTGGATGGGCTGGAAGGATACACGAGTGTTTTATTCGGCCGGATGAGGCCTATAAGGCTTTGTTTGGATGGGCTCGAAGGATCCAGGCCAATCCAAACGAGGCCTATAAATTACGACCCAAGTATAGCACGTCGTTCTGTGCTGTACTCGATGTGAAGCCCAAGGTGGGATACAAATGGGCTGGCCTGCATGTATGCGGGAATTAAAATTGTTGGCAAAAGAAAATGCGCTTTTGTTTCTTTTTTAGGCCAATAATGCACTTTGGTTCCTTGTAGGTATAAAGGGAAAATACTAGAAAAAATACTGCACTCGCCAACAACATTACTCGATACACCACCACCTCTCAGTATGCATTCCTGGAGATATTTTTTCAGAGTAATAAACAAAAGAGAGAAATCTTGCACCTTTTGGAATTGCATGCTCTTTTAGCAAAGAAAGAAAGCGAGAGTATCAGTGGTGGGTGTTGGGCCGTGCCGACACCACGGTAATAATCTGTCATGCTTCGGGTCACGTCGTGCCGTGCTAGTTCGGCTTTGCCACCCCATCATATCGTGTCTGTTGTCTAGCCTCCGGCCAGGCTCAGACATGACCCAAAACCCGTTATGCCAGGGTCGTGCCGGCCCAAGCTCAGCCCTAAGTAACTATAGACGTTCGGGAAGACGACAACCGCCGCCGCTTGCGAAGGGTATGAGAAGGACAGCAACGAGGAGGTGGCTAGAGGGAGGGCAGCGGGCAACGGCACGTGAGGAGGGAGAGGGAGGGAGGACGGTGATCGGCGGCGTGTGGGGAGGGAGATGGCTAGAGCTGAGGGGGGATCAGGAAATGTGATTAGGGATTAGGAATTTGGGAGCTGAGGCTCGGGATAAAGGGTTGGGGGAGGCCGAGAGGGATATTGGGCCAGACCGGGGTGGGAGACTGATTGGGCCAGGCCAAGAGAGAGAGAGAGAGAGAGAGATTGGGCTAGAATAGAAAGGTTGGGCCTATTTCTTGCCGGGCCGGCCCAAAGCACGGTCCAACTGACCATGCCGTGCCGTGCCGCCTAACAGGCCGCATTCTGAGGCTCAGTCTGGCCCGCCGTTTGTGTCGTGCCGATCCGACCCACCACGTATCGTGTCGTGCCGTGCTTAGATCGTACCAGATCGATCGGGCTTCAAATCAGCCTGAAAAAGCACGGCCCAGGTAGCAGCTCACCATGATCCATCCTTGCAAGGAGAGAGATGTTTCGTCAGCTGAACATAGAAGCACTCCTGACATATGGACCAAGGAATTGTTCTGATCATGGAGATTCTCCTTGACCTTTATTCAACAAGGGCTTCAAAGGTAGCAGTGTCTGGTACTGAATGCCAATTTTATGCATGTACGGATGACATGAGAAAGCTTGAGACTTATCCTCTAGGGTCTCTCTCTCTTTTCTTCTGTACCATATGTGTCCAAAGACTAGCAGTACATTTGGCTATCCTTGTTATGTATCTTTATTCCGTTATTATTGTATCAAACCATGTCCTAGCTAGTAAACATGCCGTGAAAGCACTAACAAGAAGATCAGGCTAATCATTGTTGTTGCTAACGGAGTAACACTAAGTCCTTATCCTTCCAAGTGGTTTATCCTCTTAAGCATCAGCGCGATCACATGCCAGCAGTCACGCACGCAAAGGACGGCTAGCTAGCTAGCTAGCTGCTTGGAACTTTAATTCTCGATAATCTCGAAAGAATAGCTAGCTAACTGGTGACTGTGAATCAGAGACAAAGATCAGCATGCAAATGACAAAATACTATCTATACACAAATATCAATGCTCATGTCCTAGGATCAACAATTCGTGAAGACTAGTAGCATATATACACTTCTAAAACACAAATTCTTAACTAGATATCAACATCCAATATTCCAATGCTCAACAAATCCTGTAGCATCCACCTTTTCTTGAAATGCTACTAGATAGCTAGCTAGACATTCATGGATTCCGTCTCTTGTGTGCCTCCATGCTTATGGATCACTCTTAACTGATTTGCCATGTACCTTTTTTGGGCATCAATATTAAATTATTCCAAATCGGACTAGTTCCTCAGTCTCGTTAGCCTTTAAACCCTGATCAAGTCCACAGTATACTCCAAGTGAAGATACCCTTGTCACCAATGGCATGAGTGATTCCCTTTTTGGCCCTTTTGAGAGGGATAACCGTACGTTCATATGTGCTCTTCTTTTGCTAGGCTTGCTAGGCTTGCGTTCATTGATGATGTGATATTTATGTGATATTTATGCAACTATGCAACGCATGCACATATTAAAAACTAAAGCTGCACTTTGAAGTGGACACGTTTCAATACGTTAGAGGATGAGTGCTTCAGAGAGCTAAACATAGATCGACACATGGCTACTCCCTCCGGTCACAAATACGAAGGTCCCGTTGGAATGTGAGAAATATTCAATTCTTACGGCAGTTGAATTATACAGTAAAATTGCTGTGAAATTTCTGCGTTCCACGCGGTGGCCAAGTGTCTTTCCTTGACATTACACTGACGCTATGTTCTTCAAAACATAACCTCGACATCAATTTTCATCAGAATATATCTATACAACCTCATAATATTATACTATTGTGTAAGTATTTCTCAAGACAAATTTGCTCATAATTTTTCCATATGGCCGATCTAAAATACTTACAAATATATTGTTAATTAAAGCAAAAAATAGTTTCTTGTACGCTAAAGGTGAGCACCTTTCTTTTGCGCGTTAGTTAAACCTGAAACAAAGTTGCACCTACCGAGATGTTATCAGCGTTACAGATTGAATAATACTCTCCATTATGTACTACTAGTACTATATGTAGAGGCGTGTGAGAGAGAAGTTAGCTAGACTGTCACGGCCGATTAGATTAACCAGAGATCGTTGGACATCGACGGTCCACAACACTAGCCATGAATATATGCACCCCGTAAATTTATGAGCTCATGATGTGCTTTCTGCTGTCCTGTGCATGCAAGCAAGCTAAGCCTTCGTTTAGAGAGCAGTTCGAAGAGAAAGCCTAGAGTCTCGCCAACTACTGGCCTATTATTGCTGATGATAATGATCTTTGAGGTGATGTTTCATGACGTGATTGGTTCTGCCTGGTCAGTTCGTGCATGCGCAGCTCCTGCTTTAAGAATACTCGCTCTGTAAAAACAAATTGTCTGTTTATGAGGTGGTAACTCATGCCTTCTCACGTATAAATCACATTTTTGGAACCATTAAATCAAAACTAGAATGAGACACACACATACCTTAAAGCTAACCCAAAGGCCAGGAAAATCGACTTAGAATCTATTATAGAATAAAAGCTCGTGACAGTAATTTTACAACTGCTATGAAAAAAGATAAAAATTCTCGCAAAAAGGAAAACATCCTGCCATTGATTAGGTGGGTCTGTTGGAACAAACCAAGATACACGCATGCAAGGCAAACGCTTAGCTGAAAGCAATCGGCGTAAAACGATCCAAGACGAAGACACGCATGCACTGGACAAAATCTCGATCCTTTTGGTGCTGCACAAAGCAGCATTTGTATTTCTTTTCCTTCAAGTTACATTGCTTGCTCACCACACACGTACCTTTATAGGCTAGATACATGGATTCAAATCGGTTTCACCAAGTAGAAACGGACTCGGATACGGAAGCGTGAAACTAAACGGACTCAAAATTCTAAACTTAGAAACTAATACAAAGATTACCTAACAATTACTCTCTAATCTTTGTATACTTACTTATATTTTGTGTGCTGCCAGTTGGACTCAAATTCAACATGGCTCCCACACACTCGGTCGAAGACGGTGGCACAACTCGAACACGTCTTGGATTCTTACTCATCTTACTCATTGAGGCAGTCGGTCTCAACTATGACTTGCGCCTAACCGATACTACTCGTCACAGATTTATTTAACACATCTCCTCAACATCCCGGACACAACTCAGCGGATTCGACTCAGGACGGCGAACACACCTCCTCAACGTCCCGAACTCAACTTAGCATCAGAGTAACGCTGGCTCGTGTTCAGCATCAGCCACAATTAAATGCGTCTCCGCTTTCTCCTTTCTGGGATTACGACATTCAGAAGCAAAGTGCCCGTAGTCCTGACAATTATAGCAGCGAATCTTCGCCTTGTCAAACTTGCGATTCTTCATGCCAGAGTTTTTGGAGCCCTCTTTATTGGACCTGGATTCCCACTCATCACGAGTGAATAGTAGATGCTCACCATCCTCGTCACGCCGCCGTCCCTTTGTGCGTTCCTCGTACGCCTTCAGTCGCCCAACCACCTCCACAATCGTCATTGTCTTCATATCAGCAAATTGCTTAATAGTGGAGATGATCGGCAAGAATTTGTCGGGCATGGCACGAAGAAACTTCTTCACGACGGTGCGCTCCTCCATCTTGTCTCTGAGGACACGAATCTCGTTGACGATGGTGGTCAGCTTCATGGCGAAGTCATTGATGGACTCCGTCTCCTTCATCTTCATTACATCGAACTCACTCATGAGAGTCTGCGCTTGTGCCTCCTTGACGCGGTCAGCACCGACGTGCATCTCCTTCAGGGTGTCCCAAGCCTCCTTGACCGTCTCACATTCGGCCAAGACCATCATCATGGCCTCGGGCACGGCTTGGAATGTGGCGGCGAGAGCCATCTGGTCCTTGCGTTTATCGACCAGCTCTTTGCCTTCCATCGCTGCCCACACCCCTTGCGCGCGCATGAACACCTTCATCTTCACCGCCCAAGAGCCATAGTTGGTCTCAGTGAGCATTGGGTATTAGAGGGTTACCGAACCACCTTCGCCGGTGCCTTGGATGCCGCCGTGTCCGAGGTGTCGTCACTGCCCACGAACTTCTGCGTGGACGGCATCTGTTGCGACATGACACGCTACACCTCGTGTGCGTTGCTCGTCCGCGCCGCACATCTTCTCCTCACACCTTGCTCTGATACCAATTGTTGGAACAAACCAAGATACACGCATGCAAGACAAATGCTCAGCTAAAAGCAATCGGCGTAAAATGATCCAAGACGAAGACACGCATGCACTGGACAAAATCTCGATCCTTTTGGTGCTGCACAAAGCAGCGTTTGTATTTCTTTTCCTTCAACTTACATTGCTTGCTCACCACACACGTACCTTTATAGGCTAGATACATGGATCCAAATTGGTTTCACCAAGCAGAAACGGACTCGGATACGGAAGCGTGAAACTAAACGGACTCAAAATTCTAAACTTAGAAACTAATACAAAGATTACCTAATAGGGTCATAATTAAAGTTGAACCATAGTTGTCATGGATGTTATAGATAAAAAGAGAGAAACATGTTAGAAATTGTAAAAAAAAACACGAGCAAAACATCTTGCCCTTAATGTTGAACTATAGTACTTAGAGATATATGTTACTTTGTAATCTATTATCTTATTAAAGCAAGTCAAAAGATGCCACCACGTGCACTCTCAAGGGCTAGAAATTTTCATGTTAATCGTTGGGAAAAGAGAAAAATCTACACCGTCGATCATGGTGGGTCCAGATTATAACGGTCTAGATTAAACGTAAGAGTCCATGTCATGTACAATAAAACTTAAATTCGGGATAAAAAATAAAATAAAATCAGCAATATGATTTCCATATGAATTCCTAAGTAAAAGAGTCCATGTCAAGTACAATAAAAGTGAAATTGTAATAAAAATAAAATAAAATTAGCAATTTGATTTGCATACTAATTTCTAAGTAAAATCCTAAATAATTATAATTCAGAATAAAAAATAAACAACAATCGAAATTAGATTTGTATACGAAATTCAATGAAAAAAAAATGAAATTTGGAATTAAAATAAAATAAAATTAGCAATTCGATTTTGATACGAACTCCAATAATCATAATTCAGAATAAAAATTAAACAATAATTGGTAATTAGCTTTGTATACGAAATACAACAAAAAAAATATCTTATTGAAACATAGTCGAAACAAGCCAACACGTTCGCTCTCAAGGGCTAGAAATTCCTATGCTAATCGGTGAAAAAGACAAAGATTCACACCGTCGATCGTGGTGGGTCTAGATTATAATTGTCTAGATTAAAAGAAATGGTCCATGTCAAGTACAATAAAAATAAAATTCGGAATACACAATAAAATAAAATCAGCAATACGATTTTCATACGAATTCCTAAGTAAAAGAGTCCATGTCAAGCACAATAAAACTAAAAATCAGAATAAAAATAAAATAAAATTACCAATTTGATTTTCATACGAATTTCTAAGTAAAATCCCTAAATAATTATTGTCGGCGATCTAGTATCGATCTTACGAATAAATGTTTTGGGCTTCCCTTAACTTAGATCCACGCAGAAAGAGACACGGGGATTTAGACAGGTTCGAGCCTTCTCCTAGGAGAATAATAACCCTACTCATGTGTTGCTGTATTGACTATGCTTTTACAACTGGGAAGAAATCACTGGAACGAAGACTTAATCACTTCTGGGTATCGACTCCAATTGCCTTCCAGTTGATCTGCCCCGATGTCCACTAACATTAGCCCTTATATAGTGCGTGATGGGTGGCAGTTATTCCATGCCAAGAGACGTCTCAACGCTTAATGAAATGCGCATGTTGATGGTAGTTATTGTGAGAGAGGCTACACCCCATGTCACCTTGCAGTTACATCAATGACAGAGGCGTAATATATGCAGTTATCTCGGAGAATAATAGTGTATACTAACTGTTCTGTGTATTGAACACATTGTATAAAAGTCCCTAGTCGATTGGGCCTACATGTCTGTAGGTTTTATCGACTATAGGGTGGTCGTAGTTGACCCGGTCGTAGTAAGGCTTACGATCATGAGATGATCGTAGTAAGGCTTACGACCATGAGATGGTTGTAGGGAGGCTTACGACCATAGGAGTGGTCGTAGAAAGGCTTACAACCACTCAGTTAAGATTTTCCCTTATAAATAGTAAGGAGTGTACTTATAAACAATATAAAGATATTGTCATCTATAATAACAATTATGGATAAACAGTTAATTGAGGATTATTATATCCTTGTCAATTATAATTGAGAATAAAAATAAACAAAAATTAATTACATTTGTATAAGAAATCCAACAAAAACAATGAAATTAGGAATACAAATAAAATAAGCAATTTGATTTCAATACGAATTCCAATAATTATAATTCGAATATCAATTGAACAATAATCGATAGCTAGATTTTTATACGGAATACAACAAAAAATAACTGAAATCGAATAAAAAAAATAGCAATTTGATTTCAATACTAATTCCAAAGTAAAATACCTAAATAATTGTAATTCAGAATAAAAATAAAAAAAACTAGAATTGGATTAGGATACGATCCTAAGAAAAAGAACTAAAATTATGAGTATAAAATAAAATAAAATTGCAATTTGAATTCCATACTAATTCCAAAGTAAAATCCCAAAATAACTAAAATTTGGAATAAATTAAAGAAATTTAGCAAATTGATTTGTAGACGAACTCTAATAAAAATAACTGAAATGTTGAATAAAAATAGAAGTTATAGCGAGGAGGACACAAATGATGTTGGAGGAGACACAAAAGAAGCCATCACGTTCACTCTCAAGATCAAGTGTTTCTATTATTCCTTCGTGTAGAGTAAAAATATAAAGTAACTAAAATTTTGATTAAAAAAATAAGTTGTAACGAGGATATAAGTTGATTAAAAACCATATGTGATTGTATTTAATATTGACAGTTTTGGTCAACCGTCTGTGATGAGTCGTCCAGTATTAAGCTTTTTGTAGCAGTGATAACACGAATGATGTCGGAGGATGCTATGAAAGAGTGCAATGACATCAATCTGTCTTGCAAGAAGACATTGACCTACGGGGAAGCGCGGCGACGACGAAGATGAGGACAACGTCGTGCTGCTTACCGGAGCTATTGAAGAGAAAGTACAGTGTTGAAGTGTAACAACCCAAACAATGGTTTGTGTTTCAAATGTATAAAAATGAGGAGAAATTAAAACGTTTGATGCCTCATGATGTCATTTAAAATTTTCTGAAAATTTTTCCCTAGGGCTTCCTATTTTCAAAGATCAATGCCTCATTTGAATGAAGGCATAGTCCTAGAAAAATCCTTAAGCAAACCTTCTGACTATCCTCTGGAAATATTTTTCCTAGCTCCTAGATCACTCTAGTGACCCCTTTGAATAATTTAATAATTTTTAGAAATTATTTGCTATTTCTTAGAGGCTAGTCAAACTAGTTTGACTCCTGGTCAAAACCTTAGGGCAACAACTTGTGATTTTTCTAGAAATAAATGCAGTGCATTAAAAGTTCTGGAAAAATTATACAAGGTTTCACTACTACAAAAACGCTAATATTGGACGTCTCATCACAGACGGTTAACCAAAATCGTCTTTATTACATGCAATCACAGTCGGTTTTGGTTTAGAGACCGTCTGTGTTACTTCTCGCGCTTAAAACCGCTCGTGAAGAGGTAATATCACAGACGGTTCATGTTGAAAACCGTCTGTGAAGTATCACAGACGGTTCTTGTTAATAACCGTCTGTGATAATTCTACATATCACAAACGGTTTTCAATAAAGAACCATCTGTGAAACATCACAGACGGTTCTTAACAATAACCGTCTGTGATATTGCCACATATCATAGACGGTTTTTGTTATAACCATACGTGATAATATCGCTCTGACCCAATGCGCGCGTTTTCTTCTTAAATCGCCATCCACTTCGGCTCCCGATCGTCTCTTCGTCGCATCGATCCGCTTCGGCTCCCGATCGTCTCTTAAATCTCACGCTCGAATTTATACCTTGTTTTATAAAAAGGATAATCTGCCATCGAAGATGTGATCATCCCCACATACTTATAAAAAAAACAGAAATGGCTGCCTCTTCCTTGTCACCGGCATTGATGGCCTACCTGGCCACACTGTACGAGCACCTCTCTCGCTGTACATTGAACCGTGCTGTGGAAGAACACTGTTTCAACAGTGTCTTCACTCCTACGTCGGCCGAGAATTTGCCGGAGCAGATGACGGCCACCTTCCGCCGTCTTGACATCCTCCTCCACCGTGTCTTCCGGGTGATCTCCCACTTTAGACGAGTTTACCGCGTCATCGACGTGGTTCTCCAAAACGACGTTGCACGTCTTCAGGAGGCTTGTCGTTACTTGGACTGCGTAATCGAGGCAACAGGCGACCGAGTCGACCAGGCCGAGACCCCTCAAGCAAGGGAAGAGAGCCTATGGGCTCAATTCTTCTTGGTTCAACGATCTGAGGTCTTCGAGAGACTTTCGAATGAGCGTCCAGTGGGCGATTTTAGGCTTCGTCGTGATGATCGAGAACCGTCCGATGCCGACACCGCGCCTATGAAGTATTGAAGATGGAGATAGCGACCTACCTCCGCCACTAGAAAAACTTTGTTTAATTATAGGTTTCTACTTTTTAAATATAAACATGTAATTTCTTCATGTCATGTAAGTGTATATACAAGATAAATATACTTGAGAAAAACCATTTCACGACGGTTCCATTATGGAACCGTTTGTGATATTATCACCGACGGTTCCATAATAGAACCGTCTGTGATAAATCTCTTTATTAGTAGGAGCCCGGCATTTGCTAGGGTTTGCGCTCTAACTCGTCACTCCCCGGTGACCTTACTCTCGTCTGTTCCCTCCCCACCCGAAAGTGACCCGTCGGCCGACGCCGCCATTCTTCCTGTTGCCGACGGTTGCGACACCACGGTTCCTTGTACAAGACACTAAGACGATAAGAGTGTCTTTTGCAAATGTCACCGTTGTGCCACAACCACTGATGACGCCCTAACTCTCGTCACTCCCGGCTCCACTAGGGTTTGCGCCGCCCTAACTCGTCACTCCCAACAAGCATTTACTCCGTTCCTCCCCATCTCAACGCCCGCCGACCCGTCGCCGTCACCGCCCGACCCGTTGCGCCCGCTAGGCCCTGGCCGGCTTTGCTTTCCCATCCTCCTCTATTCTCCTCTAGATCTGTTAGCTTAATGTCTTTTGTTGAGTTTGATTTTTATGCTTGAGCCTTAAGTTGTGTCCCGATGTTTGTGTGATTTATGCAAGGTGAAGGAGATGGATGAGGGTTGTGCTGGTGGTGGGGTCGCCACCGTGGTGCGCCATTTGTCTTGAGGTATCACCCTACCTTACTCCCTCTCCGTCTCTACCCCCCTTGCTCTGTGATGAAAATGGCTAGTGTTCTGCGATGGATGCCGAGGGCTACTATTGGTGTGGTAGGTTTGGACACCCTTGGTCTTGTTCTCTTGCTGATGAACTGCTCAATGATGTCAATAGTCTTATGCTGAAATTGAATTGATAATTAGTTCATATTAATAGTCCCTTGCTCGTGATGCAATGATGTCAATAGTCTTATTTGAAATTGAATTGATAATTAGTTCATATTAATAGTCCCTTGCTCTGTGATGCAATGATGTCAATAGTCTTATGCTGAAATTGAATTGATAATTAGTTCATATTAATAGTCCCTTGCTCGTGATGTAATGATGTCAATAGTCTTATGCTGAAATTGAATTGATAATTAGTTCATATTAATAGTCCCATTGTTCATGCGGTCAAGTTCTCCTACCTCTTGCGTACTAGGCACGTCCTACCATTCCATTCATAATCTCTTTTCTATAAAGTCTCCAGCGGTGGTGCCATTACAGGCATATATATATATATATATATATATATATATATATATATATATATATATATATATATATATATATATATATATATATATATATATATATATATATTATATATATATATATATCCCATGACATGAGAAGGATGAGGCGGTATGACATGAGAAGGATGAGGCGGTATCACGGGCAACCTCATTGAGCCCTGCAAGTTTAAAAAGTATGGATGCAAGGAAGCGTTCTTGACATGTAATTACGGATTTAAAGCCAACAACAACACCAAGTAACAAGTTGAGAATTCTTTTCAAATATGAGAATGGTTGCTTGGTGTTCTCTTGTTGGGTTTAAAGACGATTACATGCTCAAGAATGGTTAGTTGCTGATACATGATGCCACTTCCCACCGGAGTAATTCAAGATCAACGCCAAGTAACATAGCTACGCCCAATCCAGTAATTGGATGTCCCGACGAATCCTTGCATCCATGTTTTTTAAACTTGGGCTCAATGAGGTTGCTCGTGGCTACCGCCTCATCCTTCTCATGTCATGGACGATCCCCAAAGTGGCTGAGAGACTACGAACAATATATATATATATATATGATGCCAGATTTAATGGCACAAGCAGCCACTGCTTGGGGCTTTATAGATAAAAGTCATCACAGACGGTTTCAACCACAAACTATCTGTGATAAGTACTTATTATAGACGGTTTCATCCACAAACCATCTGTGATAAGTACTTATCACAGACGGTTTGTAGCTGAAACAGTCTGTGATAAGTACTTATCACAGACGGTTTGTGGCTGAAACCTTCTGTGATATGTACTTATCACAAACGGTTTCAGCCACAAACCGTCTATGAAAGTATGCGTCACAGACAGTTCAAAACTGTCTGTGATGACCTCATGCCACCTCGCCTGCGCACGCCATGGCTCCGCTCAGGCCGTGCATCATCGTCAACGACTCCGCCACTGGTTTTTGACGCGCGTCAATGGTTTGGCCCATGGTTTCGCACTCGCCCATGCTCCTTTCACCTCGCCATCGCGTCACTGCCGCTCGCGGTGGAGCCATGGACTAAGTTCACCGTGGGAGCTCCATTCTTGTGTTCCTCCATCCCAGGGCCTATAAAAGCTCTCCAATGGCCTCTCTGTATCTGTTTCGTCATTCTCGAACCATCCACAGCACCCTTTTCCTCTTCCTCCAAAAGACATCGCTAGGAGCTCAAGCTCTCAGTTCCGGCCATGACGCTCCTCGTCACCACCGACGCCACAGGGGTCCATTCCCATTTCTATCCGCGTCATTTTGCGCCCCTCATCACCATCATCACTTCCCCTAATTCAATTTTGGTTTGCATTCACAGAAACTACCAAATTTTGGATTAAAATTTCTTCGGCTGAAATTTGTCCCCTTCATCCCCAACTCTGGTAAGGCACTCCATTCTTCAATTACTTGCTCGTGTACCATCTCTGAGCCTTACTGAAGCTTTCCATACCTCTTGGGCCCTTTCTTTTTGCTCAGGATACCATCTCCTCGCTGTCTTCCTCAACGCCGGTACTGGACTTCGTCACTGGCACAACTCCAGCAAGCTTTTCCTATCCGGGTCATTCTGGTAAGGTCCTTGAGCCCTATTGATGCTAGTACATGCATTAGATGGCTGAAAGCATTGTCGTATCGTCGTTGTCGTTTTTCCCGTAGCTTCACCTCCACTCGTCATTCTCCGACGATGCTCCGGCCACCGGTGAGTGCGCAATAGTATTACAAACCCATTTTAGCCCTTAGCTCACGCCGTTGTAGCCTCCTTCACCGGCGATTAGCCGGAGAAGCTCACGGCCAGAGCGTGCTCTGTGTTGTCGTTTTTGGGCACGCACTGTAGCACAATCATTAGCCATTAATTGTTGTCCTAAGCACGTTTATCTGTGTAAATCCGGTAGTTTGAGTTAGTGTATCGCTGACGTGTAGGACCCCCTTGTCAGTTCGCTTAAGCCAGAGTCTGAACCTGTTTTTCGTTGGACCCTTCGATTTGATTTCAACGGACTGGATCATTTGGGCCGTTCAGACCATCCGAACGTTCCATTCATTTTAGACCTTCCGATTTCAATTCAACAGCTGGGATCAATTGTGCCGTTTGGACCATCCGAACGTCCCTTTCTTTTGAATTGTCCAATCTTGATCTAACGGTCAAGATTGTTCTACTCGTTAACACCGATCCAGTGCCTCCTCCTCGCTCGCTGACGTGTGGGCCTAAGGCATTTTTTACCAGGTCTGTGTGGACTAGGACCGCTTTGACCGTGGTCCCACTGATCAGCATCCATTTCTAGATTAGGATGGGTATAAAAAGTATTTACTACTTATATATTTTCCGTAATGCTTTATTTATGTACTGTTAATTTGTTTAAACTTCGAAAATGCATAAGTATTTCTCTGTAGCTCCTTTTTGAGCAAACTCAATTTTTTAGAATCCTCTGTTAGTGTATTTTATTGTAGAATAGGTTTTGAGCATGTTACTTCCTCTGAAAAATCTTGTTTTACATATGTCTTGTGCATTACTTTCTTGACTTTGAAAAATCATAAGAAATTCATTTTAGCCCCAAATGAGGTGAATCAAATTCCATTGTTCATCTCATGAGGTGCTCTGTCTACCGTAAAAATTTCATGTTCACCACCTCTCTGGGAATTTTCACCAAAAATTTAATTTCGGATGAACAGTACCCGAGAGGTATTTTCCAGCATTTATTCAAAAGACTGGTTTTGTTTTGGCTATAACTTTTGCATGCGAACTCCAAATCAATTGGTTTTTATTGCTAAATTCATTTAAAATCATGCTCTTCTTTCTGTGAAAATTTCATGTTTTATTTGGATGACTTTGAATTTTTTAGTATTCTTGGTGTTATTCGTTCTTATTGGTCTTCTCGAATTTTTCGATAGGTTCTGACGAATTCCCTGAGTACGAGAGTGATCCTCTGTAGCAAGATTATCTCCAACAAGGCAAGCAGCCCCCCTTTGATCATATTGATCCTATTATTTTTGTTACAAAATATCTTGTTTGCAACTTGTATGTATGCATGCTCTACTTGAATAATTATTTTTCGTTAGAGGTAGTTATTCCTAGTAGATGCATGAGCTGCAGCAAATATTATCCATTGCCACTGAAATTAGGTTAATATCCCCACCGATGAATTAGAGCTCAGTGGATGAGTTATGGTCATAATATGTTGTATACGAGTTGTATCGCTTAGCACTGCTTAGAACGGTAGAATGGGGATCATCGCCTCGGCAATGGTCAGTATATCATCACTTTGAATTACTTGGGTCAGAGTACCCATGTATTTATTGTATTTGAGAAACCAAAACTGAAAATAAAATATTTTAGACTTGGGTACATTGGTTGGATGGTGTGATTGTCGGGTGTGCATGGATGGTGCCCGAGTCAACAAGGACCGAACATCTTGGACACTGACCCAAGCACTTTTGCATGCTAACCACATGAGAGGGATATGGAACCTCTCTTGACTTAGTACTTTGGCGTGTGTTAGCTCCGAGTCGCAGGAGGTTGTGTGTGTTGTGTTGAAAAAGGAATTAATCTGTGTGTGTTGGGCGTGATGGGATGGGTTCTGGGTTTAAGTTCCCTACCTGTAGGAGCATCAATAAGTTCTCGCTCTACCGATGACTCCGACACAACGTATGGTTTCCATCATACGGGCGGCTCATAGTTAATACACAATATTGGAAAACGTCTCGTAGGACTTAGCCTTGCTGGCATACCTTCGGAAGTGTGCTTTATCTAGTGGCAAAAGGGGCGGTCTGACGTGTGGGTACATTGGTACACCCCTGCAGGGTATAATCTATTCGAATAGCCTCATCCTAGGTCATGGACACGCTTGGTTAGGTCTCTACAAGAGTTAGACTCAATATTTTCGATAAAACTTGACTTTGGGTGGTACGAATGGGTAATTCATGCTATGTTGTGGTGGCTGTTGGGAAGTCACCTCTAGGATGTTATTATGTTTATAATTGTTGTCTCGCTATTATTTTAAACAAATAAAAACAGATTGCTTAAAATTGCTTTACAATCTATTACTCTATTTCAAAGGAAAAATTGCTTTACACTGAAAACTGCTTAGTGTAGTAGCCTTCCTTTGATATACGAATGCATCTATATATTTATTTGCTTGTAAGTCTTGCAAGTACAACTTTGTACTCAGCTACATTGTTAAATTGTTGCAGAGGAGGTTGATCCCCAAGGGATCGACTATTGTGAGACCGACTTCGTGCAGGACGATTAGCTTGGTGGCCCAGTCGGTTGCCTTGTGGGAAATGGAAAACCAGTTGGGTTTTGTTTATCGCCATCTTATGGCTTTTGTTTCCGCTGCTACTTTGTTTATTTACCTTGTCAATTTGGCTGGTCGACCGTATTGTTATTTCTGGACTTATATGTCTTTGTGTTGTAAGTTTGAAGACTCGGTAATGTAATGACTTGTGTATGGATTGGATGCTATATTTTGTGAGGTGTATGTGTACTGCTATTCTGGGAAGTACATATTCACCGAGAGTTGGGATATTTGGTTTGTAATGCTAGGACCAATTGGATGGTTAAGTATTACGAGTTAAATACCCCGGGCTCTCACATGAAGCATCCAAGTGGCGTGATGGAAAGTGGTGAGTGTCGGCGTTGTTGAAGAAGTTAGTGGCCAAAGAAGCTCGATGATAGGGAAGCCCTAGCAGAGAGGAGATGAAGCTTTTCATAGAAGACAAGTTGTGGACAATATGGGGCAATCGGGTAGCTAGGAGCATCGTCGCTAGTGATGACGAAAAGATTCTTCATATTGTTAGACAATGACTAAAGCAAATATGTTGTCATCAGTAAAATTAGGAGGTCACCACGGTTAGTGAGGAAGCCACAACATTGAGTTGTCCAATGTCGGAGAAGAGGAACGACTGACACGAGAGAATATGATGTCGAGTATGTATAACATCATGCATGTGTATGTACATACGTGCATCCGTACGAATAGAAGCGCGGGTGTATAGAGGCAGATGAGCAAAAATTTTGGAGTAGAGATGGTGTAGCTGTAGAGAATATGCTCGAGGTCACTGGAGAGAACATGATACAGTCCCTAGCTGGGATCGAAGATGGTTGCATGTGTATGCGTGTTGATGTCGCAATGGTTAGCATTAGGCAATAATTGGGGAGAAGTAGATGATAACTATGTGGTAAAGTATTGCATTGGAAGGGGTAGCAACCGAGAGGGGTCGATCAAGATTTGGGGTTACTATTGGAGGTTGAAGCAAAAAAAAACTGTGGCGACGAGAAGAGATAAAAGCCACACGGTTTGGTGGGGCAGACGGCGTGTGGGGGAGGGGGGGGTCTAAGTTCAAGGTAGGTCGCCTATGGTGCAATCAGTGTATGCATGAGGTACTCTTATACATTATACTATGTAAACTAATAAGATAATTTGTTGCACACATAATCAACGTATTGCTTGAGATTAAATAGAGGCACACGTGCATGCATACAATTTAGAAAAAAATAACTAATAGAGTAAGAATAAGGACATGCAGCTACATGATCTATGCATGATGGAGAGTGGTTAGTTTCTAAGAACTCCAACAATTTATTATGCCCAATGATTTCGTTGCATCAAAGTACATACTTCAATTACATTCTTTAAGGTGTAATTTTCTTCAAGCTTCTATTGTCATTTCTAATGTTTAGGATATCTTAAAAAGTTTAAGGGAAAAGCTAAAAAAATGCTATAGTATTGGAAGCCGATCCAACGGGATAGCAATCTACCGTTGGATATGTTGATGTACACTAACTCCCTATAAGAAAACAAATAGCACCAACCAACCAAAACTCTCTCCTCTATTCTCTTCTTTCTCTCGAGACCGGAGGACTGCAGGCAGGGCAGGCTGATTCCATCCGTGTCCATGGCAGTACTATCTCTGCGCCGCTCAGGCTCAGCTCTGTCCTCTTTCCACACTCGGCCCTACACTGACACACACAAATTATCCCCCCCCCCCACAAACAAAAGCAAAGACTATATGATGGCATGCCTCCCTTTCCTTGCCGTCCTCCTCTCTGTGATGGTGTGTGCCACCACGGCGCAACTGGCCACCGCCGAGGCTGCTCTGGAGACACCGGCGGGAGTCGGCATCAAGGTCTCGTTCCGACCTAGCATCGCCATCGGCATTTTTGCCATGATCTTCCTGCTCACCTTCCTCCTCCTCATGTACGCCAAGTTCTGTTGGCGCTCCTCCTCCCCCCATGACATGTGTGTTTGGACTTGAAATTTTGTAATTTTTCTTTCAATTTTTTTGTAATGAGTTTTGTGGTCTGAATTTTTGGAAGTTCGGTTGTCAAAGTTTTAATCCCGAATAATTGATGAAACTAATTCATAATGTGTTTCATGTGTGTTTCATGAAGTTTCATTCCAAGTCTCGTGGAGTTTCATCTTTTTTTGTATAAGACAAGTTTTCAGCAGTGACATCGTGTTTCATGAAGTTTCATTCTAAGTCTCATGAAGTTTTATTAAGTTTCATGAAGTTTTATCCCAAGTTTCATCGTGTTTCATGAAGTTTCATCCCAAGTTTCATCGTGTTTCATGAAGTTTCATCCCAAATTTCATTGTGTTTCATTGTGTTTCATCCCAAGTCTCATGAAGTTTCATTTTAAGTTTCATGAAGTTTCATCATATTTCATGAAGTTTTATCCCAAGTCTCATGAAGTTTCATCCCAAGTTTCATCGTGTTTCATCAAGTTTCATATAATTTCATTAAGTTTTATGAAGTTTCATCCCAAGTTTCATTAAGTTTCAAGAAGTTTTAATCCCAAATAACCGATGAAACTAATTCATAATGTGTTTCATATGTGTTTATTCCAAGTCTCATGGAGTTTCATCTTTTTTTGTATAAGACAAGTTTTCAACAGTAACATCGTGTTTCATCAAGTTTCATTACAAGTCTTAAGGAGTTTCATAAAGTTTCTTCTTTGGACAACTTTTCAACAGTGACATGTCTAGGACAACTTTTCAATAGTGACATCGTGTTTTATCAAGTTTCATTAAGTTTTAATCACAAATAACTGGATGAAACTAATTTCATATGTGTTTCATGAAGTTTCATCTTTTTTTTTTGTATAAGACAAGTTTTCAGCAGTGATATCATGTTTCAAAGTTACATATAGTTTCATCAAGTTTTATTTAATTTCATCACAAGTCTTATAAAGTTTCAATCCTGACATCCAAAAGATGTCACAATTTTTTGAATGTGAAACTCGTTGAAAAGATTTGAACATGATACTCGTTTTTTGAAACTTCATGTTTCAGATGCGAATGTTGTTGAAACTTACGTTCCGGTTTTCAAACCTCCTGTATGGTTGTACCTATACCGTTGGGTGAGCTTCCCAATAGTATAACGTTGTGTAGCAGCTCCCAAAGTCTAAATAGCCTACAAGATACATAAATATATTCTCTACCATTTATATAAACTTGAAACAAATCTGGCCGCACAAATGCGCGGGCGACCCTGCTAGTTTAAAAACTAAAGGAAAACTCTATGCACATCCATTTTAGTGGGTCTAGATTATTACTAAACACCCAAAGGCTACAATTGCTACGAATCATTGGACGAGGCCACCGGAGGGCTTGATCGAGTTAAACACCGATGGTGCAATTAGGGGTGTCAACGGATTGAATATAAATCGAATAGTGGTCTTCTCGTATTCTTATTCGTATTTTCTAAACGAATACTAATTTGAATATTGTCGAATAAGAATCGAATGTTGTAACGAATATGAATACGAATACCTACTCAATTCGGTCGGATTCGGATATCCTCATAACTTACGTAATTACAAGATATTTATGATACTTTATCCTCGTACATAGCACACCTAATCATTCTAATTTATCTATTTCACCTAAAAACATGAATTCATATTAAACTAAAAATACCCATCCAACTAATTAGCCATACCGCAATAAAATATGTATATTGTTTTATCGAATTTAAATACGAATACGAATAGTGCGGATAAAATAACATTTCGTATGGCAAAAAATCATACCATATTCGTATCCATATTTTTTTTATGCAAATACGAATACGAATAGAGGAGAAATTGTTAATCGGATGCAAAAAATCTAAACCATATTTGCTACAACCGAATTCGGATGCCAGATAAAACGGATAATTTGGATTCGATTGACACCCATAGGTGCAATTGGCCTCAACAACTAATGTAGCAGGAGCAGGTGGTGTTGCTCGGCAATACAGCTGTTTCATTGGCGCTTGGAGCAAGGTATACCAGAGGTATCGTTGGAAAACTGGGCACTGGCCTTGCAGCTGGCTCATGGTAGGCTTCCCATCCACCTCTAGTGTGTATATATATATATATATATATATATATATATATATATATATATATATATATATATATATATATATATATATATATATATATATATATATATATATATGTAGGAGAGGATTCTAATCATTGTGCAGGGGTTTTGACCGGTGAAATAAATAAAGAAGAGAAAGAAGTCCTCTCTATATTTTTGTGTCAATTTACTTTTCTATAATTGTGTATACGATTCGATTTCCGTCTACGAGGTGATCGATTGATTGGACTTATTAGCTACGTTTCTCAACAGTATCCAACCCACTTATTATCGAAGCACTGTTGTTCCGTGATGGCGTGAAATTTGCTCGTCAACGAGGCTTCAGTCAAGTTTTCATGGAATTGGATTGTCGGGAATTAGTGAATCTATGGGAGGACCGTCCAAGATGCAAATCTGTGATAGGTGCAATCCTTTTATGAAGTCTATTAGTTTAGTTCTGGTTTTGTGAGTTTTGTTCAGTTTGCCAGGAGAACGACAAATTTTGCGGCTCACTGTTGGTACACAGTTAAGTTTAGTTGCTCTCATGCGAATTTTTGGCTTATTTAGTATCTTTTTAAAGCGAAATAGGAAAAATGGCCTCCAAACGAACTAACAAAAATGACATCCTTACCACACGAAAACACTGAAGCAGGAGTCTGCCGCGCACCTAGACCACGGCAGACCACCTGCTGCTCACCTAGACCGCGGCAGACCACCTACCGCTCACCCAGTCCACGAGGCAGGTGGTCTGCCATGGTCTGGGTGGGCGGCAGGCCGCCCGTCGACGATTAGGAGGTCACCACATGTCCTACCATACTCTGGGTGCGCGACAGGGCCCTGCCATGGCGTTTTCGTACGGTAGAGATGTTATTTTGCCATTTCATTTGCGCGCGCGGAGCGGAGTATTTTTGCTATTTTACTTCAAAAGCATACTAAATGAGCCCAAAACTCGCTCTCGTGCCCACAATTTCTAGTTCACAGGGGCTGATTGTATCCAGGATTTTTTTTTGATTTAATAAGCGATCATAGCTTCCCCTAAAAAAAGATTATTACTAAACATATATGATTTTTAGCAACACAACTCTAATATTGATACAGGAAAAATATAACATGTAAAGTTGGTTCTACGTATACCATACAAACCTCAACGAAAATAAAATTACGCCAGCCCAGCTACAAGAAGGTTGCATAGAGATGCACGTACTAGAAAGGATTCATACAGCTGGTCAACATGCATAACTTGCGTGCAGAGGGCCCGTGTGCGCTGGTGCCATACATGCACCAAATAAAGATGAGAATTGGACAAAGAAATGACGGTAACAAGTTAACCACACAACCGGTAACAAAGCTGTACAGGAAACAGATCCGTTTCATCTTTCCCTGCCGATCGATGCATGAACAAACAAGGCAGAAGACGGCGTAGATAGGAACGTCTTTCAGACGAAGAGGGCATGTACTCCTCTGTACGCTAGCGAAGAACAGCAAGAACACTAGCGTTCTGCAAACTCAAACGTACCACTAGACGTGAACCGGGCAGGGTTCCAGTAACCGGACGAAAACCAGTAAAATCGGTTCTACCGAGTATACGGTAAAATTCAAAACCGGCTAAAAAATCGATTTCAGATGATTTTTGTCCAATATAAAATAAATTAATAGCTATATCCAATGTTTATAGCCTAGAAAAAGGCAGGTCTTGGGTTTAAACCCTCAAAATTGCACTATTTTTTAGCCTTTTCCGTTTTAACTCCGAAAAAATCAAATTGAAAATTGAAAATTTCGGCAGAAATTTTTAGTCAAACCGGTTCTACCGATATGTCCAGCAAAATTTTCAAACCAGTTAGCAAGACCTGGAACCGGGTCGATGCCGATTTGGCCCGGTCCGAGACCGATGGCAAAGTGATGGTCAATGTGTTCTGCCCGATGAGTCGCCGTTTAACTATGTGAGATAGTACACATTTTGTAGTTTGATCAAATACACGACACGTAAACACCTTTTGCAGAGAAAAGGTATTGTCATCCCTAGTTGCCAAGTATGTAGCACGACTATCATACTCTAGGACACTACGAAAGAAGATGCGGTGGCTCAATGGCTGTAATTTTTTCCCCCAGAATCTCAACATTCTTTTTTTATACCATATACATGGCATTAATTAATCCGAATGAATAGAAACCACTCAGGAAATAAATTCTTAATTAGTAATGAAACAACTAGCCTAGCAATTGCGCGGACAATCTAGCTAGTTTAAAAAAGAAAGAAAAAAGAGACACCGTATCGTCAATATTAGTGGGTAAAGTTAGAAAAGTTTGTCGATCTACTCGCATTTTATAATATAAATGTACTGTAGTACGGAGTACTTGTAAAGAGAGGTATTAAAGGCATTGTATAATGGTATAGATAACTGATATTTATAATACATCTCTATACCATCTATAGACAGTATTAAAGACGTACAGCTCCTACAATATGTTGTATTTTTACATATTTCTATAGACAACTTTTTTATGTATAATATGTCTTGTTTCTCGTGTTACAGTCGACTACTGCATGAGAAACAGCTCAATTGTCTATGCTCTCTCTTTCTTATCTACGTCATCTAATGTTCTACGTGACATATCTTACAGATAGCCGACGTCACAATATTGTACATACTTGACTGGATTAATTATGAGTCTATTATTTGGGTATACGACGAGTCAGCAGCTACCTACGCACCCCGTGGGTCTTTGACATGCATGATGACTCTGATGAAGTTGGTATGTATCATCGAAGAAGCGTCGGCCCAGGAATTAGCAGAAGAAACATGCCGCAGGTCACTTCGATCGATCAGGTTCTATCGATGATCAGTACACTTTATATACGCGCAAACGAACTCAATAATCAAATTGACTTGCCGTCCAAGTCTGGTCCGACCTAACAGATTATATACGGAGTGTATAGTGCCTGCATCTGCATGATTGCTCGAGTATTAATTTGTCAGTTGGCATCAGTTGATTATTGTACTGTCAGAGTTATATATAATTAATGCTACTGTTAACGACTTGTGATTGAGCTGGCTAGATAGAACCTAGATGCATGCACTAGTCAGTGTCATATGCGTAATGCACTAATGCGTTGTATAGTACGTAGTTGTATAAAATGTCATTCATCGTCATGGACGTAATCGACCCAAGTCAAGTTCAACAACTTATATTAATTTGGACGGGCGCAATGATTTGCTTCGTCGTTAAACGCACGACCAATAATGCAATGCAGCTAGCGCGAGGTGGGCGTAATTAGAGACGTACGCGCATACTCCGTTGCTGACGTGATTGGAGCCGGATAAGACCACGAACGGCCGGTCCGAGCACGAATCTTTCGAGAAGACCAAAAGGTTGGAAATTTGACTGATTCCCAAAAAAAAAAAACGTTACTCGAGTGAGTGATGCATAGCGATTCCGAATAATGAATACTAGACGCACGCCTGTCATATCGATGGTGCTCTCCTGCAACATCTAAGCATGTGCTGCGTCACTGTTTCCACGCACAAAATGGAGTAGTAAACTACTCTACATAGTCATTAAGTTTGGCACGCAGATGTTATATGTTAGAAGATGTCACGATACACGGTTAGCTCGGGCCCGAGTAGCCTGCACGTACGCATATCGATCGCTCGTGAAGCTTGTGGCCGAGACGAGAGGAACCATGCGTGCTCATGTGCGCGCGGCACGAGAAGGTGCAGTACATCCAGTTGGTGTCGTGCGTGTCAGGCAGACAGGCAGGCCGGACGCCCGGACCTCTGCGCGCGCAGGCTGCACCCGCCAACTTATTAAGAGCATTTTTAGTTTGTTAACAGAGTACTCAATATAATAAAAAAAATCAGTTTATTAATGGATTATTTTTTAAGTTCATATTTAAGACTTTAATTGCTAAAGCGTGAATGATTCTTAATAATCAACAATAAAGTATAATTTTAATTGCTACGAGTTTTTAGGTAATAAACAAGTCACTAATATAGTATTTTGTTGTTTTTTATGTTTTGATATCAACAACTTACTTATTTCTTTATCTAGTAATAAGTTTATCTTTTCTTCTCACCATATCTTCTTCACAGTATTAGTAACATGTGATATAAACTATTATAGAGACTCAAATGCCACTCCCACTCCCGCACCCACTCCCTCTCGGCAAAAAGCAAAAAGAGCCTGACAGGTGGGCCCCACCGTGCTGTACGAACGTGGCTAGCTGGTCAAACCTCCTGGCCCGGAAGAAACCTTCGCTTTGGTGATTGCTCCTCGTCGCTCTCCGTCGCTCCCTCTCTCTCTCTCACCTGATCGAACGTGTCTCTGTCAGCTAGTGCCCATCACGTCGGTCGATCGGTAGCTCGATCAGAGTACTGTTCCAAATCTGTAGCATAGGCAGAGTGAAAAAAACAAAGGGGGCTGATTGTGATTTTTTGTGTGCCTCTTGCTGTGGCCGAGACATAAATCAAGGGGCTGAAGATCGACGGGATGTTGCTCCGAGCTCTACCTTGCCAAACGTGGCCTGCTTAATCGCATGTCACAGTAAGTGTGATGTATGTGTGACACTATCTGCCATGGTTTGTTTACCATGAATAACACAGGTTTGGATTTCTACATGGGCCGCTACACTCTTTCCGTCCGCGCTAGAACCACCTCCCACCCACCCAACCCCTAACCCCAAGCTCCGGCCGTCCGGCGGCTATAGCCGATCTGCACAAGAAGTAAGAAAAATAAAAATATTAAAGATATTATCCCAAGCAAATCATAAAAACACGATACTTTAGGAGATACTAATATTTCACAATAAGACCATTAGTCTAGTGTGGAATCAACTAAAGTACTAGGACGTGTTTGTTTTCGAACTTGGCGCCAAGTTGCCTGGCTGGGTCTCTCCCTAGAAGATGCCGGCTCGTACTTGGTGTCAGTGGCGGACCCAGGATTTATCAGATGGGTGTTCAGAGTTAATAAAATATTATTCAACGAAAAAAATTAAAGGTCCACGATAGCAAAAGAAACAAATTATAACTTTTCCGTACTAAAAATAACACCACAAAGAATTGAGAGAAATTACAAAATAATTAAGAAAAAAGTTGAATTGGGATTTTAGGGTTTGGGACCGATGAATTGAGGAAGGGAGAATTGGAGATGAACATGTGCTGCTATTGACTTATGCAACCTAACTCGTCGGCCCATGAATTTGTAGTTTGCATATTTTATTGGCCATATGAATTTGTATAACTTGAGAAGTTGATATCAATAAATTATATAGACATGTCTGGATGAATTTATATTCATATTGCTGAAGTATGCCACCATCATTTGCTACAGCCTGGTAATCTAACTTAAATCTAGAGTTATCTATTAGTCTCATGCTCTCAGCTAAGCTAAAAGTTTAGTTGCTTTGGCTAGAAATGGTCTAGACATTCCATTATCTGCTACAATTAGCTTGTTATTGCTTAGAATCTTCCTATCCAATGAGAACTCTACATAGATACTTGAAAGTTTTCAAAGTATAATATGTTTATACAAGATTAAATTTCATGAGGGCAATCTAATACTTCATTTTGGTGCCAGCTAATAATGTAATAATATGAACTACCATGTACATTTTCAAAGCTCAAAGATTTACAATTCACATAAATACAAGATTCATCAACCACAATTCATTTTTCAAACCGGTTTGACCGTTTGGGAGTTAGGGATTTGGGATTGGATACCTCACCTCAGTGGATCAGTCCTCACACCTCAGGACCTGTGCTCGGGGGGTCGGGGCTCATCGGCTCGATCGTTCGGTTGCCCAGATGGCCACACCCACGCGCTTTGCCCCGCCGCCGTCGTCGGCCAGCCCCGCTCACGGCTCACCCTAGTCACTAGCTCTGGTCCATCGCCAGACCGCCTCCGTCGTACCACCCGCTCAGAGTTGGAGCCTCGGTCCTCGGAGCAACGTGCGGCGCGCCTTGCCTCGCCCCACCGACTGTCCCACCTCGCTGGCCGCTGCACTCGGAGCTTGGTCGCTTGGAGTAGGCGAACAAGCCGCCAGCGGCGCCACAGCGATCCTCCCCTTCTCTCGGTCTCCCTTTCTCCTAGGTCGTCAGAGCCACGGCCGCCACCCATCAGGCCACTCGCCGCGCCGCCTTGCCATTGCCGCGCAAGAAGCCCACAAGGCGCAAGGGCAAGGCTATGTGCGCGTGTGTTAGATTGAGAGAGAGATCGACTTAGGGTTTGCCAATAAATGGGTCTTGAGATATTAGGCCGAGTCATTTTGGGGGAAGGTTAGAATAGTGGCCGAATGTGGAATGCCTTGGCTTTGGTGGGCCGTGCGAGTGCCGAGTGGGCTGTGAGTAATATGCCGACGGAATGGGTTTTTAAGGACATTACATGTTTATTTAACTTAATTTCTAGTATATATATGTATTATACCTTACATATACTAAATTTTTGCCCAAAATTTTTGGGTGTTCGCCTGAACACCCTTGCCCTCAGTCAGGTCCGCCCTTGCTTGGTGTCCTCCCTACATCGGCTGCTAGGGCCAGGCATCCAAAACCAACACTTGGGAGCCAGCTGCTCCATCCACCGTTCATAGTTTCGATCCATCGTTCTATTTTTCATTCACCAATTTCAGACACAGTCTTCCTACTAAATAACTCATCTTCAGGTTTGCCAGGTGTCGGGACCCTGAGTATGCAACCTCAGGACCCTCTGTGTATTCTGAACTTGTCCCATAATCAGTAGCTAGCTCACACAGTTGCAACATTGGTGTAATCATATCCACATGACCAAACTATAGATGAAGCAGACAAATTAATATTATTTAGCAAAAAGATCTTATGGTCAAGTCTTACAAAGTTTGCCACGCAGGGCTTAAGAACAAAAGGTAGCTTGCAGCGGGAACCAAATAACTGGTGGAGGTCACCCAATATACCCACAGGCAATCGAGTGGAGGACACGACCTAATTCACATAGTCTTCAAAGTAGTCTTCTTCGTAGAACTCGGTGCTTCCTGGTTCTTCTACAGTGACTGATCAACCAGAGGGCATAAAGCCGTGAGTACTTTGAATGTACTCAGCAAGTCGCAAAGAAAATGTATGCAAGTAATATTCATGCAAGGTTTGACAGGGATAGCTTTATGGCTATTTTGCATAAAGCAATATTGACAGTAAATACAATAATTAGATTGAAATGCATTATTTAAAAGATTAATACATAAGTAATCAATTTTCTTTGAAACAACTAGTGAACACCCTGTTCACTTCCCAACCATCAACCATCTACAAGATTCACCAACCCGTTCCAACATTTTTGATAAAAGTCTAACCCTCGTGTGAAATCACCAGGCATTATCCATAACCGGGGACACGGCTATTCGAATAGTTTTACACTCTGCCGAGGTTGTACAGCTTGACTCACAAGACACGAATTCTCTAGTTTGTTCGGTCTATATCTATGCCACCGCTCACTACCTTAGGTAAGCAGTCTAGAGCACGTGACAAGGCTTTTACAAAGCTCTATTTTGACTCGGTTCTGCTCGCTAAGGTTTCGCCTCGATCTGGCCCCCTCTTGCGCTAATTCAACATCCAAAACAGAACCGACTCAAAACATTGCTAATTAGTTGGCCAGGTCCACCCCACCCTGGGCATGTGGTTGCACAGTATGGCCCGGATCAATGGCGCACAAAGTTAAGTCCTTAGTGGCTACTCAGGCGAGGCAACCTCATCCCAAAATCATCCCCTTTACTGCACGATCACTCGCCCGAGTAAAAATCATTTGGGTTCAACCCGGCCAAATGGCAACCCTTGCCATGGCACAACAAATTTTATCAATAGTGGCTCTGCCACAGTTCCATATTTCCTTTAGTCAAATTCAATCATTCTTTGAGTATGTGATCGTGAGTCCCATCGTGACTAAGCATGGCTAAGCATAATACGATACCTAGGTTGGTAGTGCAATAATGTCCAACTAATAATTAACCATCCTAAGGTGTCCAAGGAATTATATCATTCAAGAATACATGTCGTTCCCAAATTATTAAGGAGGCATAATGGCAATTAGGTAATTAACTAATTCCCGAAACCATTTATTATAAAATTAGCAATGCATGTTTACATCAAACAATATACTTTTATAAACTGGGTTCAATATGATCAAAGGTCTACGACTTGCCTTCGTTGAAGAGTAGAGATGCTTCGGTCGTCGGGTCCGTGAAGTCGTCCGAAACACCAGAATCTATACGTGCGAACAAAGATAAATAAATAGAACAATACCAAATAAAATTAAAAGAATTACCAAATAAATACTAATAGAAAGATAATGAATTTAGATGAATTTAGAAATTTGAATCACTCGAATTGGAGTTCAAATGAGGAAGTTATGTCCTCCGGAAGTTTGACATTGCATAAAATGACAAAAGAAATGGATTTTCGAAATTTCCGGATTTATTTTTAATTCCAAAAAAGGAGGAGTCGCTGACGCGTGGGGCCTGCGGCACTGTGCTGGTGCCACACGCGCGTGACATGCGCGCACGCCACGTCAGCAAGGAGGCGAGGTGGCGCTGAGGTGGCTGCGAGCTAGAGGGTGAGGTGGCGAGGTGGAGCAGTCGGTGTGCGATGGCGATGGCAAGGCTGGCAGGCTGCGTGGTTTCGTCGGCGCCGGCGAGCTCGATGGGTGGTACCGACGCGAAGAGGAGGGCGTGTGGATCCCAGGGCGCACTGGTTCGGTGGTGGGTGGTGAAGGGATGGTCGGCGGCAACGACGAATAGCGACGGTGGCGGTGGCTTGAAGGCGGCGATGCAGCTCCGAGGAGCTCCGGGTGGAGTGAATGCGCGCCCCAGGTGCAACGCGACGAGGCGAAGCCGAAGGTGGAGGCGGAGGCGGCTGAGGATGCTTGACGGCGGCGCAAATGGCGGAGGCGTCGCACTGGTGGCTAGCGGCGAAAAGCTTCAACCGAGGCTGGAGGAGAGCGAGATAGAGAGGGCGAGGAGAGGGGAAAGAGAGAGAGGAGGCCATGGAGCTCCGGGTGCTCGCCTTAAATAGGCGCGGGGAGGCTTGGAGGGAGGGATGGGAGGTGGCGTGCTCCGCGGCGGCGAGGACGATGCGGACAGGAGCAGCGCGAGGATGGGACGGGACGTGGAAGCGAGAGCGGGTGGCGGCAACGGGTGCGGCGAAGGACGACGCATTGAATGCGCGTGACGAGGTGGCAGGGGACGCGCGGGACGGGTCAGGCGGCGCTGGCGCTAAACACGCACAGACATCTGCATGCGTAACAAGTGAGGAGGACGAGAGGGGCGCCGACAGGGGCCCACTGGTCAGCGAGAAAGGAGGGGGAAATGGGGAAACACGCGCGGGGTTGCGAGCTGTCCAATCAAGATCGGACGGTGTCCGATCCAGAAGAAGCGATAATTGCATGGTGGAAGCAGGCGGCCTTGTATTTGAGGCCACGCAGCGAAATAGGAAGCAGTAGAAGGAATTCGGCCCAAGATGAATAGGAAGGATTTTAGGGATTTTGGTTAGATAAAATACCAGGAAAGGAAAAACATTTTTTAGAAAATAGCTAAAGTCGTCCAAAAATTCAAGAAAAATGCACAGAAATCTCTTGAATTATTTAGAACTTAATAAAAATATTTTTAGCTTAACTCTTGCTTTTAGTTCTGCATTTAGATTATTTTTAACTTAGGGACAAAAGAGAAAACCTCTTTTAAAATCCAAAAAAAAACAAGAAAAGGCTTAAAATAATACTTTTGATTTTAAATCCAATTTAGATCCAAAAACTTAATTAAACCAACTTGAATTAATTGAAGTTTAATTAATTCAAATTAAATTGCTTTTAAAATTCTAAATTACAAATTAAGCTTTATCAAATTAATAAAACCAAATGGTTAATTTTTAAAGTTTTCAAAATTTTCAAAAAGCCCAGAAAATAGGGATGTTACACTAGACAAAAATCATTTACTTTTCAGGCTACCTTCAGGCATCATTTTTTCTCAGGCATAGAATCTAGGGCACCAACCAAACAAGTCCCAAATACATGTCCAAAAGACCATAAGTTGATAAGGCCATAAGGTTCCTAACAAGTATTCAACAACTGAGAAATAAAAATGCCGGAGTATTGAAAAAGTGCAAGAATGAGGTCTCTTGCTAGAGTTTCTCATGGTCCAGACTTACAAGTGATGCCTTTGAGCTTGCAGGTAAAGTTGGATTTGAAAATGGTTTTGTTGTTTTCAATAATGAAGCCAGGATGAAAATATAGAGTGGGCTCAAAACTTCAAATCACTAAGCGAATTTGAGACAAACATTGTCTTGTATTCTTGTCCTATCAAATTCATACATAAATAAAAACAAAGTAAAGCAAAAAAAAACATTTAAGGTACCTCTCTAATGGAAAGCGCATCTCCAAAACATATAAATATGATTCCAGTAGGTAACGACATGTACATCAAAATTAGCAAAATTAGTGATACACTAGCTAATTGTACTTAAATGATCATGAACATCAAAAATAAATGAACCATACCACTAAGGCGCTAGCTTGAATCACGGCTTTGCCAAATGTGTTGGGTTGTGACGGATTCTTGAAAAGAAAACAATAGAAACAAGAAACGACATTCTTTTCCACACTATATTCTAACAAATCAAATTTATTAAACCAGGATTTTTGAAATGATCTCCACACTTTGCTATCCAATATCTTCGAAAAGGCATGTCCAATTGCTCGAGTTAGACCATTCAATAAATATGCCCTCCACACTTCATCTCTAATTTTATTGGCAACATTTCCATCCTAATAAAATTGTAGTTGAGGCTTCTTTGGTTGAGTTGTGCTCTCATCGGTTAGGGGAGTAGTACTTGAATTTCTTATGAAATAATCACGCAAAGTTTGTTTCTCCATTATTGCAAAATTACGAGCAAATTGCTAATTGAGTATATACCACACTATATTCTAACCAACGAACATATTGCTAATTGAAACATTGAGTAATGAGTTATGAGTAATTGAGTGTTTGACACTACTACAAAAAGGCTAATACTGGATGCCTCATCACAGACGGTTTACCAAAACCATCTGTATTAAATATAATCACAAACGGTTTTTGGTTTAGCAGCGATGCGTGTTACTAGCTGCGCTTAAAACCGCTCAGTGAAGAAGTAATATCACAGGCGGTTCGTGTTGCTATGCGTGAAGTATCACAGACGATTACAACAAGAACCGTGCGTGATATTACTAAATATCAAAGATGGTTCTTGTTGTAAGCTATGCGTGATACTTCACGAGCGGTTTTTCGCATTTAACCGTCGTGACTTCTCGTTCCTCATCACGCAGCGGTTTGTATTAAAATAAATGCGTGATAAGTATTTAATACAAAGCTATGCGTGATGAGATACTTATCACAGATGGTTCGTATTAAGGTCCATCTGTGATGAGATACTTATCACAGACAGTTCGTGATATGAACCGTCTATGATATGAAACCGTCTGTGATTCGCAGCGCGGGATTTTGAAAATTTTGAACGCGTGCGCGGGAGGCAAAATATTTTGGCGCTGTCCTTATATATTATAGCCACCCCAGCTTTATCTTCCATCAGTCTCTCCCTCTCCCCTCCCCACGCCGAGCTCCGATGACCACACTTGATTCCCCGTCGCGGTTCGGCGAGGAGACACAACCGACGATGACGAGGAGGAGGGATGCAGAGGAGCTCCTAGCCTGCCGCATGAGGTAGACTGCCAGAAGGTACGTGTACATCCCGAAAACATACACAATTTGTTGGCTGTTTGTTGTAAAAAAATGATCTTAATTTTGTGTTACCTAAGGTCGGAGCGCCGCCGGAGGTTTTCAGTCGTCTCTCCTTGTCGACGAGCATGAGTCGAACTCGGATGACATGCAAGAACAACTTGTGATATGCTGGTGAGGTACAGAGAGATGCAGTGTTGAACCAATCCAAGAAGCCGATGAGTTCTTTAGGAGGTTGGAGGCACAGATGGTTTCTAGCTAGTTTTACTTTGTAACTTTATTCTTTTTTTTCCTATTCGTAAGGGAAGTTGTAAAACCTTTTGGTTTCCCTTTCCTATAATGTGTTTGCCATCGAATTTTAATTGGATTTTAGTTGTCTTGCTAGAGGTTGCATATGGAAACTCTTGTCCGGCAATTGATTGGTTTGGCTCAAAATCCGATTTTTTTACGCAATAGAAAAAACTATCACGAGCGGTTCTTGTTCGTAACCGCTCAGTGATAGAATTTCCCTGACGACGGTTCAAAACCGCCGTGATGGCCTCATGCCATTACTGACCCATAAACTCAGACGGCTCATGAAACCGTCTGTAATGACGTTTTTGAACCGTTTGTGAAGACCTTTTCTGTAGTAGTGTGAGTATATACCACTGTACCAGCAGTTAGCAGAGGTTGTAGAGCAGATTAGCAGTTAAGTCTTCAATTCAACATTTCAACAAATGGCCATATGCCCAAAGCCAGATGGTCTTCAATTCAGCACTGTTAGCCAAAAGCCATCTAAACTCAAATGTCTTATAGTGCTTGTTCATAGACTGTAGTTGCTATCCAATGCAAGTAGTAACTAAAGCATCACAGATTAGAGCCGAGTCCTCAACACCTCAACCGACAGCCGACCCTCACTTCACACCCTCAACCTCAACTCCTCAAGTCAACTGACAGCCTCCCCTCAGCTCTCAGCTCCTCTCCTCGCCACCTCTGGTTCCCCCACTTGGTGTCGCTCTAGATCCCTCCTCCTCCTCGCCTCCTCCGGCTATTGACCGCACCACAGTGGCTCCCTTCACTACTACAGAGAAGGCTATATTGGACATCTCATCACAGATGGTTCCACAGAATACGTCAGTGTTGTAATTGTCATAGACGGTTTTACAATCGTGACTATCTATGTTACTAGAGATGGCTAGAACCGTTTGTGATACGTAATTATCACAGACGGTTCTTAACAAGAACCGTCTGTGATGATTGCAGATGTCATAGATGATTCTTAATCCAAACCATCTGTGATAATTTATAGACTGTTCTTAACAAGAACCGTCTATGATAATTGTAGATGTCACAGATGGCTCTTAATCCGAACTGTCTGTTATAATTCACAGACTATTCTTAACAAGCACTGTATGTGATAATTGCAGACGTCACAGACGGTTCTTAATCCGAACCGTCTGTAATTTTGTATCACAGATGGTTTGTGGTTGAAAGTGTCTGTGATAGGTATCTCTTAAACGCATCAATGCCGCTTTGGCTCCCAAATACGTCTCTTCGTCTCAGCTCTCCGATGCGTCACTTCGTCTCACGCGCCGAATTTATTCCTTGTTTTATAAAAATGATCATCCGACACCGAAGATGAATCCCCATATCGCTCTACTCTCAAGCACAAACATATAGCAATTACAAAATGGCTCCCCACTCTTCTTCCCTGACGCTGGCGTTGATAGCCTACCTAACCAATTTGTACGAGCATCTCCCCGGCCGTACACTGGCGGATGTTGTGGAAGGACACTGTGCTAACAATGTCCTCCCTCCTCTGTCGGAGGTAATGCTGGGCCACAAGACGGTGACATTTTGTCGTCTAGACGTCCTCCTCCTAGTAACAGCCCAAAAATTCATAAAGGCAAAAATATGGGATTTTTAAAACTTTTTGTATAATGCCTATTGTCGTTCCGTTCGCATACATTTTTTATAGTTGCTTGAGTGCCTATCTCTTTTCTGCTATCCTGATTTTGTCTATTTTCGCGTAAGAGCTCCTTAAAGCTAAAATCAGGATTTTAGCAAGTCTAAATTATGTTGTTCTATCTCTTCCCATTTCTTTCTAGCCCTCCTTCCTACCCCCTTCTTCTTTGGCTAAATACTGATCAGCCTAGTGTGGCTCACCCGCACCCGTGCTTTTTTCCTCTCCTGTTCTTCCGACCAGCACCTGGTCCGAACCCTTGCAACTAGTCCTCCCTAACGGGAGACCTGGGCAAACGTGCCCCTCACCTGTGCGCTGCATGCACCAAGAGGGAGCTCCAACATGGTGTTGTCCGACAAGCCAGCAATGGCAGTCATCCAGGATGTCATTCCACTGCCCTATGCCGCCCATACCGTCAACTGTACTAACCACTCCTCGTCGGTGGTGCCAAGGTACATGTACATATTCACTTCAAGTCCCATATTGCCTTTCTTTTCTATTCCAGTGCCAGCCTCACTTTCTTCATCGTCCAAGAGAGCTTGAGCTCCATTCATGCTCAAGCGCTTGCCTCGGCCGAGCGCCGTCGCATCATCCCCGCCTTTGCCGCAGGCACCCATCGGAATAGCCTTGGAGACCACTCTCCTTCCACCTCCAACCAGGACATTTCAAGACATCCGAGTAGGACAATTCATATGCTTTCAGGGAGCAACCTTGAAGACCGAAGACAACCCACCTTCCTCAATCTATTGCAGCTTAGAGCTTCTCCCGTAGGCATGGTCCACGTCGCCAGCTCAACTCTGGCTAGCCCCTTTCCCTCGGTTCCGTACTGGTAAGTTTCTAGTGGTCAAATGCTCTTCCTAGTTCGAGCCGCCTTGTTCTCTCTTGGATTTTCCTTTGGCTCTTCCTTTGGCTTTTCCACTGGTTCATTCGATTGCATCAATACAGTTGAACTTTTGCTTCTTTTGACCTCTGCTGTGTAGCCGAATATTCTCCCATTCGACTATGCACGGTTAACACCTCCATGACCTCCCCTGGTCGCAACACTCTCATGACCTTCCCCTGGACCTGGTATCTCCGGGACCTCCTTTGCATTCTTCTTGACCGTCTGGACCTCCTTTGCGTTCATCTTGACCGTCGGGACCTCCTTTGCATTTATCTTGACTGTCGGGACCTTTTTTGCATTCATCTTGACCGTCGGGACCTCCTTTGCATTCATCTTGACCATCGAGACCTCCTTTGCGTTCATCTTGACCGTCCAGACCTCTCTTCGTTTAGATCTAAGGGTCCAGACCTCCCTTCTCTTGGATCGGAGGGTTCAGACATCTCTTCGATTAGATATAATGGTCTAGACCTCTATTCGTTTAGATCTAAGGTTTTAGACATCCCTTCATTTGGATCTGAGGGTCCAGACCTCCTTCCGTTTGGATCTGAGGGTACAGACCTCTCTTCGATTAGATCTAATGGTCTAGATTACTCATCGTTTAGATCTAAGGTTCCAGGCCTCCCTTTGCTTGGATCTGAGGGTCCAGACCTCTTTTCATTTAGATCTAATGGTCCAGATCTCTCTTCGTTTAGATCTAAGGTTTCAGACCTCCCCTCGCTTGGATCTAACAGTCCAGACCTCTCTTCATTTGGATCTGAGGGTCCAGACCTCCCCCTCGTTAGACCACCGTCATGATCAAGACCATCCATCCAGCCGCGCCCTCACCTCTTGTGGACCATCCAATCAGATTGGACGGCCCCACTTTGCTGCGCCTTACCTCCTTGACCTCAGGACCTCTTTCTCAAGACCGCTTTCGTGGTCTTTTGAAAAGACCACCCTCTTGGCATTTTTCAAAGACCACCTCCATAGTCGCGACCTCCCTTTTTACAAAGACCACCCTCTATCGTACGACCCCCCATTTTGCAAAGACCACCCTCTTGGCTTTTTTGCAAAGACCACCCTCTAGGTCACGATCTCCCGTTTCGCAAAAACCACCCTCTTGGTCATAACGCTTCTACGACCTCCCCAGGTCATAGCGTTTCCTACAACCTTCCAGGTCTTAGCATCTCCACAACCTCCTCGGGTCGTAACGCTGTCACGATCTCCTTTGGTCGTGGCACTCTTAGGATCTCCCCTGGTACAATACTTTCAGGACCTCCCCTGGTACAGTACTTTTAGGACCTCCCCTAGTACAGTACTTTCAGGACCTCCCCTATTACAGTACTTTCCGGACCTCCCCTGGGTACGGTAATTCTAGGACCTCCCCTGACTACAGCGATTTCAGGACCTCCCCTGGATACAGTACTCCGGCGACCTCCTCAGGTCGTAGCGTTCCCACGACCTCCCAGTTTTATCCTTCTGCGACCCCTATAGCCTATACGACCTCCATCGCTTCGACCACCGTAGCTACTACGACCCGTCCCTAGATGTAAGATTTTCCACGGCTATCTCCTAAATCATAAGACCTCTCACAATCCGTTTGTGGTCATAAGCTCTGCTACCACCACTACCTGGTCGTAAGATTCCTCATGACCAGTATGTAGTCTTAAACCTTTCTACTGACATCTTCTGGTCATAAGCTCTTCTACGCCCAGTCTCTAGTCAATGGGGCTTACAGACGTGTAGGCCTAGACGATCAGAGAGTCTCCCACGCCATATTTAAAGATATGGTCTGGTCATCCTGTTGTGCTGTCGTTAAATATGTTTGCTCTCATTCAAAGTGTTTTCATTCGTTTGAATGCATTTGGATTTATTGGAGCTCCTTTGGTTATTTTCAGTCACTTGGTAGTTCGATCGTATTATGCGTAATTAGCATCTGAAGATATCATGGAACTGCAACCCCAACAAGGACGAGATTGCCAGAGCATTGTACATGATGATTATCAACATATTGAGCGAAATTATTACCAGGATATCGAGAAGGTCGAATATCAGGATATAGAGCTTTATCAGAACATTGGCCAAGGCAAGTCAACACTTTGACTATATTGCACCTACCTTTTGCAAATTATCACTACTACAGGAACCGACATCATAGACGGTTTCCGAACCGTCTATGTTTGTTGGTCTGTGATAACAGGATATTATCACGAGCGGTACAAAACCGTCCGTGATACGAAATATCACGACGGTTTTATTAAAAACCGTCGTGAAGTCAAGTATCACGAGCGGTTTGAACTGAAAACCGTCGTGATTCGAGAATATCACGAGCGGTTCTAAATAAAACCGCTCGTGATAGGAGAATATCACAAAGCGGTTCTAAATAAAACCGCTCGTGATTTGTGACTATCACGGGCGGCTTTTATATAGAACCGCTCGTGATATTCTCCTATCACTGACGGTTTCTTGATCGAAACCGCTCAGTGATACTTGCCTTCACAGACGGTTTTATTAAAAAAACCGTCTGTGATAGCTAATACCCCTGCCCACAATTTGCTGTTTTCCTGGCTAGCCTCAGGAATTGCTAGCCATGCCCTCTGAAAACAAGCATTCACAGAAACAGATTCAGGCAATCACAAAAACAGCATTTCACAATAACAGATTCAAGCAGCCATGACAACTCAAAGTGATCATTACTCAAAATAAATTACAAAAGATCGCATTTGTTCAAGTATTGTCGCTATAGTTACAACTAGATTACAATTGTTTTGCGTTGAGAGGTTTTAGTGGGGTGATGCTTTGGGTTGGCGACGAGTGAAACTCTCCGTTGTCGTTAATGATTTCGAGTTGATAAAGGCGCAGAGCTTCCTCGAATGTCCTTGATCTCTTCCGCAACGAGTGAATCACATTGTAAATCCAAGACACTGCCGCTACCAATTAAGAGTAAAGTGGTAAGCTATATATATTTAAATTTATAATTAGGAAATAATTATTTCGAGATTGACAAACCTCGGGATCCTTCTTCTTAGTCAGTAAGGATTAGCGCATATGATAGCGAGCGTAGATTGCACATAACTCATCATCTTTTTGTTTGGCGGCCTTCGCAAAAATAGAATTACATATATAGGTATAGTCGATTCGAGACACGTTATTATGAAGTATGATATAGTATTATTGTGTTGTAGCACGTCTTTGGAAAATCCATCCTATGTGTTAGTTAGGCGCTCTTTCCATCGTATATTCCTTTGTTGGCAACATAATTGATGAGCGATCTACATGATTCAAAAAGTTATCCTCGGCCATTTCAAGCGAATGAAGACTACAATAGAGTTATGTAAGGAGGAAATGAGCATACCTCTCAGTATTCCTCTTAGAGTTTGAAGTCGTGCTTGTTGCGGTTTAGGGAATCAAGGTATATCACATGGTTCCTCTTGGGTATAATAACTAAAAGGATCCAATGGTACCTACTCATGTATGTCGCTATAGTCATTAAACCTAAGTTAGGTGCTCAGATAATGTACAAATGAAATTTGTATAGCAAGTAGTGACACTTACCCACGGTTGTAGGGCACCACTATGTACTTCATGTTCCTCAGAGAAGCAATGACCTCGTTATGTATTTCTCGACGGAGGGCGAGTCTTGTAGGATGGTTTGCAACGATACCACGTGTGGGTCGAGGAAACCCACCGGTTCTTTCCATTCCGGACATTTTGCAAAGCATGTATCTATACATAAGCAATGAGTTGTGATATTTATCGGTATTAGATGAATGTAGAACTTGATTTATGCGACTTACGATGTCCAACATCGAGAAGCGAGGCGTCGAGGCCAACGAGGTTGAATAGTTCAAATAAATCATTGAAGCCCACGACGAAGTACCTCGTCCGCTGAAGAAATGCTTGTCCTCGATTCGGCGGTGATTCGAGATCGGACCCCTTCTTTTGGGTCTTGTCCAAGTACCGGGCATGCAAAGCGACAAGCATGTCCGGCGTGCATTATATTGCAAGAACACAGCGGTTTTTCGATGATGTATTTCCGGGTATCGCGGACTTCGAGTATCGCGGACTTCCGGGTATCGCGGACTTCCGGTATCGCGGACTTCCGGACTTCTCGGACTTCCGGACTTGGGAGGCGCTATAACGTTCGTTGATTTCGATTTGGCCTTAGCGATTGGCATCGTTTTTTGTGAGACGACTTCGGGAACCGATCGTCGGACGCTTTTGTTGTTCCTTGGCGTCTTCTCCACGGGAATCGAAGAGGTGGCCTTTTGAGGCGAAACATGAGGTGGAGTCATCGAGGGTCCGTTGGAGAGGAATGGTCGTGTCGGATCGCGGCACCTTCTTTGGTTCGAGGCGATGTTCTTCTTGGGCCTTTGGATAAAAGAGAGGACGGCATCCCCTAGTGTTGTGATCTCTTCGTTCGGGCAAATGTCCAAAGGATGGCTCGAAATTGACATGTACCATATCCACTGGACCTTGGCGTAACCGCACCACCGGGCACACCGTCTTTGACCTTGCCCTTCCTCGTATGGATACACCATCCCTGCTGTGACCTCAATACAAAGGACCCATCCATCCTCACTTGGAGCTTACAGGTGTCGGCTCCTACAAAAGCGACACGCAATTAGCTAAGGCGTCGTTAGGGTCTATCTTTGGTGCATTCCATAGATGTACGTTACCTTGATGTTGTCTATCGTAATCGGACGTCGTCATGTTCACAATTATCTTGCGACGCGACGCCTACTCCGACGCCGAGGAGGACTGTCTTCCAAATTAGCGGGCGGCTTGCATCACTGGCTCATGAGTATATCCATTTGACTCATAATCTTGCCATCTCTACTTGAAATTGGTTAGTAATCATCTGTACCAACCGGTTGTCGTGCTCGCCTTGGATCTCTTCCTAGTCCTATCGTGTAGTAGTCGCCCGCGAATCCATGAATCCAAGGTACGTTAACCCCAAGGCCTCGCGTGCGACCGGGTGCTCCTTGTTTCCCAAGGCCGTAGATAGTATATCCTTCTCCGCTGCGCACGGAAGGAGCCTTGGGAAGCTTAGGCGATCAAGTCACGCCGCAAGAGGTCATCACGTTATTATAGACACTATGAAGTTATGGACTTATTAACAACTTAGTAGTTCGATATACTTACCACACGTTGGGACACTTTCAGTCTGCGGGTTTGTGAAGGAGATCTTTGCCTCAAGACGAGACTTGTGCCCTCGCTTTAACCGGCTTAGGGAACGCGGGTGCGTGACATCGAAGCGGGTTCTCCTTCTCGCCGCCCATTCCTCGTATTTACCGCGAACCAGCCGTGCCGAGTCTGTGCGGGTGAGTGTTTCGATGTCCGAGAGCTTTGTGCGCCGCACTTTGCTCCTTAAATTCGCCGATGTTTTCGTAGCCACAAAGGTGTCCCATGCTTCGCGTCAAGAATCTATATCGCGAAGGGCGTCGACCGTGTTCACGTGCCGTGACAAGAATGCTCTTGAAGGTCCTCCACGATTTACCCATCGTGAGCATCGCCGTCCGTCGCACGCGTGCCACATATTATACGGAATAGTGAACTTCTCCGAAAGTTACGTCCAGTAGCGCCTTCGCTTCTTTAATCAGTCCTTCCACCTTGGTGTGGTGATGAGGACCCGTTCCTTCAAGTATCCCGCAGATGGTCCGGATCTCGCCACGATCTCTTGGGACTCAGAGGGACCCCAAAGTCACCGACCTCCGTGATGACCGGTAGGCCGCCAGAGGCATTTTCGATTGTCCTCTCGCCATCTCGCTTCCGTGTCATTATCGCCGACGGTGTGGCGGCCTGGCCTCGGCGCGCCTCTTCCATCTGCGGGTCGGTGTTGGCGGCCTCGTCGGCGCCTCTTCCATCTCGGGGGTCGGTGTTGGCGGCCTCGTCGGCGCCTCTTCCATCTCTGCGGCGTCGGTGGCCGGCGGCAAAACAGTGCCTTTGCCATCTCGCTTACTTGCTCTCGGGAAGAAGTACTGAGAGGTTGACTATAGAGATCAAGATGGCAAATGAAGAGTTGAATGAGCTCATCTGAGACTACTAACATTCCTAACACTCCTTAATCCACGAGCTTCTATTCTAACACTCCTAACACTCCTTAATCCACCAGCTTCTCTTGTGATCTTTGTATAGATAGAAACTAGTGATACAAATCTTTTGCCCGAGCCTACTTCTCTAAGGAAATGCGATTGATGATATTATGTGCTCTCAGAAGGAGAGTAGCTAAAGAACAAGTCTTTGCCATCTCAATCCTATTGTCTATACTCTTCATGAAATGAATATGATAATATAAATTCAAACTATGAGCTCTAAACAATACTTTGCTTAATCGTCAAATGATCTCAAGCTAATCTAAAACAGATTAAACTTCGATCAAGCAGAGGTTGACTACGAGAGATCAAGATGGCAAATGAAAAGTTGAATGAGCTCATACATACTACTAGAAGAATCACAAACTAGTCAATACAAGCGATCAATTTGCAATAGAACTATGAGTTGAACCGAAAGTAACCAATTAACGGTACAACATATTGGTAGCAAGTAATACAATAGAGCTCAAGTATGAACTAACTATCACATTCAATCTCAAGATAAGGCGGAGTTCATCACGAGCATGTCAACAAAGCCCTTGATTAATTTGCAACTAGCATCGCAAATATATATATATATATATATATATATATATATATATATATATATATATATATATATATATATGCAAAGATCAACCGAATCGCCACAGAGGAGCAATACTCACAGAGAGGATGCCGCACAAGGCTGGGAGGCCGGCGGGGAGGAGGCCGATCTTGAGGAGGAGAGAGCTGGGGAGGAGGTCGACACGGGAGGAGGACGGCAAGGGGAGAAGGCCGATCAGAGGGAGGAGGCCGACACGGGAGGAGGAGGGCGGCGTCGAGGTCGAGGCGCCAATGTGGGCGGCGGCACCGAGGTCGGCGGCGTCGGGGCTTCTGACTGGGAGGTGAGCACGGGCGCCGAGGTCGGGCGGCGGCCCCGAGGTCAAGGGTCGAGGTGGGCGGCAAGCGCAGAGGTCGGGGCACCAATGTCGGGCGGCGGCGGCGCCGAGGTCGAGGTCGGTGGAAGGCGAGCCCTAAACCCTAGAGGAGGCGAACAGTGAGAGAGTAAGGCGCGGAGAGGAAGTGAGAAGTGAGAGGAAAACCCTAGCGTTTCCGCCTTATAAAAAGTATATCACAGACGGTTGAAATGAGAACAAATGCAGTGATATAATATCCTGAGCGGTTCTCATTTGAACCGTCGTGATATTATTCCTGCACGGTTGTATAATAAAACCGCTCGTGATAGCCACAACCCGAGGCCAATTTATGATATCTCGACAAAACATCTTGAACACGGTGAGACATAAATATCACGAGAAAACAGAGTGAACTTCTTTGAGACAAGTATGATGACAATTATGACAAGTCCATATGAATTCTAACACGTGACAAGTATGATGACAAGTTTATAACACATTTGACTTCAAAATTTCATATCTAATTCAACTCAACTCCAAATCAAGTGAAACCAATTTTGATACTCCACATTACAATGTCGCCCACACATTGACATTAATATCAAATATGACAAGTCCATAACAAGTTCATAACACATTTGACTTCAAAATTTCATATCTAATTCAACTCAACTCGAAATCAAGTATGATGACAATTTTGATACTCCACATTACAATGTCGCCCACATTGACATCAATATCAAATATGACAAGTCCATAACACATCAACACATGACAATTTCACGTTGACATCAAAATATATGAGAGATTACAAGTCCATAACACATGATGTTATGGAATAAATTAATTACATTGGAGTAAATTCTTAATTAAGATATAGGCCTTCGTGATGATCGACGCGCATATAGCTAGCTTCCTCACTGGGTTCTTCCTCGAGCCTAATGCCGTTTCCGAAAGGAGGCAACTCGTCAAATTGATTGTATTCTTCCTCGTCCACTACATTCTCAACTCCGACAATCCTCCTTTTTCCATGAAGAACTACGTGGCGCTTCTTATTTGCCGGGTCGGTTATATAGAAGACTTGAACAACTTGGTTAGCCAGTACGAATGGTTCGTCTTTATATCCGACACGTTCGAGGTCCACGGTAGTGACACCGTACTTGTTGACCTTCACCTGTGCGAGATGGACCCAACGGCACCGAAATAGGGGGATCTTGAAAAGCACGAGTCGAGCTCCCATATCTCGTCTATTTGCCCATAGTAGGAGCTCCTCATCCCATCGGTAGTGAATGCATCTATCACGACACCGCTATTACGATCAGTGCTCTTCCTATCTGGCTGCCGTATAAAATGTGTACCCATTGATGTCGTATCCTTGCTATGTGACAATTGTAAATTGTGGCCCTCGTGCCAACCATAGCGGCGTATCATCACTTGATGACCTCCCGATGATTCGCACCTTTAACCATTCGTTGAACCAAGCGGTTGTGCTCTCTCGTGATCCAAACCTCCGACCGGTCTGCGGATTACATTGGCGCACCATGTCTTTGTGCTCGTCGATATACGGGACACTTGGGTCATGTGTTGCAAGACCATGAAATGGGCTTGGCGTATGTATCAGATCGGGAGTTATTGATTTCCTTCCGATGGTCCCGATACCATCCGGTCTCCCCTCATGGCGAGATAGAGGCACACCTATCGGTTCCCACGAGCCATGTAGTCGACGCAGAACTCAATGACCTCTTCGGTTGCATAACCTTCGATGATCTTGCCCTCGGTCGAGATCGATTCCGTCGTAGGACTTGAGAATTCCCATGTACCTCTCGAGCGGGTACATATGGCGAAGAACACAGGGCAAGCATATCTTTATCTCTCTCACAAGGTGAACAATGAGATGGACCATGATATCGAAAAATGACGGAGGGAAATACATCTCAAGATGACATAGAGTGGTCACCACCTCGCCTGCAGAGCATCTAGTCCTTGGGGATCAATGATCTTCCGAGCAATTGAGTTGAAAAATAACACGACCTCAAGATTGCCACTCGGACCTTGTTGGCAAGATACTTCTAATTGCAACAGAAGCATTTGTGTCATCAAGACATGACAATCATGAGACTTCATACCAATTAATTTCAAATCTTGCATAGAAACAAGGTTCTTAATGTTAGCGGAGTAACGGATGGGACTTTCACTCCATGCAAGCTCCGCACGATTCATTTCTCTCGGCCTTGGATAGAGTGTAGCAAGTTGGGGAAAATACGTTAAATCTGTATCGGTCTCTACCGGTGCTAACTCGATCCTTATGTTCATATCAACCAAGTCACGCCGTGCGTTAACACCATCCTTTGTTTTGCCACTAATGTTGAGAAGAGACCAATCAAGCTATCACATACATTCTTCTCTCGTGCATGACATCGATGCGATGGCGAACTTCTAAGTGCTCCCAATAAGGCAAGTCCCAAAAATTGACCGCTTCTTCGGATGTTCTTCTCACGGGTTCTTAATTTCGCCCCTTCCCAAGCACAACATCGATATCCTTAACCATATCATAGACCTCTTTCCTCTAAAAGCCCTTGGAGTGAATCGTTCTCCTTATTTCCGTCGAATTGTTTTTTCATCTTGCGGTATGGGTGACTCACAGGAAGGAACCTACGGTGGCCTTATATACGATTTTTGTGAGTTGTTGACCATACACTCTCAGAGCATCTAGCGGTCTTGAACGGGCTTTGGCTCCTTTTGTATTGAAGCTTGACAGTTACCAAGGGCGGGAAAATCATTGATGGTGCAGAACAACATGGCGCGTAAAGTGAAGTTTTCTTGTTTGTACGCATCCCATACCTGTACCCCTTCGTTCCACAGTGTCACAAGATCTTCCAGCAATGGTGCTAGGTACACATCAATATCATTCCCCTGTGTTGCTTGGCCCTTGGATAAGTAGTGACATCAAAATGTACTTCCGCTTCATACGACCAAGGAGGAAGGTTGTACATACATAGATTCACGGGCAGGTGCTATGTCATTGCTCATGTTACCGAAAGGATTCATTCCATCTGTACTCAACCCTAACCTTATGTTCCTCGGTTCCGCACCGAACTCTTCGAAGCACTGATCGAAGTTTCTCCACTGGGCAGAATCAGCAGGGTGTCTTAGCTTTCCATCTCTCTTACGCTCCTCCGAGTGCCAGCGCAGCAATCTTGCGTCCTTTGCGTTCGCAAATAAGCGCTTCAAGCGTGGGATCACAGCGAGATACCACAACATCTTAGCAGAGGTCCTTGCTTCACCTTAGCGATTCTCGACGCTTGTATCGGGATGCTTTGCACACAGGACATACATGCATGTCGCATACTCTTTCTGGTAGAGGATACAATCATTCGGACATGCATGTATTCTTTCTACTTCCATTCCCAATGGACAAATAACCTTCTTTGCTTGATAGGTGGTCTTTGGGCAACACGTTTCCCTCCGGAAGGATGTCCGCTAGGAGACCTAACAACGCCGTGAAACTCTTATCGGACCAACCATTGCTTGCCTTCAATTTCAGCGGTTCAAGCACGGTTGACAACCTTGTATATTCGGCTTGCAACCAGGAACAAAGGTCTCACCGAGTCCTCCCTTAAGCCCTCGAATTTACAAAACTCTCTCTCCTTGTAGTTCTCTTACGCATCGCGTAGCATCGATCCAGATTGTCATCGTGTGACATATCCTCATCAAAAGCAAGATCTGATCCACATCCGCGTATCGTTGACTTCCTCGGCGGTGCCGTCATTACTAACTTCATGTGTAATAATCTGCTCTTCACCGTGGTGGTCCAACATGTATACCCTTTTGTGAAACCCCTTGAATCAAGTGCGCTTCTATTTGCGCGCGTTGTTAAACATCTTCAAATTACGCAATCAATGCATGGACGATTACATAAAATTTATCTCCTTCTTCAACATATCACGCTTTCGTGGCTCTTCTAAAAGCAACCACGCCATTAATGTACTCTTGACTCACATGGTTCTGCTTTGTACATCCGGTTTGATCCATCTACACTACGCATGTAACAAATTAGTGTCAAAATTGATTAGCGATTAATTTATAGCAAATATAAAGGGTTATAGATCGTTACCCTCGAAGGTCACGAAGAAAATCGATTCCTCTCCTTTCCTTCTCCTCTCTAAGGTGGCGCAATGGGGAGGAGGTGGCGGGTGTTGGGCGCTAGGGCAAGGGTCCAACCTTCTCCTCTCTAAGGTGGCATAGCGGATAATTATTGATTATCTGCATGATTGTTGATTAGATACGAGACAAAAGACAAGAGGAAGATCCTAATTAATAACTAGCAAGTTGGTCGCGCGATTCTTGTATATCTATTTTCATATAATTGAAACAATAAACCCCGTTGTGATAGCGTTTCTTCATGGATATAAATGGAGAAAATATAAAATACATCATTGCACATGTGACTTATCTTGGTGTGTCATAAATTCTTCTTTTTAATCTGTTCTGAAAACTACTCATGAAATTAGTTACGATTAAGACTTTCACTTCTTTGCACGTACTTACTCGTTTTGTCTCATCGTTGCACAAATGAATTACACAGTTAATTAAAGGCTACATGTTTTGCTTTTCATTTTCTACAAATAGGGTCCATCAAATTGAGAGCTAGATGTGCGTCGTTTTGCCTTTTCCCATCAAGTAGTATTAATTGAAACCTAAACCCTATGCTTCCGATTAAGGAATACAACAAAAAAAACAAAATATTAGCGTCTATGTACAGAGTAGCAAAGTCGGGAAATTTACTAATCAATAGAGTGAAAAAGGATAATCAAGACATTACTTCATCTGTTTAATTAGGGAGAAATCGCGAGTTGGAGGAGCTAGGGAGAAATGGCACGCTTTGGGAGGAGAAGCTAGCTACGAGATCTAAGTGGAGCCCAGCAGAGGGCGGCCGGTTGATTATATTTATCCAAACAAGGCAGAGAGAGTGGCGAGAGGCACAGCGGATCGCGGCGATGAACACGGCAGCGGTTGGCGAGAGGATGTGTCGCGCTCAATTTATCTGCGATGGGCATATCACGAGCGGTTCTTAATAAAAACCGTGCGTGATAGTCATCTATCATGACGGTTTGTAAATAGAACAAATGCGTGATATTACGACGGTTCTATTCACAAACCGTGCGTGATAATCACCAAATCACGAGACGGTTTGTAAATAGAACAAATGCGTGATATTACTGACGGTTATTAAATAGAACGAAATGCGTGATTGAAGTGATTATCACGAGGCGGTTTGTGAATAGAACCGCTCAGGTAATATCACGATGGTTTATGAATAGAACCGTCGTGTAATATCACTGAGCGGTTCTATTTACAAACCGTGCGATGATAGATGACTATCGCAGGCGGTTCTAAATAATAAATGCTCGTGATATTCTTCGCGCCACCCGCAGTGCGGCAATAGTTAACACGAGCGGTTCCAAAGGAACCGTGCTGTGATGGGGTGTCTACTATAACTGTTTTGTAGTAGTGTATGTTGCTTTAAATTATGAAACTGCATTGCTATGTTTTATGAAACTAAATTGGTCTAGCTCATAGTTAATGCCTTAACAAATACCTGTGTATAAACTTCCAATCCTTGAACTTGGACACTATCCTTTATCACCCTAGACTTAATGGATTACATACTAGTTACTAAGTCTGTATTTAAGTGTCATGCTTAGCCTTGCTTAGATACAATGTCATGCGGGCATTAAATTGCCTGACCACAATCATTAAAAACTTTGGAAAATGGTTTGGGATAGTTGAGGCTGGGAGCCTGGTTGGTATGTTGAAGCAAATGGTTATTTTCCAAAACAATAAAACCTGAAAAACTGTTTTTGACTAGGGCGGCTCGAAAGAGTGACTGGTGCCGGGGGCACGAGAAGCTGTTGGTATGTAGATGTACCACCCTGGTCATTTAAGGACCGAATCTTGGAATGACCTCTCATGCAAAAACAGTGCAACCACAAGTCTATAATGGGTACGACCTGGCCGACTAATTTGCTCACCTCGACGTAGATTCGCCGTTGGGTTGATTGCGGGTGGATAGCCAGGGGAGAACGAAGCCACAAGAACAGCATTGGCACAAGAGGGGTCCTCCCGGAGAGCCTAGGGTGTGGGCTCAGGGCGGTAGAAACCTTAGTGAGCGGATAGAGTGCGTTGAGGTTGAGCATTGTAAAGACCTTGTGGTAATCTCCCCTAGATTCGTATGTCCAAGGAAACGCGTGTATATATCAAGGCGATTACCTCTTGTGGGTAAAGTGTGCGAACTCTGCAGAGTAAGAAAACTATCATGATAGCCGTGCTCATGGTCAAGAGCGGTACTGAGAACTTGCTTGATATAGTTTTTATTTTTACAAAAACCATTTGTGTTGAAAAGGGGAAGGCTGGGGTGTGACCCTAGGGATTTGAGAAAGGCCTGGTCGGGGACTAGTGGTAATTACGGGAATACCCGAGCATTGAGTGGATGGAGCCACTCAATGGTATAGGAGGTGGGACCTCCACTAATACTTTACAAATGAAAACTCATTTATAAAATAGATTTGTTAAAAATGCTAAGTCTCAGGATTTTCTACTACTCCTCTATTTCAAATTTGGCTTTGTGCAAATGAAAGAAACCTAAAGCTTCCCTTGACTATCCCTGCATCTATACAACTGCATTGTGTGTTGGCTCACGAGTACGGTTGTGTACTCAGGCCCTGCCATTATAATCTTTTCAGACTCGTATGATCAAGACCCCTGCGACCACTACTACCTAGAGGCTGAATCGGATGGCGTGGAAGAAGATGAATCTTAGGCCGGGACCTCCAGTCGCTTGCCTGTGTGCAGAGTGAATGGATCCACTACGACTTGTTCTGCTTCTGCCCTGGTCTTTGTTTTTGTATCCTAGTTTTTGTAAGATTTGTGCCTTATGGCTCTTTTGTAAAACAATTGGCCGTACCCCCCACCTCGAGACCTCCCCAAGACCTCCGCTTGGACCTCCTCTGAGATATCTCCAGGACCTTCCCTTGGACCCCCTCTAAGAAATCTTGAGATCTCCTCTTGGACCTTCTCTGAGACCTCTCCAGGGCTTCCCATTGGACCTCCTAAAATCACCCAGACCTCCTCATGAACTACATGACCTTTTAGGATCTCCCAAGACCTCCTCATAAACTACTGGACCTCCTCCAAATCCTCCAGGACCTTCGTAGGATCTCCAAGACCTCCTAAGACCTCCCCATACCTCCTCATGCACTACAGGACCTCCTCCGGATCTTCCAGGACCTCCACAGGACCTCCCCCTCTGGACCTCCTAGGACCTCCCTTAACCTCATCTGGATCTCCCCAGACCTCCAGGACCTCCTCAGGAACTTCTAGGGTCTCCTCAGGACCTCCACAAGACTTCCTAAACCCTTTTGTCGTATCCTCAGGACCTCCTCAACCCCTTTTTCATATCCTCACGACCTCCCCAGCCCGTCTCTACAGTGTTCCTCAGGACCTCCCCAGCCCGTCTCTACAGTGTTCCTCAGGACCTCCCCAGGACGTCTCTACAGCATCTCTTAAGACCTCCCCAAGACCACTACAGGACTCCCTTAGGACCTCTTCTAGACCACCAGGGATCTCCACAAGACCTCTGCAGGACTTCCACAGGACCTCTTCAAGACCTCCCCATGATCTCCTCGGGACAACTCCAGGTTTCCCTCGGGACTTCTTCAGAACTTTCCCAGGATCTTCAGGACCACCCCGAGACCTCTCTAGAACCTCTCCGGGACCACCCCAGGACCTTCTCTACAACCAGGTGTGGTTGTACCACATCCATCAGCCATTACCTGGTCGTAGGCCTGCCTTGGGCTGGCTTTGGGGACTGATCAAGACTGAAGATCTAGACGGCTACATGGTCAGTTATGGGTGTTGTGCCAGACTGAAGATCAAGAAGGCCAATAACTAGGTCGCAAGCCCACAGTCGATTGCCAGTGGGCATATCGTGAGGGATTCCACACGCTGTGCTTTGGCACTTCTTCCACTGCTAGCTCCCTGAGTGTATTTGGCCTATTCGGCCATTCCGCAAGGCAAAAGCTGTAAGGTATGTTTGTACTTTGTTTAGTATTATGAATTAATTGAACAATTTTGAGATATGCATTTTGAACCAACAATGTAACTGTATGTGTCAGCTACTGATCTAGGGAATGACACAACTATGCATAGTGGATCCCAAGCTCCAAATTTGGGGTTTGACATTCCTCCACGTCTTCCGGGTGGTCTCCAGCTTCCGGCGAGCTAACCTCGCCACTGACTATGGGTTCGTAGAGGACATTTGAGACCTCGATTATGTACTTTTCAAGATCCCCCTATTTCGGTGCCATTGGATCAAACTTCCACAGGGTGTGAAAGTCAACAAGTATGGCGTCACTACTGTAGACCTCGAACGTGTCAGATACAAGGACAAACCATTCGTACTTGCTAAGAAAGTTGTTCAAGTTTTTTTTATGTAACGGACCCAACAAATATGAACTACAACGTAGTTCTTCATGGAGAAAGAAGGATTGTCGGAGTTGAAAATGTCGTGGATGAGGAAGAGTACAATCAATTTAATGAGTTGCCGCTTTTCGGAGATGGCATCAGGCTCGAGGAAGAACCCAATGAGGAAGCTAGCTATATGTGCATCGATCATCGTGAATGGCTTTTTTTAAAAGGAAATAGCAAGTGGAATGATCCCACACAGTGAACACCAATTTAGAAATTGTTCCATTGTAATTAAGAAACTCGGCATGTAATTAAGAAATTATTCCATTGTAATTGATTCAATAATTAATAAATTATTCCATATTTGATTATATCTGCTTTCTTGTTTTCAGAGGGCATGGCTAGCATTTTCTGAGATTAGCCGAAAAACAGAATATTTTTTAGCTATAGAAGGAACTATCACAGGCGGTTTAGTGGAACAAATCATCTGTGATATGGTCACATATCATAAATGGTTATATTCCAGAACCGTCTATGATATGTGACCATATCACAGATGGTTATGTTTTAGAACCGTCTATGATATCCCTTTATTAGTAGGGCCCCGCTAGGATTTGCACCCTTACTCCTCACTCGCCCGTCCTGCTCCCCAGCGCCCTTACTATTTCGGCCGGCTCTTCGTCACCCTCCGCTGCTACATCTCCCTTCATGCCTGTATCTCCACCAGCGCGAAGTCCCCTCCTCCGGTTCTTCATTGCCACCGCACCCTCCTCTTCTACCACTCTCCTTCTCCGTCGTCGCCCACCCGTCGCTCGATCTCCTCAGTAAGCCCTCACCTAGCCTTGATCTGTTTCACATTCTTTTCCCCTAATATGTGATGTGAGCGACCGAATATTTCTGCGTGATCCCGTCTATTTCTTTTCCTGCATGTGTGCATCCATTGTTGGATCATTGGCGGATTTGGTGATATGTTATAGAAATAACCATTGAATGGCTCCTTTTGCTGTTTCCTATAATTGTTATAGAAATTTCAATTCATTTGATGATAGAAATCACATGATCCACATCCTTCCTTTTGTATTAACTAGAGTGTAAAAGGAACACTTAAAATTGAGTAAGATGTAGAACTGAGTTGGTTGTAGTGTAATTGAATGGCTCCTTTTGTTGTTTCCTATAACCCTGTTGGTGTTCTCAGAAAGGTAGGCAGTTGGACCACACCATTGACATATACTGCTCTTTGATTGATGCATTATGGAATTGGCACTTCAGGTATCCTGACTTTGGTAGCTGGTGAACTTTTCTGTAGTTCATATTCTTGTGCTTGTAGACTTTTCTGTTGATCTTCCTGTAACTATTTCTGTTTCATGCATCATCACATGTCTCTCTTAATCCACACTTCTCCCCTATAGTCATAGTATCTAGAAACTTGCAACCTCTGGAACTTTTACACTGTTGATTCACATGCCATTACCACTGCGTATACTTTTAGGCTGCTACTTTGAAATCAACTTTAGGTGAAGTTCTATGATTTCCACCTTTCATTTTTCATCTTCCCTTGCCACCTTTCATGCTCATTTTTCATTGTCATATCATTAGCACATTATATAGTACCAGTTTATGCAATGTTCTATATGTTAGCAAACTTCAATCAATCAACCTTCTACATTATCGAAAAAATCCGAGGTGTTCTATTAAATAATTTTCCATTTCTTCCCCATCCTTTTTGAACTCTATTTCTCATGAGAATTGAATTGCATGGTCTGTTGCGTACGCATGACCTTAAGCTCAAAACAAGTGTGAACATAATCTTTGATCGATTTGTTTATATGAGCTAACATTTTTTCTTGTTGTGGATTTTTGCACATTCGAGTGCAATTTGCTTTTGTGGAGACTGTGTTGAGCCTTAATGCCATGCGTAGGTAGAAGCCCTTGCAATCGTATTCTCATAATAGAGAGAGCTAAAAATGGATGGGGGGAGATAGGAATTTATTTAACAGCACAGTTGGGATTTTTTCGGGATTGTGGAAGGTTGATAAAGTGGAATAGGTTGGGATATGGAACATTGGAAAGGCGAGTGATTTACCTTAGAAATAATAATTTGAAATTATATATTTTTTGTTGGTTTTGCTTCTCAGAGATGGCGTCCGCACAGTCTTCGTCGCCGTCATCGATATCACCGAATGCGTCTAGCGCTCTGATGAAAAGGGTACCTAAGCGAGATGGTAAAGGAATATAAAAAAGGCCTGAGGGCCGAATGACCATTATGGAGATCAGTCCCATTGGGGTCCCTCTGCATCCGAAGAAAGCAACGGTAGCATTCTGGATCACCTGCGGGATAGTTGCAAAGAACGGGTCCCCATCATCACACCAAGCTGGAAGCTCTAACAGATAAAGAGAAAGAGCAGCTGTGGGAAGAAATTTTAAGATTGTTCGAGATCCCAGTAGAAGTCCAGGGACTAGTGCGACGGCAGGCATTCCTCGAGATGGGAAAAGTGTGGAAGACCTTCAAGAGTACGCTTGTCATGGAGTACGTGAACAAGGATCGAGCGCCCTTCACGAAGTATCATTTCGTGTCGCCGGATACATGAGACACCTTTATGTGGATGAAGACGATGACCAAATGCCAGGAGCAAAGTGCGACGCACAAGGCTATCCAGACATAAAACATTCACCCCCACAGACTCAGCACCGCTGGGTACACAGGTAAAATCCCACAATAGAGGAGGGAGGACGAGGAGGCAATCCGGTGGGAGGCCTCCCCACCATTTGCCGGGATCACAGACGAGCATGCTCAAAACTGGTTAAGAGCGAGGTCATCAACCACGTCTTCAGACGCCATCTCTTTCATAAACCTGATAGGCAAGGAAGTGTCCCAACGTCTGGTAAGATATGTCGAACTACCTAGTTGTTAATAAGTCCATAACTTCATAGGGTCTAAAATAACATGATGGCATCTTGCAGCAAACATGGAATACCGAATCTCAACGTCTGGTAAGATATGTCGAACTACCTAGTTGTTAATAAGTCCATAACTTCATAGGGTCTAAAATAACATGATGGCATCTTGCAGCAAACATGGAATACCGAATCTTCCCAAGGCTCCTTCGAAGCAGTCAGTGAGAAAGATATACTATCCACAGTCCTGAGAAACAAGGAGCACCTGGGTCGCACGCGAGGCCTTAGGGTTTACGTACCTTAGAGGTAGGGATTCCCACACGACTCCGAGCCGTATAGGAGTAGGAAGAGATCCAAGGCCGAGCGCGAGGAACGGTTGAAAGAGGTGATTCGTGCAGAATTTCGAGGACAAATAACATCATTACAGGAACAAATGAATCAAGTCCTCAACCAATAGCAAGCCATCCCCATTATTTTGGGAGCCAGTCCCCCTCAACGTTAGAGTAGCTGCACGTCGACACCACTTTCTGAATATAGCGACGTCCATTTACCTATCGACGACAACTAGGTAATGTACATATCTGGAATGCTCCAAAGGTAGACATGTAGGACACCTTAGCAAATTGTGTATTGTTTTGTAGGAGCCCACGCTCTGCAAGCTCCAAGTGAGGCTGGTTGGGTCCATTTCTATTGAGGCTGGGCGGGGAATGGCATTTCTATGCCAGGTAGGGATAGTGCTGCATGGTGCCCAGTTGGTGCAGGGTTACGCCAAGGTCCAGGTGGACATGGTATATGACACTTTCATGGTCGTCCCGCTGGAGAAGCCCCCGAATGAAGACATCATAACAATAGGGGATGCCGTGCACAATTTTGTCCAGTGGCCCAAGAGGGACATCTTCCTAGACCCTACAGTGCCACGATCTCTACACGACCATGCCTCTCCAACAGAACCCTCGATGACTCCACCTCAACATCCTCTTCAGAAGCCCTTCGTATTTGTTCCTGTGGAGATGACGCCGAAAAAATAATAAAAGCGTGCCGAGTCATCTCCCGAGAAGACGTATAGCAGGCAAGGCGCTAAGGTCAAATCAAAGAACATTAAGGCACCTCGCAAGCCCTGGATGTTATCCCTCAGAAGGCCGTTGGTCCCCGACACACTATTACCTTGCCTTTTAATGGGTTGCGATAGTTTGCATGCCTGGTACATGAGGAGGACCAATGAGCGGAGGAAAAACCGGCCTACTGGATTCACCGTCAGATACATGGAGAGGCATTTCCTCCATGAGCCAAGCTTCTTCGTCGTGGGCTTCGAAGACTTATTCGAACTATTCAACCTCGATGCCCTCGACGCTTCACTTCTACGATACTAGACACTGTAAGTGTGTACAATCAGGTTCTACATTCATGTAATACCAATAAATGTCATAACTCATTGCTTATGTATAGATACATGATGCAAGAAACCCGACGATCGCGAGAACCGGTGGGTTTCCTCGACCCACAGTTGATCTCTGAGCAATGCATCACCCAAAACGCGTCCTACGTCGAGAAGTACATAACGATGGGATTGCTTACTCATGGCAACAAGGACTACATACTGGTGCCTTACAACCAGAGGTAAGTGCTCCACTACTTGCTATACCAATTTTATTTGTATTTTATACGCAACACGAACTTTGGTTTAATGACTATAACGACATACATGAGTAGGTGGTACTGGATCCTTATAGTCATTGTACCCAAGTGGAACATAGTAATATACCTTAATTCCCTACTCAACAACAACCATGACTTCACCCTTGTGCAAGAAATACTCGACAAGTATGCTCATTTCCTTCATACATAACTCTATTGTAGTCTTTCTTCATTTGAAATGGCCGAGGATAACTTTTTGAATCACGTAGGTCATTCAGCGCCTATGTTGTCAGGGGAGGGAGACACATGGAATCGAGCGCCACACTGAAACACAAGACGTGATTTTGATTACCGCTACAACACAATAATCCTGTATCACACTTCGTAGTAATGCCTCTCGAACTGACTATACCTATATATGTAATTCTATTTTTGAAGTGACACCAGCAACTACAAGACCACCTATGTGCATTCTATGTTTGCTGTCATATGCATGAAATTATAAGTGCTAAGACGAATGATCTAGAGGTTTGTCAATCTCACAATAATTATTTCCTAATTATCAATTTAAATATATATGCTTACTAATTTACTCCTCCTAGCGACAGGGCATGACAATCAAATCTAGTGCATTTGATCTGGACGAAGTCTTGGATGTTCAAGGATGGCTCTCCACCTTCATCATGACGGAGATCATTCACTCGAAAGGCGAGTTTCAGTTCAGCTACACCGCTTAATACATGTTCAAAAAATTGATTCACTTGTAATTCATTCAATTGTAATTCACTTTGAGTTGTAATTCAATTGCAACTCTAGCGACAATACATGAACATTCTTTTGTAATCGATTTTGAGTTGTAATCACTTTGAGTTGTACGATTCACTTATCTGTGATTTATCTGCTTTTCTGCTTGCTTGTTTTCAGAGGGCATGTCTAGCATTTCTTGAGGCTAGCCGAAAAACACAAAAATATTTAGGTATAGAACAAACTATCATAGAAGGTTTTATGGTATAAACCGTATGTGAAGGCCTACTATCATAGATGGCTACCACCAACAATCTTATGTGATATGTCGGATATTACAGATGGTTCTTTTTTACTAACCATTTGTGATATGCCTCCAATCACAAACGATTGGTACATATAACTGTATGTGATGACCGACGTATTACAGACGATTTTTGGTAGAAGCCGTTTGTGATAGTAGGCCTTCATAGACGGCTTTGACCAAAAACCTCTGTGTTGTGACTTATCACAGATAGCTCAGAAACCGTCTGTTATCACAGACACGTAAATTTAAACGGTTCGGAAACCATCTGTGATGACTGTTTAGAACCATTTGTGATGACCCTTTGTGTAGTAGTGCTTGCCCCGACTCCCTCATCGTCCTCGATGGTGCACTGGCGCCTCACCGCCTCCCTTCCTCCAGCTATCGACGGCGCTGGCCGCTTGCTCCCGCCTTGACCCCTCCTCCGTGTCGATGGTGCACTAGCGTGCCCCTTGTTGGTTCGTCGCCTCCCCTCCGCGGCTCCTCCGGCTACCTGCGAGGTCGCAGCAGCTCACCCGCCCCAACTTTGTCCTCAGTGGTGCACTGGTGCCTTGTTGCCTCCCTTCCTCGCCGTTAGCAGCCTCAGGTCCTCTAGTGCGTCTTCCACTCGACCTCTCCTCAATCGATTTGAGAATTTTGGAACGGGAATGCGAGGTGGGAACTGGTGGGGACGTGGGTTGGGGGTCGATGTGAGCAAGTGAGGCTGTAGTTCGGCCTTGTGGACTTCGACAAAGGTCCACAAATTCTTTTGTTCGTCCTCCTTCTTCTTGTGCAAATCGACTATGCCCGCTAGACGGCCGGAGCTTGGGGTTGGATGGGCGGGGGTGGTTCCGGCGCCGACAGGGGGTATGGGGGTAGGTTCAAGCCCGATGAAGACCCCTTCATGGCTTGTTAGTTTTCAACGACATACCTCTTTGTGGCTAAAAAATTATCATCCACCACAGCTTAGGCAAATGATGGTAATAGAATGAGTGTACGACGGGTTGATCGTACATCTCAAAAACATTTGGCACACCACAACTGTGGTAAGGAACCAAACACATACCACAAAAAAGTGGCAAATTATTGGAACGAAATAGCGACTAGAGGGAGATGAATATGAGCCTATTTTTTCTCACTGGTATCTAGCTTTCTTTTCACTCTAATAGCTATGTAAAACTATGACTATCAAGGTATCAAGATCACAGCGAAAGACTTGATCTGAAACCAAGATCAACGCCCCTCTATCGGTTTGACCATCATAGCACGACCGGTCGAACTGTCACTACTAGGGAAAACCTCATCACAGACGGTTCGGAACCGTCATCACAGACGGTTTCCGAACAGTCTGAATTTGTTCGTCTGTGATGATATGAGGTCATCACAGACGGTTTTTGAACCGTCTGTGAAAACTCCTCACAGGCGGTTCTGAACAAGAACCGTCTGTGATGATTTTTCACAGACAGTTCTTGTTTAGAACCATCTGTGATAGCCTTTTTTGTTGCAAAAAACCCGAAAACAACTGCTAAAACTTCGGAGGCTGTTTTGAGGCCCTAAACGACTTTTTTTGGGGGTTTTCACTTTGTCTAAAGTCTCCTGAGCCTCGCGAATGAATCTAATATGAATTTTTCATTACCTTTCCAACGAGCCAAAGAACGTCACAATCCGAGTTCGTATGCAAAAGTTATGGCGGTTTTACCGGACAGTGCGCGATCTACCATCTATATTTTTGCCCAAACCAAATAACTCAACATGAACTACACATGCACAGAGAGCCTCCAACAATAAACCACAACATCACCCACATCACAGTAGCATCAACTCAATCCATTTACAGAGCACTAACACTAGCTCTCAGTAATCCACATCACGAGCAAAGGGGAGTAGAGAGTGAGGTCGTGGGAGGCCGGGCGGCAAGTGGAGGAGGCCGAGGCGGCGAGGTCGTGGGAGGCCGGTGGCAGCGAGGCTGAGGCGAGGTGGAGGCCGAGGCGACGGTTCGGAGGAGGCCGGTGACGATGAGGTCGGGGCGAGTTGGAGGAGGCTGCGGGTGACAAGCTTGGGGGAGGTCGGGTCGCAACGTGTGGGGAGGAGAGATGGCAGAGGAGGAGATGGAGGTATGAGGTGTGAGGAGGAGAGACGACAGAGGCGCAAGGTTATATAAAGCGAGTTTGACGCCGCCCATTATGTCTAAATTTTCATTTCCGCCCAACAATCGAGAGCGGTTCTTGTTAAGAACCGCTCGTGATCGTAACTATCATGCAGATGCTTTGTAACTAGAACCATTCGTGTTAATTCACGACGGTTGTTCTCAAGAACCGTCTGTGATAGCGGTGATATCACGAGCGGTTTTTAATAGAACCGTCGTGATCATTCCTGAGCGGTTCTAGTTTCAAACCGTCGTGATAACGGTGATTATCATAGATAGTTTTAATAGAACCATCAGGAATGATCACGAGCGGTTCTATTAAAAACCGTGCATGATAGGTGCGTATCACAGACGGTTCATAATAAGAACCGTTTGTGATAGCCTATGCCTGGTTCCGATAGACTCAACACAGACGGTTCCTTTTGAACCTTCTGTGATGAGGCGTCTGCTATTGCATGTTTTGTAGTAGTGTGTAGGCCGATTTGACCGCCATAGCATGGGCGTTTTGACCGCTCCACTCCATTGTCTGAAAATAGCATGACGATGAATCCACAAATCAACATAACTTTTGATCTAGTGATCCAAATCACCTAAGATTTCAGACATAACTCAACAAGAAGGTTAGGAACCTATTCCAATAGAAGATCGAGACGATCATAACCAAGGTTCCACAAATTTCTTGATTGAGGGAAAGAAGGCTCAAAACCAGAGAAAAAGCTAAACTTGATCTAAAGGCTTAGTCGTGGATGAATGATGGTCAGGATGACCTTAGGTTAGATCCCATAAGTCCTAGCAAAGTAGACCACAATAAAAGACTAAGGCAAAACCCATAGAACACAAGAACCCCAAAATCACCAAAGAGAGAGCAAAAACACAAGAGAGAACTCATCTTGGCACAAACTTGATTGGATTGATATGAGGAATTGTAGGTTTACAGTCACTCCACCATGGAGGATAGAAACTCACTCATGAGCACTCAATCTCTCAACATCTCTCTCAAACCCTCGCTTCCTATATTCTCCCTACTTTCGGCAAATCTCAAATTAGGGTTTCCAAGGCTTGGTTGTACAATTCATGCACCAACCCTTAGACAGTGGAGGCTAGTTCTAGAGATAAAACATTAACGGACACTCGTTAAGCCCACACACAAACGGGTCTAAACTTACGTACGCTTCTAAAAAACGGATGACAACCCGGGTCTCTTGAATCCGTCTCTTCGTAATCTTATCCTTCCCATGACCTAAATCGCTTCTCCTTTGTGCCGTCTTGTGCCGCAATTTCTTCAACGTAACCAACCTGGTATTTTTAGCGAAGATACTAAAATACCCCTTCTCGATCCTTCTCCATGACCGAGTCCAATCATCGTAAAGCAATCCCATGCTCCATCACGCGTAGGTTCATCAATAACTTTCCTTATGCCGGCAACTCTCTCCCATTCGGCTCCCACCTAGACCACCATGGCACTTGCATCGGCCCCAATCCACTTGATGCAACTTCTCGTTCGGTCATTGTTGTCCATCTTGTGCCATGCCTGAGACCAACCACTTTACCCGGCATCCTCGATTGTTATGGCCTCAGCCCTCCTAGCCTAGTCCTGATCATCCTCATCGTTGATCTAGTTGACTCCAAACGTTCCTGCACAACAATGGACCAAAAAATTAATTTTGGGCACACGTTCTTTGCAACTTGACCCACGTTAAGCGAAACATGCATCATGCAACACTTATGCACAAAATCCCATGACTTTTGCCATTTCCACAAATTCACCACAGCTCACTATGCATTAATTTGCACTGGCCGTCAGATCGCCAACCAATGGCCGGTTTGACCACACCTGGCCATTTTGACTGCCAGCCCCGATAGCAGGGGACTGGTGAGATCACCATCGGTTTAACTGCCAACCAATGGTCGGTCAGACAGCTTTCCAAATCTAGAAAACAACATCTCTGGACTTTTCGGCAAAACTCTATCTAGTTTCGCGTTTAGTCTCTATTTTCAATAACACCTGGTACAAACTCACCCCTCAAACACTCTCACACGAGTGCTTGGTGCCCATTCGTCAAAAGCTCACACCGCTGGTCTGGCCACCACCCATGGCCGGTGAGACCTCCCGACCTCGGTCCGTCAGACCGCTCTACAGGGCCGGTCAGATCGTCGACCACCTGACTGTAACTCCAACAAATTGCTAAACCAAGGGTTTACTCTAAACATCTCGACACCGATGACAATTGTTCAACACCTAGATTAGACCTAGATTAGGACTATACACATGGTCTCCACACAAATATTGTAACTCATAACTCTCGCATATGTGTATGTTCGTTTTTGGCTCAAATACACAGTAGCTAGCTTGAACCTTTCTTCGGCAGTTGGCACTAAAGAAAGAACTGCCATGTATATTTAGTCTTTTGCGTCTGTGATGTATGTGGCCAGATTCCAAGGCCCTGTCGAGAGTTTTCCCAATTTCTACATGAATTAAACCATTCCAATCGGTACCTAGTTTTGATGATTGCCTTAATTAAGGACCAAAATGCGATATGCCGCTATGCAAAATAGGAGACCTAAAGTTGTAGGACCAAAAGTACGAATATCCAGTATTCTTGCCCCGAATTTTTTTTAAATAATATTTTTTTTTACAAAACTAGGTCACTGCTCTAAAAAATTACAAAAATAGGTCCCTGTCGTCAGTTCATCTAGCGACAGGGACCCTGAACAGTGGGGGCAGGCTCTTGTCGTCGGTTCAACTGGCGACATGACTCTAGTAATTTTTAAATATAATAAATTAACTCAAAAATTTACGGAATTTTTTGTGAAGCATCCAAATAGAGTGTTCTTACTTGTGTAATGTTTTCATAATTTTATCCTTCTGAATTTGTCTCCAAAATTCATTTAAGTATGCTATCTATAGAATTTGTAAATATACAAAATTAGATCCAAAAATTATGAACTTTTTGTGAACACTCCTTTCATAGTGTAATTGTTTGTGTAATTTTTACAGAATTTTATATGTTATGAAATTGTCCTAACAATTTCAATTTAGGTTTTCAATACGATTGTACTTGATTGTGTAAACCCTTAATTTTTAGATAATTTTAGAAGATATAAAATTTTGAAAACATTACACAAATAATTACACTATGTAAGGAGTATTCACAAAAATTTCATAATTTTGGACCTCATTTTATATATTTACAAATTCTACAAATAGTATACTTAAATGAATTTTGAAGATAAATTCAGAAAGGATAAAATTGTGAAAATATTACACAAGCAAGAACACTCTATTTGGATGCTTCACAAAACATTTCATAATTGTTTGAGTTAATTTACTATATTAAAAAATTCCCAGATTCCTGTTGACAAGAACACCTTATACATTCGGGGTTCTGCCGCTAGTTCAACCGACGGGAGCACATCAACGAGGACCTATTTTTGTAAATTTTTGAGACGGTGGCCTAGTATTGTAATTTTTTTTTTAAAAAATATTATTTCAAAAAAAAATTCTCCTTTCCCTATTATGTGCCCCGTCACAGTGATCCAGTGCCCTTTTCCCCCACATTTGTGTTGCGTACCTATGTAAATGTAGTGCGCAGTCGCTGGGAGAGACACATAGGGTGTGTTTGGTTCCAGTCCGTAGGGTCATCCAGGCTAAAGTGAGTCAGGCTGTGTGGATGCAATATGAGTTGTTTGGTTGGCTATTTCTGTTGAGCTAAGTTGTGCTGAGATGTTGTATAGTTGGGTGCATAAGGACGTTGACCGTAAGTGTAGATACAAGAGACTGTGGAAGGAAAACGTTAGCATGACTTTAATTTTGTCTTAATATATTCTAATAGCCCTTATTTTACCTTAACCCACTTTAATACTACCTAACATGCACTGATCATCTCTTAATAATGTTATTAGCAGAGCCTGTATCTGGAGAAACGGAGAAATTGAGCGTTTTTGCCCAACCTAGTCCGAAGGTATCTTTTGCATCTGCTCAGCCAGGTTACTTTACATGTGCAGCCAACCAAACAAACGAAATAAAAAAGATTCTGCACGTGAGGAGCTTATACACCTAACCAAACACACCCATAGGTATCCTCTGATGCAACTCGCTGGGCGCAAGTACAAGCAAATACATCCGCGAAATATATTTGCAGCGAGATGGCAGACATGCGGCGCAGCCGGGCAGAAACGGCAAGGGCACGTGAAGATGAATTCGTGCAGCGTCTGGCGACGCCTCACGCTAGTGGCTCTGCGGCAGCTAGTGGCCGGTGTCAGCGGCGGACCGGCCGGGCAAGGAGAAAAGTTGCCGCCGCGCGCGTCCGATGACGATGGCGAGCTAGCCACCAAAGGCCAGAGACCAACCTGCCGCAGATGCTCGCATCGATCTGTATTGTGGTGCATGCTGTAATCCGAGGGTTATCTTGGTAATTTCTCAATTAGAAAAAAAACAGAAAATAAATGAAATGGAATAGCGGGCCTACCTATTGGTGAGAGAACGGGAAGAGATAAGGCTGAAAACTCAGCCTCCAGTCCTATCCTTCGCGTGTGCGGCTTGGGCTGCACCCAAGTATGGCATTGTTTTCATGAGCGGCAGCGATGCTGGCAGCGCTAGCGACCCGTGTGCTTCGGCGCCAGCCATTGGCTGCCACCACGTGGCTCCCTTCCTCCTCCTTCTAAAGGTGGCTCCTTTCTCCGTTTTCTCAACCCTGAAAACAATAGAGCAATTCCCCAATTTTGGTTCTTCTTTTTCCCGATTTGGTTTTGGATTTGTGGGGCTTTGAGAGCCACTGCGTTGCCATGGGTGGATCCGGCACCATCGACGGTGAGGACTAGTTTTCCCTCTCTTTGTGCATCTCGGTTTTCCCTCTTGCTTCCTCTCTCTATTAAGGTGTGGTGACGGCTTATATTTGCACCGATTGGGGGTGGAACAGGTTAGCTTTGATTTGATCTTGAGTTGAGGAAGGCTTAAGGTTTTGGTGATTGATGCTTCGTGGGTGCTTTCGGCTGGTGCATCCTCGATTGGTCTTGTGTGGCATTCTCTATATCTCGTCTTTGCACTCTGGTGTGTCTCGGTTTGTGAAGTTGGTATTGTATCTCCGTCAACATCGTTTGGTATTCGCGGCACAGCGGGACGATTGGTTTTCTGAGACAGCGCATTTCGCGTGCCTTGCCCGGTTCTTCTCGGTGGCTTCGAGTGCCATCCGTTTCGAGAGTTTTCTGTTTTTTTTAATTGTATTATTTTACTAAAGTGTGCTGTGCTAGTTGATTCTATATTATGTAACTTTGACTAGTACTGGAAGACTTGGTTTAGTAATGTTGTGAGCTCGGATTAATGATCGATGAAGATTATTGTCACTTATGAAATTGGATTGACAGCGTTAATTATAAATAAGACTTGAACTTGATGTTTGCATACTGTTGTTGCTTGTCATAGCTCTGTTACTTTCATTTGGTTCAGTTGTCTCTCTGTTGACCAAATTTGGCTAGTGGTAATTTCCGTTTGTGCACTGTGATATGCATGTTCCTTTTGTTGGCCGAAAGGACTAAATGCTGTTTTGAGATCTCAATTTTGCATTGTGAGATAATTACTCCCTTTCTGTTGGCCGAAAGTATTGAATGTTGTTTATGACTTGTGATAACTCAATATCTGTTCTTGACATAGAAGTATTGCATTTATTTCAGTTCAAAAGTATAATCTATAGTGTCATATCTAATAAGTGAAGAATATTGAGATCTAATCTTGAGCAGCCCGACATCCGAAGCAAATAATCAAATATTTGAATCTGGGCATTATGCTGATTTTGTATGTTTTCGAGTCCTATCTTTTGAGCATATTATTTTGTTTAATTGACATGAAGAAATTACATGTTTACATGTCATTTTTGTCATTTATACACTGCTAGAAATATGTTCTAATTAAGTTTATTACTGCTGAAATTATATCGAAATATTTACTAAAACCGCTAATATTACTCCAAGCACAGTGGCTATCCTTAAAACCACATCTATTTATATCCACCTACTACAGTACAGAAACAGATTCAAGCATTCACAGAAACAGATTCAAGGAGCCATGACAACTCAAAGTGATCATTACTCAAAATAAACTACAAAAGATCCGCATTTGTTCAAGTATTGTCGCTATAGTTACAACTAGATTACAATTGTTTTGCGTTGAGAGGTTTTAGTGGGGTAATGTTCGGGTTGGCGACGGAGTGAAACTCTCCGTTGTCGTTAATGATTTCGTGTTGATAAAGGCGCAGAGCTTCCTCGAATGTCCTTGATCTCTTCAACGAGTGAATCACATTGTAAATTCAAGGCCTGCCGCTAGCAAGAGTAAAGTGGTAAGATATATATATTTAAATTTATAATTAGGAAATAATTATTTGAGATTGACAAACCTCGTGATCCTTCTTCCTAGTCAGAAGGATTAGGCGCATATGATAGCGAGCGAGATTGCACATAACTCATCATCTTTTTCTTTGGCGGCCTTTGCAAAAATAGAATTACATATATAGGTATAGTCGGTTCGAGACGCGTTATTATGAAGTATGATATAGGATTATAGTGTTGTAGCTGCTTAGGAAAATCCATCCCTGTGTGTTAGTTGGCGCTCTTTCCATTGTATATTCCTTTGTTGGCAACATAATTGATGAGCGACCTACATGATTCAAAAGGTTATCCTCGGCCATTTCAAGCGAATGAAGACTACAATAGAGTTATGTAAGGAGGAAATGAGCATACCTCTCGAGTATTCCTCTTAGAGTCTTTGTCAAGTCGTGCTTGTTGCGGTTTAGGGAATCAAGGTATATCACATGGTTCCTCTTGGGTATAATAACTAAAAGGATCCGATGGTACCTACTCATGTATGTCGCTATAGTCATTAAACCTAAGTTCGTGGTCACAGATAAAGTACAAATGAAATTTGTATAGCAAGTAGTGACACTTACCCACGGTTGTAGGGCACCACTATGTACTTCATGTTAAATCCCGACGAAGCAATGACCTCGTTATGTATTTCTCGACGAAGGATGAGTCTTGTTGGATGGTTTGCAACGATACCACATGTGGGTCGAGGAAACCCACTGGTTCTTTCCATTCCCGGACATTTTTCAGCATGTATCTATACATAAGCAATGAGTTGTGATATTTATTGGTATTACATGAATGTAGAACTTGATTGTACACACTTACAGTGTCCAACATCGTAGAAGCGAGACGTCGAGGCCAACGAGGTTGAATAGTTGAAATAAGTCATTGAAGCCCACGACGAAGTACCTCGTCCTGTTGAAGAAATGCTTGTCCTCGTACTTGACGGTGATTCCAGTATCGCACCCCTTCTTTTGGGTCTTCGCCAAGTACCAGGCATGCAAAGCCTGACAAGCATATCCAGCGTGCATTAATACTGCATCGGAGCACAATGGTTTTCCGATGATGTAGTTCCCGGGTATCGCGGACTTCCTGGACTTGGGAGGCGCCTTAATGTTTGTGGATTTCGATTTGGCCTTAGCGATTGGCAGCGTCTTCTTGTGAGACGACTTCGAAGCGGATCTGACGGCACGCTTTTGTCGTTCCTTTGGCGTCTTCTCCACAGAATCAAGAGGTGGCCTTATGAGGCTAAACATGAGGTGGAGTCATCGAGGGTCCCGTTGGAGAGGAATGGTCGTGTCGGATCGGCCTTCGCTTTCGGTATGCGATGTCCTTCTTGGGCCATCGGATAAAAGAGAGGACAGCATCCCTAGTGTTGTGATCTCTTCGTCGGGCAAATCTTCACGGGACGGCTCGAAATTGACATGTACCATATCCACTGGACCTGGCGTAACCGTGCGCGCCGGTGGGCACCGTGGTTTGCGCCCTTCCTCGTATGGATACACCATCCTCGCGTGACCTCAATACAAAGGACCCATCCATCCTCACTTGGATCTTCAGGCGTCGGCTCCTACAAAACGACACGCAATTAGCTAAGGCGTCCTATAGGTCTATCTTTGGTGCGTCCATAGATGTACGTTACCTTGATGTCGTCTATCGGTAATCGGACGTCGTCATGTTCACTAATTATCTTGACGCGACGCTACTCCGACGTCGAGGAGGACTACCTCCGAATTAGCGGGGCGGCTTGCGATCACGGCTCATGAGTATATCCATTTGACTCGCAATCTGCCATCTCTACTTGAAATTGGTTAGTAATCATCTGTACCAACCGGTTGTCGTGCTCGATCCTGGATCTCTTCCTAGTCCTATACGTGCGATGAGTCGTCCGCGAATCCATGACTCCAAGGCACGTTAACCCCAAAGCCTCGCGTGCGACAGGTGCTCCTTGTTTCCCAAGGTCAGTAGATAGTATATCATTCTCCCGCTCGCATGGAAGGAGCCTTGGGAAGCTTGGGCGATCAAGTCACGCCGCAAGAGGTCATCATGTTATTATAGGCACTATGAAGTGATGGACTTATTAACAACTTAGTAGTTCGACATATTTACCACACGTTGGGACACTTCCGGTCCGCCGGGTTTGTGAAGGAGATCTTTGCCGAAGGCGAGACTTGTGCCCTCGCTTTTAACCGGCTTAGGGAACGCTGGTCTGTGACCTCTCGAAGCGGGTTCTCCTTCTCCGCCGCCCATTCTCGTATTTACAGCGTACCCAGCCGTGTCGAAGTCTGTCTTGGTGAGTGTTTTGTGTCCGAGAGCTTTGTGCGCCGCACTTTGCTCCTTAAATTCGGCCGTCGTTTTCGTAGCCACAAAGGTGTCCCATGCTTCCGCGTCAAGAATTTGTACTACGCGAAGGCGTTTGACCCGTGTTCACGTGCCGTGACAAGAATGCTCTTGAAGGTCCTCCACGATTTACCCATCGTGAGCATCGCCGTCCGTCGCCGCGCGTGCCACATGTTATACGGAATAGTGAACTTCTCTCGAAAGTTACATCCACGGCACGCCTTTTCGCTTCTTTCGTCGAGTCCTTCCACGTTGGTGTGATGATGAGGACCCGTTCCTTACAAGTATCCCGCAGATGGTCCGGAATCTCGCCACGATCTCTTGGGACTCGAGAGGGACCCCAAAGTCACCGACCTCCGTGATGACCGATCGGCCGTGAGGCATTTTCGATTGTCCTCGCCATCTCGCTTCGTGTCATTATCGCCGACGGTGGCGGCGACCTCGTCGCCGCCTCTTCCATCTGCTGGCGTCGGTGTCGGCGTGACCTTGTCGGCGCCTCTTCCATCTATGGCGTCGGTGACGTGGCGAAGACGATGTCTCTGCCATCTAAACACTTGCTATCTATATAAGTTACATATGCAATAAAATGGATTGCAAGTGTCCCAAATTAACATATATATTTAAACTTAATAATATGCTCAACATGTGCAATATTAGCAAATAATCATAAATAATTCCAGCATAAATATGAAACAATTAATCTCAGGAAGAAGTACAGAGGTTGACTATAGAGATCAAGATGGCAAATGAAAAGTTGAATGAGCTCATACAGAGTACTAACATTCCTTAATCCACTAGCTTCTCTAAGGAAGCCTACTTCATCGAGGCCGACACACTGGAGTGTGCCATTTGTTTCATGCCGTGGAGGACTGGCATGAAACAAAGGCACACTCAAGTGTGTCAGGATCGACGAAGGAAATGCTAAGCAAAGGTTTAATCCTGTAGGGCTCGCCGCCTCCCTGCTCCTATTATGTGCTCTCAGAAGGAGAGTAGCTAAAGAACAAGTCTTTGCCATCTCAATCCTATTGTCTATACTCTTCATCGACCCTGACACACTGGAGTGTACCATATGCTTCTTGCCTTGGAGGATTGGCAAGAAGTAAAGGTACACTCAAGTGTGTCAGGATCGACGAAGAAAATGCTAAGCAAAGGTTTAATGCTTCATGTACAGAAGACTAGCCTTTAATGAAGACATAGAACTAGAATCAAGTAAAATGATCGACGAAGGAAATGCTAAGCAAAGGTTTAATCCCAACATAGAAACAAAATAGAATCAAGTAAAACTTTCTTTTTGGATTGTTGTAAAAATGCGCTTTTAGCAAAATTTCAGAATTAATCCCAACAAAATTAATTAGCATTAAAGCATAATTTCTAAAGAATTTAACACTCCTTAATCCACCAGCTTCTCTAAGGAAATGCAAAGGAATCACAGGCGGTTCTTAATAAGAACCGTCTGCGGATTAAATTCTCACCAATAAAAGGTCTAGAGATTAACGAAGGCATGCAGACACTATTCCAACATATTGATTGATGATATTATGTGCTCTCGAAGGAGAGTAGCTAAAGAACAAGTCTTTGCCATCTCAATCCTATTGTCTATACTCTTCATTAAATGAATATGATAATATAAATTCAAACTATGAGTCTAAACAATACTTTGCTTAAGCTGTCAAACGATCTCAACTGTTAACTAAAAGCAGTTAAACTTCGATCAAGCAGAGGTTGACTACAGAGATCAAGATGGCAAATGAAAAGTTGAATGGGCTCATACTGAGACTACTAGAAGAATCACAAACTAGTCATTAGATTACCAACTAAAACTGAATACTCTCAACAGAGGCGAACATGAAGAATCGAATAACTAGCTTTCAACCGAAAGTAACCAATTAACAATACATCATATTGATAGTAGCAAGTAATACAATAGAGCTCAAGTATGAACTAACTATCACATTCAATCTCAATTATAAGGCAGAGTTCATCACGAGCATGTCAACAAAGCCCACCGATCAATTTGCAATGAGCGATGAGCTCAACCGAAAGTAACCAATTAACGAAGAGATCATATTGGCGGTAGCAAGTAATACAATAGAGCTCAAGTATGAACTAACTATCACATTCAATCTCATTATAAGACATAGTTCATCACAGAGCATGTCAACAAAGCCCCTTGATCAACAAAGCCGAAGCGCCACAGAGGAGCAATACTCACAGAGAGGATGCCGCACAAGAACTCACGGTGCAAGGAGGAGGCCGACACGGGAGGAGGGGGGCGGGAGAAGGCCGGTCAGAGGGAGGAGGACGACGCGGGAGAAGGCGGTGCAGAGGGAGGAGGCCCACCCGGGAGGAGGACGGCGGCGTCGAGGTCTGGAGGCGGCGACGTCGGGCTTACTGGCGAGGAGGTGAACGGGGCGCCGTGGTCGGCGGCGGCACCGAGGTCGGCGCCGAGGTCGGGGCGGCACCGATGTTGAAGGCGCCGAGGTCGGGGCGCCGAGGTTGGGGGCGGCGCATCGAGGTCGGGCGGCGCGCCGAGGTCGGGCGGCGGCGCCGAGGTCGTAGTCGGCGGTGAACTACGGGCGAGCCCTAAACCCTAGAGGAGGTGAACGAGCGCGCGAGAGCCTAAGGGGCGCGGGTGAGGAAGTGACAAGTGAGAGCAAAACCCTAGCGTTTCCCGCCTTATAAAAAGTATATCACAGACGGTTTATAACGAGAACCGTCTGTGATAATAATATCACAGACGGTTCTATAAAAGAACCGTCTGTGATAATCATAGACGGTTTTTAACTACAACCGCAAATGCGTGATATGAACGTATATCCTGAGCGGTTTTAACTAGAACCGCTCAGGATTCCTTTTCCTGACGGTTATACAACGGAACCGTCTGTGATAACTCTCTTCATTTTCCCGCGTGTCTCTTCGTCTTCATTTTCCTGCGTGTGTCTCTTCGTCTCACGATCACACGGCGCGGCTTCATCTCTTCATTTTCCAACGTCGCTCTGACTCCCCAAATATCTCTTCGTCTCCGTTTCGGCTTTAGATGAAATTGTTCTATATATAGATGTGTCCCTTCTACAATGTATTTCACACAACCTCCTTGATCCCCTTTCTCCACAAAAAAGAAATGGCTGCCTCCTCTTTCAGACACTTTGTCTGACGCACCTCTCTCACAGACGTTGAGTCGTCTTCTTGGAAGAACACTATTTCAACAATTTCTTCACTCCTCTGTCCGAGAATTTGCAGGCGGGTGACGGCCACCTTCCGCCGTCTTGACATTCTCCTCCGCCGTGTCTTAGGGTGATCTCCCACTTCGGCGAGTTTACCGTGTCGTCGGCGTGGTCCTCCAAAACGAAGTTGCACGTCTCCAGGAGGCTTGTCGTCACTTGGACTGCTTAATCAAGGCAGCAGGCGATCGATTCGACCAGGCCGAGACCCCTCAAGCAAGAGAAGAGAGCCTATGGGCTCTCTTCGACTTGATTCAACGATCGAGGGTCTTGGGACACACTCGAGCAATGGCGTCGGTGGTGGGCGTATTCAGATTCGTTCGATCTTAAACCGTCCGCCCCCGACGCCGCCGCCTACGAAGTATTGAAGACGGAGATAGCAGCCTACCTCCACCACTAGATAGGTTTCTAGTTTTTAATCTTTTGTAAGCTCCGCCACGTTGTTTGGCTATATATATGAAAATTCCAAAATTAAAAAAAGTTTGGAGGAGAAGTTACTATATCTATTTGCCCATAGTAAGAGCTAGATCCTCATCCCATCGATGCATGAAGTGTGGAGGTATGTTGATCTGGAGCCGTGGCGGGGGCGGCCGGGTTGCTCCGCTGCGGCGATGGCAGAGAAAGCGGCGTCATCGCAAAGCGGCGATGAAGGGACACGACGCAGCGCGCGAGGATATCCGAGCGGTTCTTAATAAGAACCGTCTGCATGATAAAATATCCTGAGCGGTTCTAAATAAGAACCGCTCGTGATACTACGACGATTTGTAACGTAAAACCGCTCGTGATTAGAGATTATCACGCAGCGGTTTGTGAATAGAACCGCTCGTGATACTTCATAAACGGTTCTATTTCTCAACCGTCAGTGATAGTGACTATCACGAGCGGTTCTAAAAATACCGTCTCGTGATAGTTGTTCGCGCCCGACCACGGGTTGGATGACCCAACACGAGCGGTTCCAAAGGAACCAAATGCGTGATGGGGCGTCTACTATAGCCTGTTTTGTAGTAGTGTGTTCTTTATCTTGTATTATGCGACGAGGCTAGATAAGGTTGTACATGAACCAAGCGAGGAAAATATGTGGCATGCGGATCATATAACGATGTACCGTAACCTCCGACTCGTGTGCATTTTGAAAGTTACGGTACATCGTTATATGATCTGCACGTCACGCATTTCCCTCAGTTGGTTCATGCGTAGTGTTATCTAGCCTGTGGTAAAATACAATATTAAAGAATATTATCCACAGAAAACTGATAAATTAACAAAGAGCGTCCTATAGCATAAAAAATAGGTTTGTGCAACTAGTCTCCACGGCAATCTCTTTTCTTGCTGAGCTCACCTCATCACATAGTAACACCTTCGATGCATGTTCAAGGAACAAAACATCACCATTATCCTATAGCATAAAAAATAGGCTTGCTAGAACATTACAGTAGTGATGAGAAATAGGAAATTTTGAAGCACGATTGATTTCTGACTCTAAGTTCATAACAGTAACAACTAAGAAGACTTCAAGAGATGACCTCTGATTTGATAGATGCAAATGATTCGATTGTATTACCTGACTGATTCTAAATGAAAGACAGAAAGCACAATCATCTTTAAATAAGTTGATTGGTTGTTGTCTTCTTGCGACATGACAAAAACGTAGCAACGATGTTAGTGCACCGTACAGTGAAGAACGTAACAAGAATGCAAATTATGCATAACTCGTACAAGTTTCGATGTACATAAGAAAATAAGGCTGAAAAAACATTACATTACGGCACCGAATAACGACCAGATGAGCTTGGACTGTTGGGAGAATTCTTCGCTGAGTGCCCAGGGGTCTTGCATATCCTGCACTTGCTTGTACGTTGGCTGGCATCCATGTAATTCCGGAAGCGCCGCGTCTGCCGTCGCCTCTTTGCTATTGTCTTCAAATCCTTGTTCAGGCCCCATTGCACCATGTCTGGCTAAAGATCCTTGTACTTCATTTCCAGGCCGTACGAGTGAAACTCCGCACTCCATGTACCAAAAAGGTGCTGCATACTCGGAGATGTACGGCGTACACATTTGCCTCATTTGCGAACAAGCCTTGTACAAGTGCGAGCATGGCTTTTGCAGGAGCTTTGGCTAGTTGCATGTGCATGTCGCCACATCACCCAGGGTGCATGCCTGTTTCCTTTCCCTTTTGGCATGACTGTTGACGTGTTTCTGCCAAAGTCTGATCTCGTACTTTCTTCTAAGGTCATCGATCACCCAGATGTCGTGCATCTGGGCCTTCTCTATTTTCTTGTCCATATGTCTCTGCATGTTCTCGGACCATTGCTTGCCTTCCTCCATCTGTTGCTTGGTTACGGTGGCTCTATTGATGAAGTAATAGTGTGATTCCATGTCTCCTCGACGATCGTAGTGACAGGGAGGCACCGCACACCTTTGAGGACGCTGATGTACACTTCGGACATGTTGGTCGTCATAATCCCGTACCTTGCACCGTCCGTGTCATACAGGAGGGACCATTTCTCTAATTCAGGAGCGTGGCCATTAATCCACTCGGAGAAACTTATGGCACTATGGGGTTGCTCTCCCTCTAGTACCCCTAGAGTGGACTTCTTTGTATGCCTCGTAGTCCGGTGTTCGATGACTCTCCAGATGGAGTCAAACTTTTGCCTCTGGTTCTGCAGACACAATGTCTTGAACGTCTTCATAATGTCTTGGCTGCGGAACCACTTGAACAAGTTAGATGCAAGATACCTCATGCACCACCTAGATTGCATGTCATTCCACTGGTAAGGGGGACTGTCCCATGCTGCATGGTGTTGACGGCCACCAACAACCCAGCATTGCGGTCTGTGATAAGGCATACATTGGGTCGGTCTCCCACCACCACCGTCTTCATGTTCGACAGGAACTACAGCCAACTGGATGTGTTCTCGCTCTCTACAAAGGCAAATGCCACAGGGAGAAGCTAACCATTCGCGTCGGCCACTACCGCGGTGAGGATCGTGCCCTTGTACCTCCCTGTGAGGAAAATGCCATCCATCGTCATCACGGGACGACAGAACTGGAAGCCCCCAATGGCCTGAGCGAAATCCCAGAACACCCGGTCCAGTATGAAGCGGTTGGTCCCTTTCTCAGCATCTTCATGCTCAAGCTTGTTTATGTACGTGCCGGGGTTTGATTCGGTAATTTGGTGAAGCAATCTCGGCACAAGGTTGTACGCATCTTCGTATGTCCCGTACATGGACTCGATGACTATATGCTTGGCTCGTTGGGCCTTGCCGTAGCTGACTGGATAGCTAACGTGATTGGCGACTTGCAACATCGGCAGCTTGGGGGAGACGGACATGTCTGCTGCAACTAGGTGCTTGACGAGATTCACCACATATGCGGAAGTCACACTCCGATGCTGCCGTAGGGGCTCACTAAGCTCGCAAGTGTGGTCAGTCACCGCCTTGACCGCGAATACCGAGCTGGAGATCTTTGCTCGGTGAGCGCTGACGTTGGCAGGGCAGCCTTCCACTACACACCTCACTGCGTAATGTCTGGGGATAGACCGGAGCACTCGGTACACACGGCTGATGGACAAGACATATCGTGCTATAGCTTTTTTCATGGCCTCCTTGCTAGGGAAGCGCTGCCCTACTAAGAGGGTCTCGGCATCAAACCCCCAGTGGGATCCTTCTTCTTGCGGCAGTACGAGCGAACGCACTGCGACATCGTCAAGTCTCGATGCCACATAAGGCACCTCCAATGACATAATTCCCCTGGTTTGGACCACCGACTTGGTTTGCGTCATCATCACTTCCATTCGAGTTTGGGTCAGCGTCCTCGTCGGACTCCAACGTGACAGGCTAGTCTGGTAGATACTCGTGGCAGTCAATGAGGGCCGACCACCATGATTCCGCCCTCTCATTTTGCACAAAATTATGCACGGGACAATCCTCCGTGGCAGCACATTCCGTGCTACCGTTTTCAGGCTCGGACTACGGTTGCCCGCTTGTAGAGGCCTCGACATCATCAAGGTGGCCCAGCGCCTTGGGTACGAAATTCACGTACACCATCTGCCTCCCGTAAATGGTCGCCTCGGGCTAGGAGGCAATCTGCATGTACTGGCTCCATGCCACGCTTCCAGCCACCTTAACAAGCTCCCACACATCATTCGTGCAAGCGATCCCCTCGATCACAACTTTCTTCCTCGTTGTCTCCGTGATGAACTCCCTTCGGATGCAACTCCGAAGCTTGTGAATATTCATCGCGTTGAGGCCTTCCGCCTAGACCACCTTGTACTGGCATCTCGATAGGTCCAACCCGCCGGGTTCGGCCCGTACGAGACCATTGCCATAAAAACATACAAGTCTTACATATTCGACATTACCTAAAGCCACAACAACCCCATCCGCGGTACATTTGTGTAATTAGATACGACAAATTGCATGTGAGTGATGGATTACATATGTGTAATTAGATACGACTAATTATTTACGAGTAGTTTATTCGCACTAATTTAATATACTGGACTGATAAATTACGAGTAGTTTATTCGCACTAATTTAATATGCGGGACTGATAACCACTAAACTAATTTTGACTAATTAATTAATTACCAGTTGAACTAACTAATTACCTCTAAACTAATTAATTACCAGTAAACTAACTAATTCATAACTAATTAATAACTAGTACACTAACTAATTACGGTAATAACGACAAAAGCATCCGACAAATTATCCGCCCTTCATAGTAAGCTATAAAAAAAACCGAGTGACAAGCGACGAGCAACAAGCAAGCAAATACTTGATCTCCAAAAAAATAATTATGTTTAGTTCTTTGAGTTCTCGGCGACGAGCGCCAGAACGAGAAGCGAAACACAATTGGAATGAACGAAGAGCGACTGCGAGATTTCGGTATTTATAGCCGAGCGAAAGAGGAGCCGCTGCATTGGCGCCGAGAATTTCGGATGCGCTGTCTACACTCGGCATTGCGGGCAAGGGGGGACAATCGGGAGGAGTCGACAGATGTGCGGAGGAGGGAGGATGGACGGTTCCAAATATAGCCACCAGAGGGTCGTCAAAGAGGAGAGAGTGGTCGGGGGTTGGGCTATATGTGTGGGAGGGGGAAAGGGAAACACGTGGCAGGATAAAATGATTACACTTAAATAGAATTGCGTGGTAAAATCAGAAGGAGGAAAATTATAAAAAATTTCACATGAAAGTACATCATGTTACGAGCATTCATGTAAAATTTCATAATTTTAAGAACTAATTTGCTATATTTTTAAAATAGTACGAAATTCGCAGATTATCGGTCGGAAACCCTAACATAACCCCCACCCGAAACCCTAACCCTAACCCCTCCCTAAAACCCAACACGTGGCGGCCCACGGGTGATCTGCAGTGATGGTCTAAGCGGCGTGCACGTGGCGAGTCTGATATACGTCTTGATCGCGGTGCCAATTTTGACAAAAAATTAAGACCCCTGCTATTTTTGTAAATACTTAACAAAGTTACGCTAATACGGTAAAAAACTCTATCACTCTATCTTGCAAGTAGGGGTGAAAACAGATCGGATAGTTTTCGACGAATTCGGATGGAAACGGATTCGAATTGTCTCAAATCGAATTTTTTTTGGATAATTTTTGGATCGGAAATGAATTCGGATTTTTTTGTCTGTAACAGAAACAAATACTGTAGGCATGTACGGATACGGATTATCCAGATAAGATGCAGTCCAAATATCCAGAATTCAGCCCACTGCCAGTGCCCAGCCTGGCCCATCATAGTCATTACTCGTTAGGGTTCCTTCTTCCTCCACAGACCACATCAGTACATCACCATTCACCACGGCACCACGCCGCCAGGCTACTCCTCTAGTTCCAGTCACCACAGGCGTCACGCCGGGCCGTCACGGCTTCAGGCCGCCCTCACCTCGCCGCCAGCCACCTCACCGTCCTCCGCCGACCATCTCGCCCGTCCCCCGCCGGCTCCCCTGCACCTTTGTCGGCTCTCCCTCATGGCCCAAGCGCCTCCGCCGGATCCCCCTTGTGGCCAGCTTGCCTTGCTGCCGGCCATCTCACCAACCTCCGCCGGTCATGTCGCCCGCCTCCACCGGCCATCTCGCTTTGCCTCAGTGCTCATGTGCTCCCGCTGCGCCGCCCCGCCTCGAGGCCACGATGGCCCGATTGCCTCCACCGAATCCCCCTCGTCGCCAACGAGTCATCGGCCACCCGCCCTGTTCCCCACTCCATTAAGGTGTGCTCTTTTAGTTTAGTTTAGTATCTTGATTTGTCAACGATCGTGGAGAAGCAACAACACTCGATTCTGAGAGATAACTGAAGTTTCTCTCCTTTTTGACAATGCATACATACATGCTAGCCGTAGACACTTTGTACGTGGATGCTTACATGCACAGACAATGAATACATACATGCACAGATTTTTTTCCTCCTTTGTTGTAAATTGTTAGGATTACCAATTGCATTTTGCAATTCCTGTCTGTGACAATGCATGGATTAAATGTTCAATTCGAGAGTGGTTTGTCCTGGTTGTTAGTTGTTACTCCTATGAGAAATTGAGAATTAGTTTTTTCGCTGTAAGTGGAGCACAAAAGAGGTGTTATTTTTATGAGAATTACTTGTTACTCCTTTTACTGTGAGAATTTGTTTTGAAAAAGTTGGTGGCAACTAACAACATGGATCAATCCTTCCCAGTTGTAGCTCTGTTCAGATTATCACCATGAGTAGTTGTTAGTTGTTACTCCTATGAGAAAGTTGTTTCTTTTCTACAACTGACAACATGGATCAATCCTGGTGCACGACACATGATAATTTTTCAGCATACCAAAAGATTTTGCGGCTTAATATTACCTGGTACATATACAGCTTCACATAGATAAGTGGCATACGCTGGTTCATCTTGTTGTAATGCTTCACAACACGATGAACAGTCTCAGGCACATACTCTAGAACCAAGTTTAGATACAGTTCATCCTTCTCAGTAGTAAAAAAGAAACAATGCTTCAGAGCTACAACATCCATATTAAATGTTCTGTTGTTGATTAATACACATATTCAGATTACCTTCATAGTTTGTAGAATATGCATGCCTCGTTGATATCTTATGTATTCCTTCACTGAGATGGACATGGAGGGCATTGAGTGATGCTTCACAAGCTTGGCAACGGTTTGCTGTTTTTTAACCTAACTATCTAGCTCTTTGGCTTAATTTAATGTCACCTTGATAAATGATACTCATTGAATTACAACTTGTAGTTGTAGGAGCATGAGGATATGGATGATTTGGAGGAGGACGTGTTGGAGGACATGGATGAATGACCAATCACTAGGAGGACATATTGGAGGACATGGATGATTTGGAGGACATGTTGGCTTGCTGCTTGTTAAGATATTGCATCTTGGATCTTGGTATTATTGAACTATGTATGTCATGAATGAACTAGGTGTGATGAGCTAAAGTGTGAACTAAAATTTATGTATGTGATGAATTAAGTTTTATATATGTGATAAACTAAGTGTGAATGTGTGATGACTTGTAAGTTATGACTTATGAGCTAAATATCGTAAACTAAGTATTATGTTTGTGATGAACTAATTAATACACCTTGCTAGTGCCAATGTTATGTGTGGTTGCTGCAAATATGAACAATTTATGAATGTTTACATCAAACAAACTAGTTATATGTTTTCGTTAATTTATGACATACAATTTAAGGGGTTTTCATGTTCCGAAAAATATCTGTGACCGTGTACGTTTTGATTCGTATTCGTATTCGATATTATTCGAATCTATATTCATATCCAAGGTATTCGTATCTGATAAAATAAAATAAAAAATATAACAGAGCTAATATTCGTTCATATTCCATACGTTTTTCACCCCCTACTTACAACTACTGCATGCATGCGGCAGCAATCAGCCATGGCCACTGCTTGTTTCTTTGGCTCTCTCTCTTTCAGTCTCTCTCTTCTGGCTGCGTTAATTGTTCCCGAGGCATGAGATAGAAGCGAGAGTGACTGTGACTTATACTGCCTTATCCCATCCATATCTGTCACTTTTCAAGTGTGCTGAGTTGATTGGCTGGGGACAAGAGCGTGTCAGCATGGGTTCAGCGCTAGCTAGGACGCATCTCCCTGGCCGGGCTGGATGCTACACCCGGCTTTGTTTTCTCTGTTAGGTACCTCGAGGCTGAGGCCATTAATTTTATGTAGGGCCTGGTTTCGACCATGATTACCCTAGCTCGTTAGCAACACCGATGCAGACATGTATACAGTCTCGCCCCAGATATGTTTAGAGCCTTCTGCGATAAGTTTCAAGAACAGATCAAAACCACGCGATAGCTCACGGTCATGACTAATGAACGGTCTGTTTGGAATGTTGAATTCCGCAGAATTTTGTAGGCAATTAATTACGCTTAAAGCTACTCATGCAAATATATATACAAAACTGCTATACATCAGTCGACTTGATTTTTTTAGGAAATCAGTCAAATTTCTGATCTTTAGATCCGTGCCATGATTTATGCTCCAGCTGGCGGTATGGTTATCTTCTCCGACGGCGACGGCGAGTTAGGGCGAGGCTTCGTCAGATTAGGCCTAGGGTTTTTAGGTTCACCGAGGCCCCGCTATAGAGCGAGGGAGGGGCGGCAGAGGCACGGCGGTGGGCGGCGGTGGCGGAGGGGCGGTGGTGGCTTAGCCGACCGCGGGTCGAAGGAAGGCGGTGGGTGGAGAAGGTCGGCGGGGCGACGGGAATCGACTAGAAATTAAGAGGCGAGAGTGGCGATAGCAGATCTGGCGTGTAGCACCGGAGACGGGAAGAAGGTGGCATGGGAGCACGGAGGAGGCGAGGCGTGGAGGAGCTCCGCTTGTCGTGATGGCGAGGCAGGAGGAGGAGGAGGGCGAAGCGAGGAGGGACAAGGGTGGGTGGGTGGGCCTCGCCGGCACCGGGAGGCGCTAGCAAGGCGATGGGGTGGCAGCGCGGGGCGGCGGGGTTGCGTCTGGTGGCGGCAGGTGGGGAGGAGACGAGAGCTGGAGATTAGGGTTGTGCTTTAATAGGGGGAGGATTGTCTTTGGATCTCAATCCAACGGCTAAGAAATCTGAATGATCTTAACCCAAAAAATCAGTCAGATCAATCTAAATGATGGGTAGACAGACCCATATATATACTCCTATGCGGCAACAATGCAAGCAGTGAGTAGGGGTGTCAATCGTATACGAATTATTCGTTTTATTCGACTACCGTATTCGATAGGATACGAATGCGATTTAGATTTAGATTTTTTTTAATCCGAGTAACAACTTCTAACATATTTGTATTCATATTCGCATTCGCATAAAAGAATATGGATACGAACATGGTATAAACTTTTGTCATCCGAAATGTTATTTTATCCGTATTATTCGTATTCGTATTTGTATTCGATAAAACAATATACATATTTTATTGCGGTATGACTAATTAGTTGGATGAGTATTTTTAGTTTAATGTGAATTCATATTTTTAATTAAATAGATAAACTAGCATGATTAAATATGCTATGTATGAAAATAAAGTACTATAAATATCTCGCCGTTTACACAAATCACGAAGATATCCAAATTTGACGAAATTAAGTAGGGGGGCCCCCTAGCAGTGAGCGTGGAAGCGTCAAAACGGCGACCATCCATCCTTTCTGCGCGCGGATAAACAGCAACAGAAAAGGAGGTCGGCCGCAGCGACGACCAGTGGGAACCCTGACGAGAACGAGCAGCAACCTAGCTGAAGACTAGACGGCCATATACGCATCCCGATCGATCCGTGCAATTCAAGGCTGCAATATTTTTGTACGCAGGGCACGCAGATGCAGGGCACGCAAGAACAAAACAGCGTCCTGGCGGGGGCGATCCCACCGTGCATGCATGCATCCCGTGCCGCGCATCACGCTGCACGAGGGAGACACCGGAAGCCATGCCGGATTTGAGCGACGCGTGCATGCACAAAGAGGCGTCTACTTCTTCTAAGCGTGCAGTAATTAGTACGTACAGCTAGCTCACACGGGTGGCTACTGTACGTAGCTAGCCTAATTAATTAAGAATGCTGCGCTGCGCGTACAAATGGCCTAGTCATCGTTCGTGCTGGTTCAGTGTAGACATGGATCAAAGAAGCTTATGCACCATGCAAGCAATATAACTGATGCACGCGAACTCCTGGTTCCACCGCTGCGCGGACAAAGGCATATGCCACCAAAGAGAAACCGGCTCGATCCCTGCCAGCTACTAACAAACTCATCAAAGAACACTAGCAAGTAATCTATCAAACTCTCGGGCCTGTTGCGTGGCCCGGCTGTTGTATGCACCCAAATTAATACCCATTGATATGCTCTGATACTCGCAAAGTTTGATGTGGGTATCTTCACATGCCCATAAAAAATGTATTTGAGATGTCAAACTTTGAAAAAAAATCATCGTCAATTTAACTAGTTTGAGCTAGTTTCATGGTATATAATCACACTAGTTGCACTAAATTGAAAAGTAGTTCAAACTATTTTGAACTGAGTTCAAAATTCACTTATCATAAATATAGTAAAGGTATAAAATATTTCCATACCTATATATATATATATATATATGCGCGCGCGCGTATTATTTGTTGGACGCGTAGCAGCTCGGGCAGTTAGGCATGTAGTAATAGTAATTCTCATAGGCAGACTAGCTACTGCTGCTAGCAGACAGCAGTACACGGTTTCTTGACTTTTTCTTCTGTCCGGTTCGTACTAATTACCAGTGAAGCGACAGGATGTGACAGCAGCCACGTCAGCGACTGCTGACATGTGGCAGGAGACGACTGGGTGTGGCTGCTGAGCTGTGGGATACTACAGCAGCTACGTACGTGCTGTACCAGTGGTGTGCTTGCATGCTGATTGGATGGTTTGGACTGGCGCTGCTTGGCCTGGTCGTGTCCGGTTAATTTCCTTTAGTCGGTCAAGTTCACGTAACTACGGTCATGCATGAGAATGCATCCATGTGTGTGCCACGTACGTACGTACCTACGTACGCTAGCTCTCCCCATCTCCCAAGTCCTATCTCTAGCTACCATATCTGCCAAACACCTGGCATTGATGGGATGCATGGTAGGGCACATGAAATTAACCCAGTTTTGGGGACTACCAAAAATTTGGAGTACATGTAGTACTCGTGTTCTCTCTCTCTCGTCCGCGAGTGTTCGTCGACACGCACATCCTGTAAGAGCGACGTGATCGGCACGACCGGTAGTTAGAGAAGGCTCAGGTCAAAACCTATACATGTGTGCATGCATGCAGCTGATTGACAGAGAGATATATAGATATTTAGTACCGGTGGTGCAACAAGCAATGCCAAATGCCAATGCTACTATATATGTACTAGTGTCCTACACCCGCTGTAGACTTCAGGTTTCTTTTAGGAGAGTCTGCGTAATTTCTTCCCTTTCTAACTATTCTCCTTTGTAATTTAGTCATCTTCTGTTCTCCATGCCGACCCTAGTAAAACTACCTCGTTAGGTTTGGACATCTCTCATGTATAGGGTCCAGGTTGGTCCTTTAAGGTGGGACCCGTATGTAATGACATGGCTCGATGCAACTCAATGTAACGTAGGGAGTCCACGAGGGTATCAAGGTAGATGCAGCGTATCTCCAGCACGTAGCTTTATTTGTGCATATATGTACATAGACAATTCCAGCCATCCAAAACAAAATTTGCGGTTGAGATCGACGAGCCAAGATCACACCTCCTCCAGTGCTATTCATCTTTGCGAAAACCCCCCGCTCGCTCGGCCATTCCCGTCACCCCCCTCCTCCCGTGCTAGGGTTTTGCTGGCTACTACGCCGCGCTCCTCCCTCTGCGCCGCTGCCATTCCCTCCTCACTGCTTCGCTAGCGCCGAGTGGCAGTCTTGCGCCACCCCTGACCACCACGCCGGCCCTGCGCCACCCGCTGAGCCCTGCGCCGCCGCGCCTGCATTTGCTGCTGGGCTGAGCCAAGCCGCCCCTTGTGCCGCGTCGCGCCCTCCTCCCCCTTGCTCTGTGTCGCACCCCTCTCGGCTCCTGCTCCGTTTCCTTGAGGGATACAGGGCGGGAAGAAGAACAAACAAGACAGTGGGTGCTCGGCGATGTACATTCTCATCTTCGTAGTTGTTGTTCTTCTTGTCCTGGTGTATTTTTTCGGGCAAGGCGAGGAAGACCACACCTTGTCTGAGCCCATGAAGACTGAAGGTGTAATAGCTATTTGTGCAAGATTAAACTCGTTAATTCTCAGAAAGGAGGATATATTGTGTGTTTGTGAACCAAGACATGTACTCCTGTTGAGGTGTTGACTGCTTGTATTGGTTCTTCCATGAACCTGATACTATTCTGAATTTGTAACTACTCAGTGAATTCCTGCAGCAGCTAGCACCATCTTGTAGACAAAAGGTTGAATGGGGATTGAATGCTTGCTGTTTGGTGCCATTTGGAATTTTTGAGTTTAACAATTGTAAAATTTCAGTTTAACATTTCCATTTTCACTTGTTGTACAACATGGTAATGGATGTGAATGAATTATGTTGTGTCAAATTGAATTTTACTAGTGTCAGATTGGATGTTTGTAAAATTAATTCAAATGTACTTGACGCTCGATGCTTGATCCTTGGATGTACTTGAGCCTTGAATGTATTGGCTGATTCACGTATAAATAGTGATTGAGGAACTACGGTATTGGAGAAATTTGTTGGAGAATCATGTATTGGATTATTCATGTACTTGAGACTTGCTTGCTACCTCTTTCGCTGTTTTGTGAATGTCCATATTGTATTGGATCGCATTTGTTGGAGAAATTGCCTACTGGAAACATGTACTAGCAGTGATATGTGGAATCTAGTACTGCTATGTTAAGTTATGAAAAAAATATATCATTGTAGTTTGTAGTTTGAAGTTTTTTTTTTATGTTTTGGAACCTTGTAGCTGGAAGACATACTGAGTTGTATGTCTGAATGCTTCTTTGCAATGCTCCATTTCATACTGTGTGAAATTAGACTAAATGATGACTGAAATGTCTAAAATTAGGCTAAATGCTGCACTTTCAGTACACTGAAATGCTACACTTTCAATTCTGACTGAATTATGCAAGTCATTTGTTTTCCTGAGAAGTGTATGTGTACAGGCTTGTCTCATGCTTTTCTATCCATTTCATGTTCCCAACAACTGAATTACATATGACAATTTGAGAAGTGTACATACAACAGACACATTATGTATTGCTAACAGGACAATCATCAAATCCAAATTATGCATTGGGAATTTAAAACCTCATATTTCAGAGACATATACATCAAAGAAACCACACATGTTATTCATTTTTGAGTGATAATTTCACAGTGTACATGCTAATAATAATTTTTTGTTGGGATGTACAATTTCAATTGCAACACCATATACATAAAGATAACTTCTTCATATAATGGAAGCACGTCGTCCACTACTCCAGATTGATGAATTGTTCCTTTTGTCAAATCAGCATCTTCGCCAAGCTGTTATACAATATAACATATATAGTTAGCACAAAATTTCTGGAAGTGGAAGCAGATCGCATAGAAAATGTCAAAGAAGCTAGCAATACAAGAAACTTTTGGATTGAACTAGGTGATGCGTGCAGGAAAATATACCTGTAAGTCATCACAAACATCATGGTAATTTCAAGTTCAGCTAGTTCATGTTGTAATGATTTATTATAAAACCTGGAAAACTGCAATATATTAACCTGATTCACATAACACTTCTCATTATGAATTCTTTAACTTACATTGTTACATACTAAAGATTCATGGGAAATGATACTACTTAGTACTGTAACAGTGTCAGGTAGCTTATTTGTGATCAAGGATATATAAGCTATTCCATTGATCAAGGAACAATCAGAAGCTCTAGCTACAGCATCGGGCTGCACATAACATGCTTCAAGTAAGTCACCAAAATATCAAGTTAACACAAGACGCTTCCGATTTGTGGCACCACAGTAAGGCAATTAACATGTTACAAATCTAACGTAGATCGATGATTCAAAGTAGTGTTCGGACTCGGACCAATCGACATTTCACCTATAGTGGCCAGCTCAATTTATCAACAAACCAAACACAAAGCCGATGAAATCGGGGTCAATTAAATGCAGGATTACTAGTAGTAGTAAGCGGTCGACGGATTCAAAACCATAAGACATGTGTCGTAAACATTATACAACCTCATCATCGAAGCATCAAACGAGCCGCAAGGATGTGCGTCGTATCATCAGAGATCCCACATCACTTCAGGACTCGTTATCCGAAACCCAAAATCACGCGAACCGTCAACATACCGCGCAAGAACGATATCATCATGTGAAATCAACAACAGCTATAGAGTAACAACATGCTTCGACTCGGAGTAGTTGTAGACGACCTCGTAATGTAGGGTTCTTGTGGTCAACGACTCCCTCAACTTGGAGAGGAGCACCTTGTGAGCCGCCGCTAGAACAGGGAACACATCCGGCACCTGATATATCGACTAAGTGGTCATACAAGGCATGTACAATCGACAGCGTCAATTCCGGATTCCCAATTGCTGATTTAGTACATAGAACGTTCCAGTGATGCATTGAGAAAAGCAACCTCCGGCACCAGCTTCGCTGACTGCATCAGGTCGAGGAGCTCCCTGGGTGTTCAACACTAGAAATCTTGAGCCAATGGTCTCACAGTACATTTTGTAGTTCATGGATGGAAGCAAGAACTCCGTAGAACCGTAGAACTCGTGGTTACAACAGCAGTGTTAAAAGTGGTGACGGAAGATGAGGGGAAGCAGAAGCAGACATACCAGTTGTTGGATACATCGGAGAATAGGGCTAGGGACACGCCACGTCCACCAGCCACCGAGAAGCTCTTCATGCCACTCGCCGGTGATGAGAGCTAGGGGTTTCTTCTTGGTACGGCGGGTGGCGGCGGCGGCAACCGCAGAACCCTATTCTTCTTCGAGTTGGCGGCATCGCCCTTGTGGAAAGCCGAGGACTGGGTGGCGGCGCGGCGACTGGGCGACGGAGCGGCGCAGGGGCGTCGAGGGGGACGGCGTGGCGCTGGGAAAGCCCTAGCGCGCACGGGTCGGGGAGGAATGGAGGCCAGACGGAGCAGGGACGATTTGAGACGAATTTCGTTCGCGTAGGGGTTTTTTCGCAAAGTGCGTGAGGTGGGAGGGGAAGGCGATCTTAGCCGTGGATTTCAAAATAGAGGGCTCGGATCGTGTGTGTCTATATGTGCACAGATTGTTGCATGTGCAGGAGATATGCTACCCAAGGTAGAGCCCATGGCATAATAAAATCTAGAAAATATTCAACCCCTCCCTACAGTCCCTTCCTCCACCGTCCATCTCTCCCCTCTATCTCATCTTCCTCCACGGCGCCACTACACTTGTTCATAGGCAACTTGTCCCTGTGACCCGGCCTGAGCCTCACCCGATTTTTCCGGGGTCGAGCTGGAGGCTCAGGACTTGATTTTTAGTCCCAAGCTTGAGAAAACACTAAAAACATTTTATAATTCTCAAAATAAATTAAATATTAATATTTATTTCAAAAAAAATTTAAAATAACAATGTTTTATGGGGAAAAACACAAAATCCGGGCTTCGGATCGGATTGGGTCATTCAAGGTCAGGTTTTCCAAGCACGGCCCGAAGCCCGGCTCGGCCTAGGGTTTGAACAGGTCTAGGAGCCACCCTCTCTCCCCTTCCACTCCCATCCTCCACCCTCTCTCTCTCTCCCACCCTCCTCCGCGTCGTCCATATCTCCCCTGCCTAGTGGCGTATTTAGGGCAAAAATAGAGGGGTGCTCATTGGAGTAAGCTAATATAGCAAAATTGTATCAAACATACATTTGATCATCTAGTGCAATCCAAATTCATACATAAATAGGCAAGAGACAAAGCTAGAATGTAAAATATACTTAAGGTAGAACTTTGCTAATGAATAGAACACCTGAAAATGCCCATAAATGCGTGCGAGTAGCAATCTATAGAACAACAATGGCTAAATTAGTGAGATAATAAGAAAATTATGAGTAATTACAAACATAATAAGTGAGAGGTTGATTAGTTGAGGCTAGAGTTTAGACAAGAGAACATACTTATTTTTTGCACCCATTTGACAGTTGTTCACAAATGTACAAGGTTCTCACCTTAGTCAATATAGTCATGTCACCTACTGTGAGGTCACCCTGGGATCGTGCCCGTTCCAAGCTAAGTAATTACGCCAAAAGCGCAACATTTAACGAGAAACGAAAACGATTCCAAGTGCCCGGATATGTGTCTCATGTTAGCTCCCAAGGATCAGTGGCTAACATGCACATATCCTAACACAACATTGCATTCACATCCATACACAATGTACAAGAATAATAGAATCATATTTACAACATCATTGAATAGAAACATAATGTATGAGTTTGTATAAGAGGGCCGATCGGCCAAATCTAAACAACTAATTGGAGTTAAAGCCGATGTACCCGTCGTTCTCACTTGAACAAATGGACAATTCGTTAAAGTACAAAGTTGTACTCGCGAGACTTTTCAAGAAAAATAAGGATGCATGTAAGTATCAAAGGAAGGCTACTACACTAGTCAATTTTCAACATAAAGCAAGTTTTTCAATTAGATAAACAATATAGATTCAAATTGACATTTTAAAATATTTAGAAAACATTATATAACAGTAAGTAATGATCATCAACAGTATAATTTCCAAAAATAATCAACACACGAACATCCCATTTGTGACACAATTCATTCCATAACAAATTAACACGCGAACTTCGCGTTCATGATAACATTTCAGATCTGAACAAACTAACATAATGACATAACATTTCCAACCATAACCCAAACCAAAGTTCCCATAAGCTAACTGTGCCTGTTTTCCCACAAGCGATGTCCATGACCGGGGACATGGCTATTCGAATAGATTTAGTTACTCTGTAGAGGTGTACAAATTTCCCCACACGATATGAATACCTCGTACTGTCGCTATGCACTCTTCCGAAGGAGTGTGACTGAGATATCATCACTACTACAGCAAATGTCATCACAGACGGTTTTCGAACCGTCTGAAAAAGTTCGTCTGTGATAACATGCGTTATCACAGACGGTTCAAAAACCGTCTGTGATATGAATATTACAGATGGTTTTTAGTTAAAACCTTCTGTGAAGGCATAGTATCACAGACGGTTTTTAATAGAAACCGTCTGTGATATTATGCCTTCACAAACGGTTTTAACCAAAAACCGTCTGTGATACTCTGAGAACCCTAACTACTTTTTGCTGATTTTTGGCTAGCCTCAGGAATTGCTAACCATGCCCTCTGTTGACAGATACATCACAGATAATCAATTGTTTACAACATCACAGATAATCAATTGTTGACAACTCAAAGTGATCATTACTCAAAATAAATTACAAAAGATCAAATTTGTTCAAGTATTGTCGCTATAGTTACAATTGGATTACAATTGAGTCAATTGTTTGCGTGAAACTCTAGGTCGGCGACGGAGTGAAACTCTCCTTTGTGGTTAACTATTTATGACATGATAAAGTTGCGAGTGCCCTCGAGCGTCCACGATCTCTTGCATAGCGAGTCCATCTAAATCTATCATCAAGTCACGCCGCTAGGAAGAGAAAAATGGTAAGCATATATATTTAAATTTACAATTAGAAAATAATTATTTCGAGATTGACAAACCTCGGGATTCTTCGTCTTAGCACTAATGATTTGCTGCATATGATGGCAAACGTAGATTGCACATAGCTCATTATTTTTTTGTTGGCAGCACTGCAAAAATAGAATTACATATATACGTATAGTCCGTTCAAGACGCATTATTATGAAGTATGATATAGGATTATTGTGTTGTAGTGCGTACCAGAAATTTCGTCCTGTGTCTTAGTTGGGCGCTGGATCCATTGTATGGTCCTTCTTCACCAACATAGGCGATGAACGAACTACATGACTCAAAAAAGTTATCCTCGGCCATTTCAAATGAAGGAAGACTACAATAGAGTTATGTATGGAGGAAATGAGCATACTTGTCGAGTATTCCTCCCAGAATGCTGAAGTCGTGATTCTTTCTGACTAGAGAATCAAGGTATATCACCTTGTTCCTCCTGGGTATAATGACTAAAAGGATTCAGTGGTACCTACTCATGTATGTCTCTATTGTCATTAAACCTAAGTACAAATGAAATTTGTATAGCAAATAGTGAAGCACTTACCCCTGGTTGTAGGGCACCACTATGTAGTCCTTGTTGTCCTGACGAAGCAATGCCGCCGTTATGTAGTTCTCGACGAAGGACGGGTCTGTTTCGATGGTTTGCAAAGATACCACGTGTGGGTCGAGGAAACCCATCGATTCTCGCCCTTGCCGGGCATTTTTCATCATGTATCTATACATAAGCAATGAGTTGTGATATTTATCGGTATTATATGAATGTAGAACTTGATTATACACACTTACAGTGTCCAACATCGTAGAAGCGAGGCGTCGAGGGCTTCGAGGTTGAATAGGTTGAATAAGTCGTTGAAGCCCACTACGAAGTTGCCCGTCCCATTGAAGAAATGCTCATCCTTGTATGCGACGGTGATTCCAGTATCGCACCCCTTCTTTCCGGTCTTCCGCATGTACCAGGCATGCAAAGCCTGACAAGCTGTAACATCCCAATTTTTTCTAAGCTTTAAAAATCCTTTGAATAGTTGGTAGAGAGAAAGTTCACCATTTGGATTTATTTGAATTTAATTTAAAAGCTTAATATTGGACTTTGAGTAACAAAACAATTTAATATGACTAAAGTCAACATGAACAATGGTCAAAACTATTTTATTTGGATTCTATGTGCTTGGATATAATTTCTAGAATTTTCTGGAATTTTTCCAAGTTCATTTGCTAATTTCTATTGCCATTTGGAATTTCTGCTATTTTCTAAAAAGAAAAAGCTATTTAAAATCTCCAAATAGTGTTGGGCCGAATCTCTCGGCCCAATTTCCACTCCTGTGCGCCAGCCCAAGCGGCCCATCCCTCCCCGCCGTTGGATCAGCGATGGACGCTTGGATCTCCGCGCGTGCGCGCCTCTCTCTCTCTCTCCACGCGCTCCGCTAATCCTCAGCCGTTGGATCGCGAATGGACGTCCCGATCTTGATGGCCGAACGGAGCGGTCCGAACGTCACAATGTTTGTGGGCCGTCCGATCTGAATTAGACAACGAGATCTTCGCGCGTCGTCGCCTCGCTCTCTCTCTCGACGCGTGGGCCCTTCTGATGTAAATCGTCTCAAACACGGTCTCCTTCCTCGCTGCGGCTCATGACCGTGTCGCCATTATCGCCTTCTAGAAGCTCCGCCGCGATCGTTTACGCTAACTAAAATCCCGATTTCCGCACCAAACTCCATCCTTATCTCTCAAGACCGACTCGTTTGAATTTGGAATTCAAACTTCGTCTCTATCCGTTTATCCGTGCGCTCGTTTGAGGCGGTTTAACCTCCGCCGCCGGCACACCACCTCGAGCTCACCCTGCGCCTATAAAAGGGACCCCCTGCTTCGCCTTTGCCCCCTTTCCAAAACCCCTCGCTCAATTCCACCCGAGAACCTCCGCATCGCCGCCGATTCGAGCTTTAAGGTTTTCTCGCCGCCGGTGGGATTTCTTCGATTATGCCGCCGCCGCCGTCGCCGCTGTGTCGTTGTGGAGCAAGCCATGGAGATCGCCGTCACCTCCTCTACCTCCCGGACCCTTCCCCGACGCCAATACCTCGTCGGAGCGCCCGTCCGACAAGACCCGAGCCTCGCCGCCGCTTGAACCTCGCCGCCGGCCACCACCGTCACCCCCGACCACCCAGAGCTACCTCATCAGGTTCACGATAACCTCAGCTACACGCCTGTACCACCCATTCCCGGCGACGAGCCGCCGTTCGCCGGCGACCATTGGGTCCAGTGCCGTCGCCGCCGCCGTTGTCGTCCTCGCCGACGTGGATGCCAGGTCACCTGCCACCTCAGCACCGTGCGTCGCGTGTCATCCACGGTGGCGCGTCGGCGGTACCCGTCTTGTGTGGTGCGCCACCTCACCGACTTAGATCCAAAGGCTCGGTGGACTTGGTCTACTGTGGTAGTGTCAGCGGCGATGTGGGCCCCACACGTCGGGTTTTCATTTATTTATCTTTTCCGAATTCTTCGCTAACGCTTGACATTGCGCAATAATCCGGGTTTTTCTTTAAGAAATAATTCGGGAAATTCGCATAATTCAATTTCTAGGGTTTTTCTTTAGATTAAAACTTCCAAACCTCATAACTTTTGCATGCTAACTCCAAATCTGCCCATTCAAATTTCTAAATTCGTCTAAAATCAAGATATATTTAATGGAGATTTTTATTTATTTTTTGGAGTTGTTTTGCCTCTGTTATTTATTTTATTTTGTTTGTTTGCTTCGTTTGCGAGTAGATTTCGACGCTTCGGGAGGATTTGCGGAAGAAGAACACATCAAGACCAAGATCAATTCCTAGATCCATACCAAGGCAAGTCATGCTTTGACCTTGTTGAATCGATTTTCCAAATATTATTTTGATTCAAAGTATTGCATTTTATTTCAAGTAATTATTTAAATGCTTTTGGGATTAGCTATTAAGTCTAATCTGTTATGCCTTCCTTGTGTAACTTGTTATGCCTTGATCCTTTGTCACCCTAGTTGATATTTAGTTGGTAAATATTATAGCACCAACGTGGGTTGGTTAGTATGAGTAGATTGCTTAGCCATGCCACGAATCACCTATTCATGTAAAGTGCAAATTATTAACCTGACTAAGTGACTATGTAATTTTGTAATAATCTGTGCGTACTATGTGTCCTTGTGGCATGTGTTGCACTAAAATCAACTGGGTGGGAAAAAGGTTTAGACTGAGGCAAGTGGAAGGAACTGTGTGACATGGTGGCTATGTGATATGGGAATATTAATCTGTGTGTCATATTTATCTGTGTGCCTTAGTTAGAACAACGGAAGTCTTGCCTCGATCATTTAAGGACTGAACTTTATGCACCATTGAACTGAGCCCTCCTGTACGACCACATGCCTGTTATGGGATGGGCCTAGCATAGTAAGATACGAATTCTTAGCATAGATTGCTCAGGCGGTAGGTTAGGCTTTGTGAATAGGGTGGGGGTGTGTACTACCACGTAGTCGCATCGCGGGACGGTTCGCCGCTTCCCTGTCCAACGGTGTGTGTTGTACCATACACTGTGTATGGTTTGGTATGACATAAGCACATCGGGAGCATCTATGTTAGGATGAAGTTTCTGAAATGCTTTGTTACGATTAGTGCTTGCAACACTGATCGTATCTTGTGGGTAAAGTGTACAAACTCTGCAAAGTGTAAACAAATCTATTTGAATAGCGCGTCATGATCGTGGACAATGCTCGGGGATTTCACACGAGGGTAGATCTTTAAAAGCGTGTGGGAAGGGAGCTGTGTGATCTAAATCATATAGCTATGTGAATAATCTGTTAGGCTGTGTGTGTGTCTTTGTGAAATCAAGCTATTAAAATTATTATTATTGTCTATTTGTTTTACCTACTTTCAATCTATTATTGTATTCAATTGCAAATGTTGCATTTCTACAAAATAACCACAAAATGCCATTCCCTTGTAATAAGCTTGCATGTATATTTGCATATCGTGGTGTGACTTGCAGTATGGTGTGTACTCACGCTTGCTTTAAAATAAATCAAGCGAAGAGGAGGAGTCTTCACGGCATTTGAGGAGGAGTTATTGAAGGTGCACGATCGTGGGGTCTAGATCGATCGGTTACTGTGGTGAATCGATGGGACACATTGCCGTTTTGGTTTCATTGCTTTATTTCTCGATAGCCCTCACGTGGCTTAATAATTGTAAACTTCGACCATAAGGTCAAACCATTGTTTATTAATCAAATTATCGTTTATGCTATGATTCGCTTGTGGATCGATATCCACCTTTGTTGACCTTTGTGTGCACTAAGCGTGATCTGGACTAGTGCATTAAACACAGAGGGTCCAGAATTGAAATTTTGGGTCCCGACACAAGCAAATCCAGCGCGGGCTAATTCTGTGTCGGGGCACAACGGTTTTCCGATGGAGTACTTCCCGGGCATTTGGGACTTGGGAGGCGACTTAATGTTCATCGATTTCGATTTGGCCTTAACGATTGGCAGCGTCTTCTTGCGAGACGACTCGGGAACCGATACGGTAGCACGCTTTTCTTGTTCCTTCGGCGTCTTCTCCACGGGAACCGATGAGGTGGCCTTTTCAGGCGAAGGATGAGGTGGAGTCATCGAGGGTCTTGTTGGAGAGGAATGGTCGTGTCGAGATAGCGGCACTGCTGGGTCCAGGACGATGTCCTTCTTGGGCCACTGGATAAAAGTGTGTCTAGCATCCCCGAGTGTTCTGATGTCTTCGTTCGGGCAAATCTCCAGCGGGACGACCATGAAACTATCATGTACCATGTCCACCGCGACCCTGGTGTAACCCTGCGCCAGACTAGGCACCGTCTTTGACCGCCCCTTCTGGTATGGATACACCATCTCCGCTTGACCTCAATAGAAATGGACCTTGAGCCTCACTAGGAGCTTGCGGGCGTCGGCTCCTACAAAAGCGATCGCAATTAGCTAAGGCGTCCTATAGGTCTATCTTTGTCGCATTCGAGATGTACATTACCTTGATGTCGTCAATAGGTAATTGGACGTCGTCATGATCACAATCTTTCATGGACACGACGCTACTCTGATGTCGAGGAGGACTGGTTCCCAAAGTAACGAGGGCGGCTTGCGTCTGGTTGAGGAGTACTTGATTCAGTCGATCCTCCAATCTTGCTATATGTCCTTGAAATTTTGTAGTAAGCACCTGTTCCAACACTTTGTCGTACTCAGCCTTGGATCTCTTCCTACTCCTATATGTGTAGTAGTCGTCTGCGAATCCATCCCTCCAAGGTACGTTAACCCCCTTGTCTCGCGTGCGACCCGGGTGCTCCTTGTTTCCTAGGGCCGTAGATAGTATATCCTTCTCCCTGTCTGCATGGAAGGAGCCTTGGGGAGTTTGGACAGTCAATTCACGCTGCAAGAGGTCATCATGTTATTATAGACACTATGAAGTTATGGACTTATAAACAACTAGGTAGTTCGACATATTTACCACACGTTGGGACACTTCCTGGTCCACTGGGTTTGTGAAAGAGATGCTGCCCGAAGACGAGACTTGTGCCCTCGCTTTTAACCAGCTTAGGGAACGCGGGTCTGTGATATCAGGAAATGGATTCTCCTCCGCCGCCCATTGCGTGGATTTAGCCGCGTACCCAGCGGTGCTGAGTCTGTGGGGGTGAGTGTTTCGTGTCTGGAGAGCTTTGTGCGCCGCACTTTGCGCCATAAATTCGGCCGTCATCTTCATAGCCACAAAGGCGTCCCATGTTTCCCGCGTCAAGAATCCATACTTCATGAAGGGCATCTCAACCCTGTTCACGTACCTCGTCACAAGAATGCTCTTGAAGTTCCTCCACGCTTGACCCATCGAGGGCAACGCATGCTGTTCCACGCGTGCCATGTCTGCTTCTGGGATAATGAACTTGCTTGAAAGTTATGTCCACAGCGCGCCTCTCTGAGCATTCGTCAGAGACTTCCACTTTAGTGTAGTGATAGGGACCCATTCCTTGCAAGTATCCATAAATGGTCCGGAATCTCGCCACGATCTCGTGGGACTCGAGGGACCCTAACGTCCATCGACCTCGTGATGATCGATCGGCCCATGAGCAATTTCGATTTTCCTCGCCATCTCGCTTACGTATCATTATAAATCGGTGTGGCGAAAACGGCGCCTCTGCCATCTGCGGCGTCGGTGACGGCGGCGAAGACAGCGCCTCTGCCATCTGCGGCGTCGGTGACGACGGCGAAGACGGCGCCTCTACCATCTCGCTTACTTGCTATCTATATAAGGTACAAACGCTCAACATGTGCAATATTAGCAAATAATCATAATTAATTCCAGCATAAATATGAAACAATAAAGCATTAATCCAACAACATTTAAATGACCAAATTAACATATACGATATGTATATGAATGAAATTAGCACAGAGTTGCAAAAGATTGATGATAGTTTGTGCTCTCAGAAGGAGAGTTGCAAAAGAACCAGAAGAATCAGAATAACTAGCTTTCAACCGAAAGTAACCAATTAACAGTATATCAAATTGACAGTAGCAAGTAATACAATAGAGCTCAAGAATGAACTAACTATCACATTCAATCTCAGTATAAGACAGAGTTCATCACAGAGCATATCAACAAAGCCCACTGATCAATTTGCAATATCTTTAGTACTAGATTCAGTTCACAGATTATCAAAGACTATCAGAGTCAACATATCCACCGAGACAATAGAAGACAATCTGTTATGAAAAACAGAACAGAGCAATGATATCAAGATAATCACAATATCATTTCAGCAATAAGCCTTATCAAAGATACAGATTATCAAAGATATATAATTAACATTCTTTTGTCCATTCAATTCATAGATTATCAAAGATTATCAAAGACTATCCAATTCACAGATTATCAAAGATATATAATTCACATTCTTTTGTGCATACATGGATCTGATTATCAAAGATATATAATTAACATTCTTTTGTTCATTCAATTCACAGATTACCAAAGATTATCAAAGACTATGAAATTAACAGATTATCAAAGATTATCATAGATATATAATTAACATTATTTTATTCATTCAATTCACAGATTATCAAAGATATATAATTAACATTCTTTTATGCATACATGGATACTGATTATCAAAGATATATAATTAACATTCTTTTGTTCATTCAATTCACAGATTATCAAAGATATATAATTAACATTCTTTTCTTGCAATACTCACGATTGCAAGGAGGAGGCCGGTGTAGGGAGGAGGCGGTGCGGGAGGGAGACACGGAGGAAGAAGGCAGGGGAGGAGGCCAGTGAAGGAGGGGCCACGGGAGGAGGCGGTGCGGGGAGGAAGGCCGACACGGGAGGAGGGCGGCGGGGAGGAGGCCGACAGAGGGAGGACGCCGACACGAGGAGGAGGCCGCACATCGAGGCGGTGGCCGCGTCGTCGATGTCGTGGACGGCGGCGTCGTCGAGGTCGAGGGCAGCAGCGTCGAGGTCGGAGGCGGCTGTGCAGGGGAGGAGGCCGAGACGGGGAGGTGAACGGGCGAACCCTAGAGGAGGCGAAGAAGCGCACGAGAGCTGAGCGGGCTAAGTACTGGGGAGAGGAATGGGCGACACTAGGGATATAAATGGACGAGGCGTAGGGTTATGAAGGCCTATCACAGACGGTTCTATTCTAGAACCGTCTATGATAAGGAATCATAGACGGTTCTTTAATAGAACCGTCTGTGATATCCCACATCACAGACGGTCGTATTAAAGAACCGTCTGTGATACGTCACCGCTCGATCGAAATCGCACGGTCTCGATTAGAGGAGACGTTCAAATGTGGGCGTATCACAGACGGTTTATTAATAGAACCGTCTGTGATAGGCCCATCCATATATGAACTTGGTAGACAAGCTACTGATGACAATAATGACAAGTCCATATGAACCTGGTCATAAGTATGATGATAAGTTCATAACACAACTTCAAATAATTTGACTGAAAATCAATTTATCCACCGACAATTTGTTTTACTTCAAAAATTCATATCTAATTCAACTCAACTCCAAATCAAGTGAAACCAATTTAATTTGATACTCCACATTACAATGAACATCCACATTGACATCAATATTAAAGATGACAAGTCCATAACACATTAACACATGACAATGGAATAAATTAATTGCAATGGAGTAAATTCTTAATTAAAATATAGCCCTTCATGATGATCGACGCGTATATAGCTAGCTTCCTCACTGGGTTCTTCCTCGAGCCTGATGCTGTCTCCGAAAGGAGGCAACTCGTCAAATTGATTGTATTCTTCCTCGTCCACTACATTCTCAACTCCGACAATCCTCCTTTTTCCATGAAGAACTACGTGACGCTTCTTATTTGCCGGGTCGGTTACATAGAAGACTTGAACAACTTGGTTAGCCAGTACGAATGGTTCGTCTTTGTATCCGACACGTTCGAGGTCCACGGTAGTGACGCCGTACTTGTCGACCTTCACCTGTGGGAGATGGACCCAACGGCACCGAAATAAGGGGATCTTGAAAAGCATGTAGTCGAGCTCCCATATCTCCTCTATTTGCCCATAGTACGAGCTCCTTAGCCCATCGGTACTGAATGCATCTATACGGACACCGCTGTTCTGGACTGTGCTCTTCCTATCCTAAGCTGCCGTATAAAATGTGTACCCATTTATGTCATATCCTTGCCATGTGACAATTGTAAATTGTGGCCCTCTTGCCAACCATAGCAGCGTATCATGACTTGATGACCTCCCAGTGATTCGCACCTTTAACCATTCGTTGAACAGACGGTTGTGCTCTCTCGTGATCCAAACCTCCGACCGGTCTGGATTCTATTGGCGTACCATGTCTTTGTGCTCGTCGATGTATGGGGACACTTGGGTCATGTGTTGCAAGACCGTGAAATGGGCTTGAGCGTACGTATCCAGATCGGGAGTGATTGATTTCCTTCCGATGGTCCCGATACCATCCAGCCTTCCCTCATGACGAGATAGAGGCACACCTATCGGTTCCACTTGAGCCATGTAGTCGACGCAGAACTCAATGACATCTTCGGTTGCATAACCTTCGATGATGCTGCCCTCCGGTCGAGATCGATTCCGTACGTAGGACTTGAGAATTTCCATGTACCTCTCGAACGGGTACATATGACGTAGGAACACAGGGCCGCATATCTTTAGCTCTTTCACAAGGTGAACAATGAGATGGACCATGATATCAAAAAATGACAGAGGAAAATACATCTCAAGATGACATAGAGTCGTCACCACCTCGGCCTGCAAAGCATCTAGTCCTTGGGGATCGATGACCTTCTGAGCAATTGAGTTGAAGAAATAACACAGCCTCAAGATTGCCACTCGGACCTTTCGGCAAGATACTCCTAATTGCAACAAGAAGTATTTGTGTCATCAGCACATGACAATCATGAGACTTCATACCAATTAATTTCAAATCTTGCATAGAAACAAGTTTCTTAATGTTAGCTTGATAACAGACGGGACTTTGACACCATGCAAGCTCTGGCACAGTTCATTTCTCTCGGCCTTGGACAGAGTGTAGCAAGCTGGTGGAAGGTATGTTCGTCCTTTATCGGTCTCTTTCGGTGCTAACTCGGTCCTTATGTTCATATCAACCAAGTCACGCCGTGCGTTAACACCATCCTTTGTTTTGCCACTAATGTTCAGTAAGAGACCAATCAAGCTATCACATACATTCTTCTCCACGTGCATGACGTCGATGCAGTGGCGAACTTCTAAGTGCTCCCAATAAGGCAAGTCCCAAAAATTGACCGCTTCTTCGGATGTTCTTCGACGGGTTTTAATTTCGCCCTTCCTAAGCACAATATTGATATCCTTAACCATATCATATACCTCTTTCCCTCTAAAAGCCCTTGAGCCGAACTGTCCTCCTTATTTCCGTCGAATTGTTTCTTCATCTTGCGGTATGGGTGTCTCTGAGGAAGGAACCTACGGTGGCGATACACACTGCTTTTCTTGAGTTGTTGACCATACACTCTCTGTAGCATCTAAGTAGTGCGGACAAGCTTTGGCTCCTTTCGCATCTTTGAAGCTTGAAGCAGTTACCAAGGGCAGGAAAATCATTGATAGTGCGAGAACAACATGGCGCGTAAAGTGAAGTTCTCTCGTTTGTACGCATCCCATACTGTACCCTTCGTTCCATAGTGTCACAAGATCTTCCAAACAATGGTGCTAGGTACACATCAATATCATTCCCGGGTTGCTTTGGCCCTTGGATAAGTAGTGACATCAAAATGTACTTCCGCTTCATACACTGACCAAGGAGGAAGGTTGTACATACATAGATTCACGGGCGAGTGCTATGTCACGGGCCGCTCATGTTACCGAAAGGATTCATTCCATCGTACTCAACCCTAACCTTATGTTCCTCGGTTCCGCACCGAACTCTTCGAAGCTCCGATCGAAATTTCTCCACTGGGCAGAATCAGCAGGGTGTCTTAGCTTTTCATCTTTCTTACGCTCCTCTCTCTCACTGTAGTTCTCTTCTGCATTGCGTAGCATCTGATCCAGATTGTCATCGTACGACCTATCCTCATCAAAAGCACAGTCCACATCCGGCATATCGTTGACTTCCTCGGTGATGCTGTCATTACTAACTTCATGTGTAATCTGCTCTTCACTGTGACTGGTCCAACATGTATATCCTTTTTTGAAACCCCTTCGAATCAAGTGCGCTTCTATCTGCGCAGGGTTGTTAAACATCTTGATTACATAATCAATGCATGGACAATACATAAATTCTATCCCTTCTTCAACATATCACCTTTCGCGGCTCTTCTAAAAGCAACCACACCATTAATGTACTCTTGACTCACACGGTTCACACCGTACATCCAGTTTCAGTCCATCTACGCTACACATGTAACAAATTAGTGTCAAATTAGATATCAAGTACACCTTACCAACCTCAATTAGGTCATAAACTGATCAAGCACTGAATTGTAACATGTTGTACGAATTTCTCCACCATGTGAATCAAGGATATGTGTATTAATCAAGAATAGAAAATTTAATCATAGTCGGAAACAGTATTAAAAACACCGCTTCATTCAAATGCTTTTACTGTGTTTCTTCCAATTCCAAAATGATTAACAAGATGCATTGTATAATGAATTGAGATAATTAGATTTGGGATTCATGAGATAGCTTCTTGTTATGCGAATGGTTACGTTCAATTTTCATGGGAAAATGATTAAGTGATTTGTCGAGTACTACAAACCTCGAATTTTCCAAAGAACAAAAAAGGTCGAAAACTAGATCTCATCCAAAGCAGGGTAAAAGAACTTTATTTTTCTAGTAATCCTATAGAATAATGTAATAGCCAATTATTATAACAACAATCTGCTCCTTTTACTGACTTTGCATTGAATTTCCACTAATTCTTGGTATTCACATAAACCTTCCAGTGGCTCCATTTGAGGTACGTACTTCTAAAAAAGACTGATTTCTTCAAGAGCATTTCAACTGTAAGCTACACAAATGAATTTGTAGAGTATTTCTAAAGGTCATATATTTCAGAATAACATGGTCATTCTTCAATCCCAGCTAAAGCAAAGCTATTGTATAAGATAACTAGCTTGACAACAGGAATTAATAATTATCTAAATTACTTGTAGATAACAAACTTGCTGAAGGAGGAGATGATCTTAAGACAGTTTCCTCTGTTGGTGGCGCAACGGGGGGAGGACCTTGTGGCGGCGGCTCAAATGGGAATGGGCTAGGGGCGCGGTCTATTGGGAACTTTATGTGCTGAGGATATCACAGACGGTTTGAATTACAAACCGTCTGTGATACATACTATCACAGACGGTTCTTTAGTAGAACCATCGGTGATAGTTCACAGACGGTCTTTGTTGACCACCGTCTGTGATACCGGAGACTATCACAGACGGTTCTATTAAAGATCTGTCTGTGATACTATCACCGACGGTTTTTTAATAGAACCGTCTGTGATACCAGAGATTATCACAGACGGTCCTATAATAGAACCGTCTGTCATACTATCACCGACGGTTCTTTAATAGAACTGTCTGTGATACTGAGTATAGACTCAATATCACAGATGGTTTGTAGATCAAACCGTCTGTGATAGGCCCGACAGACCCAACACAGACGGTTCCATTTTAACCGTCTGTGATAGGGCGTCTGCTATAGCCTCTTTTGTAGTAGTGCATAACGAGGCCGTTACAATGCAATGTCCTAACTACCAACACACCCGAGGACAGCCCCATGGCTAGACTGAAAACTGTCGCTGAATCACAGGGGAACCCCGTTATGTAAGTAAGTCCCTCACAAATAAGAGACCCTTAAGGGCAAGAAAAGAAAATTTTAACAAGCCCCCACTAGATTGACAAGAGAACCATTAAACATTAACAACAACAATTGTCAATCTAATTATGTTTTGATAGCTAACACACAACAAATTATTAAGCCAAACCTTCGCCATTATCCCAGCTTGTGGTTGTACGTAAGACTTGGTTCATCACACCACAGATCGGTCCTCAAATACCCAGACGAGGCTACGTGAATCCAGGACCACTCCCTTCATCGACCTATCACCCGTCCAAGTCCAACACACAACAACAACCCATCCAACAAGTTCGTAATAATCAGATTTGAAGATCTAGACATTTTCCTCAAATTCAACATAATCAAATCCATATAATCCTCAAATTTCATCAAGATTCGATTCAATCCATCGGTCGATGGACTAGTTCCATCAAATGTTTTCGACTACAACTACATGCATGGCTAAGCATCGTTCTACAAATTAGCAAACATTTCCATATAACATATATCCTTAATCATTCAAGGTAAAAAGGGCAATCAACATTCAAAGGAGGGCCGATGCAGCAAGTAGGAAATTAACTACTTCTACCCATGAACATACTTTTCAAAATAGCATGCAATGACGAGATTAAAAACCATACAAAATATTTTAAAATCAGTAGGAGCAATATGATCAAGAGGAGGGTGCTCGCACCTTTGCTGTACCACTTATTCAACCTCAGGTTACACTCATGAATACGTTCGTATCGTCGAGAAATCTATCGAAAGAACGATATTGCAATTAACACCAAATAAGCCAAAAATTCAAAATACTAAAAAATGCATGAAAATTATACAGTCGGTAGATCATGATTTTAGATGAATTTAGGTGAAATAATTATTCCATTTGGATTTAGTGTGTGAAAGTTATAGAGGTATGAAGATCAGATTTTTGGAAAATCCAGAAAACTCGAGTCGATTACTGTTCATCCTAATATAATTATTTGGTGAAAATTTGTAGAAAGGTGGTGGGTAAAAGGATTACATAGGTAAATAGAGAATAATTTTATAAGGCCAAAATAACTGAGTTTATCTCATTTGGAGTTTTTATGAATTAGTTATGAATTTTCAAAGTTAATAGTCTTTTCTAGTTCAAAAATAACTTAGTTTTGGATCACTCTCCACAAAATATATTTTCTGTGACAATGAGTTGTTTGAAACCTATTTTAAAATAAAGATAATTAAAATGAAAATTATCAAAATTGGTTTCACTGTTCTTGGAGTTAAAATGAATTAGTTATGCACTTTTGAAGTTTATTGTAATTTTTAGTGTACAAATAATCCATTTCGGGATTTCCTATAAGAATTTAGTACTTTTCTCATCGAGCTCTATCCTAGCCTTAGTTGCTGACAGCGGGACCCGCGCAGATTCTAATTTCGTTTTCAATTAATTTTTCGAATTAAACACCTGACACGTGGGCTCAAATTGTCATAGACAAGGTTCACCAAATAGTGTGTGGGCCAAGGTCCACAGCATAGTGCAAGGTCTAGGGGTTGGTTACTATGCACTTAATGGCCTCAGGCCCACATGTAATAGACTCAAGTGCCAACAGTTTTAACCAAAAGCCTTGATTTCTGTTCATGGGACCCATGCGTTGGTGAAACAAAGTGCATTAAGGTAGTCATTAAAACCCGGATCTACACAGTAATCCGTGCTAAGGCAATGATTAACGTTTAATGACGGAGCTACAGTACGGTCGGCCATTCCGACAACAGAGCGGAGCCGAGCTTGATTTTGCCCAGAGCCTTGCCGACGATTTCGACCACGACGAAGCCGGCCAAGGGCATGAATGAACTCCTTATACTATTGCGCACCTAATGGTGGTGGTTGCAGCAATGGAGACAGCCTGAAATGGTGGCTCAACGCCAGTGAGCGGCGGTGGCTTTCGGCTCTACGTGCATGCGCATCCTGATGATGCATGGGCAAAATAATGCGTTCAAGAGCTATTAATGAGCTCCTCGTAGCTTACCAACAGGAAGGAGAGGCCAGAGGAGCTCGAAGAGATGGGGCTAGCAACAAAGGCTTCGGTGGCGGAGGGCTTTGCGTGGAGGAGGTCCCCTAAGCAAAAGAAATGACAACAAATGGTTGAGGAAGCTTGGGGGTGACCTGAATATGGTGATAACAACAGGTAATCGAGGAATGGCTCACCAAGACGTCAATTGGACGATGAACAGTGGCTTTGGCCGACAAGTGGAGAAATCCAAATTCACAAGATCCCGTGAACGCATCGTCAGAATTAGATGAGGGGAAATCATGCTCATGCTCTAATACACAATATGACGCGTTAAACAGAGAAAGAAACTCATCGGAGATGGGAAATGGCGTGGGGGTGGCATTCAGTGCGCGTCTTGGAGCCGAAGAGGACACGCTCGCGGTCTCGGGGTCTAGAAGCCAGTGCAAGGTCCGACATTAGCAAAATGAGCACGGCGAGGGTAGAGGAAGACGAAGAGCACAAAATAATGGAGCTTACTTGAGAATATGTCGCGGGAGAGCTTCCTTCTCTTCCTCGGCCGGGAAGAGAAGTGAGCAAAAGGGAGGGGGGAAAGGGAGTTTTATGCGAGCCCAAGGACGGATGCCCTAGGATATGTTGGTTTGGGCGGTGCGGTCACGGAGGTGACGGAGGCGCGGCAACATGCGGTGGCGACGTGGCGCTCGTCCTCTGAGCAAAACAGAGCGCTGGAGTAGATGGAGCTGACCGGTGGGGTCCACTGGTCGATGACTCAAAGGTGTGAGCGAGCTGAGTGCGGCGCGTGTGTTTAGTTGGTGCAGTCAAACCAAGTGGCTAGGGTCTGAACAGTGCCGGCTCGGTCAGTCCGATCGGACAGGGGCGTTAGGACCGCACGATTAAGATCGGATGGTGGCGAGTTGGTGTGGTGCGGTCAAGTGGTGCATCGGGCTTGGTCATGATATACAGACCGTTCGTTTGAGATTCGATGGTCCGGATCGTACAGGACGTCCGGACAGTCCGAACGGCTCAACTGATCAGGGCGGTCCGATTGAGATCGGACTGCCCACGTGTGCTAACTGGTTTGGACTAGTCTGATTAGGAAGATGGTTTGGTCGAGTCAAGTTTGGTTGGGTCCGGTTTGTTCAATAGTGCTAGGGTTTGATTTTTAATTTGTTTTGACCAAAGTTCAACAGATTTGACCGAGACTTTTAAAATAAAAATAAAATTCTATAAATTTTGAGAGGGGTTCGTGGGATGTTGTAGTACTCATAAAAATTATTGAACCTTACTGTTGATGATTTAATTTGTATATTTTAAATTTAAATCTAGAATAAGTTATTGATTTGAGTTTGAACCTTACTGTTCATGATTTAATACAAACTTGGACATGATTTAATACAAACTTGGACACAAGAGGCTAACGAAACACCACACCCTTTAGACCAGAGGTGGCTAGTTGGACCATGCCGGTCGGGCCGTCCCGAGGCACGGCAAGATCCACACTGTTTATGGGCCTGGGCCGGCACGACACGGCACAACAGCTTGGGCCGCCACCACGGCACTGCACGGTACAAATAGTGTCGAGCCCGACCCGGCATGTCTAGAACACGGCACGACCCGTTAGGCTTTTTTTTTTATATATACTCCCACTTCCAATATACCACTTAAACGAACATATTATACTTCTTTATCACTTTCAGTATACTTAATACCAATTATAAGATACACCGATGTGATTTGATTAAAAAAATTCATTGGAACCTTTTATTTTTGCTATATACCTTCTTTCATATATAAAAGAAGTATATACACATATTTCGCTATAAAAAGTGGACTTTCATGAATTTTTTCATGGAACTCACTTTGGGGTATCTTATAATCATTATTAAAGTATGCTCAAATAGATAAAGAGGTATCATCATACGATTTAAGCGGTATATAAGAAGGGAAGATATATATATATATATATATATATATATATATATATATATATATATATATATATATATATATATTATTTTATTTTCAATTTTAATACTTATATGGTTTTATTTTGTAGTTTTTAATTTTATATAGTTCATTTTATAAGTATATATAAATTTATTTTGATTTTTAAAAAATATATATATTTTCTAGGATTTGTTTTTACAAAAAATTCAAAATTTCATGTCTTAGGGGCCTAAATGGCAAATGTTTTAACTAGGCAACCATTTGCATTTTCAATATTGTTGTCTCATTTTGTACAATTTTAATATGTATTTCTGAATTCAACATTTGTTCTGATTTTTTTTATAAAAAAAATCTGATTTTTTTTTGAATTTTTGGGTCTAATAGGCTAAGTGGGTCAAAATTTACCCATCAAGCTAAACAGGCTCGGACTGGCATGGCACGACCCAAAAGACCATCGGATCGTGCCTGGGCTGCCTCACGAGCACGTGGGCCGACACGACATGACCCGTTTAATTTGCAGACAAGAATAGGCTACTACTACAAAAAAGGTCTTCACATACGGTTGAAAAACATTATCACAGATGGTTTCGTGAGCCGTTTGAGTTTATGAGTCAGTAATGACATAAGGTCATCACAGACGGTTTTCGAACCGTGTGTGATGCATACTATCACAGACGGTTATTAACTCAGAACCATCTGTGATAGCTGACTATCACAGACGGTTCGTGTTTAGAACCATCTGTGTTATCTGACTATCACATACGGTTTGTGTTTAGAATTGTTTGTGACATATATTCTTTATAAAGTCTCCAGCGGTGGCTACTTGTGCTATATTGTGTCTTTATAAATATATATATATATATATATATATATATATATATATATATATATATATATAGACACACACACACATAATATTGTTTGTAGTCCCTAGCCACTTTATATGAAGTTGGTTTTAAAGGCACAAGCAGCCTCTGCTTGGAGACTTTATAGAGAAGAGATCAGGAATATAATGGTAGGACATACCTGGGACGCAAGGAAGGAGAACTTGACCAGCATGAACATGGTTACACAGACAAAGGTGAAATGAATGACGAGAGACAGGTGAAGAGGTGTTGTAGTAGTTTTTAACTCATTTGGTCTTGTTTTTGAATAGAATACACACCAATTAATAAATAATTTGTATGTTAATTGCAGCTTTACAAATTAGCCTAACCTTTACAAATCCGAAAAGTTAATTGCAGCCAAGCCCCATCCGAACCACATCTCATGTAAGCCAACCAAGCACAAAGAACCGTCATCAATAACCCTCAGTATCCATAAGAGAGCATTAACCAAACCCACTATTTTATCCCATTCACTTTTGGCAATCTGAACCCACAACATGAACTAAGCAGCATGCACAGAATGCACATACACCAATAGCCCTCAGTTTACATCATAGAGCAATGTGATTATTAATATGAACTAATTGTCAATTCAATTTTAGCATAAGGCTATTAACATCATTGAGCAATTCGACAGCAAGACAGCAAGACCAAGGGTGTCCAAACCCACCACACCAGTTGTAGCCCTCAGCATCCATCGCAGAGTACTAGCCATTTTCATCACAGAGCAGGGGTAGAGGCACAAAGGGAGTAAGGGAGGGTGATACCTCAGTACAGCGCAACCACGGCGGCGACCCAACCACCATCACAACCCTCATCCATCTCCTTCACCTTGCATAAATCACACAAACATCAGAACACAACTTAAGGCTCAATGATAAAAATCAAACTCAACAAAAAACATTAAGCTAACAGAGGAGAATAGAGGGAGGATGGGGAAAGCAAACCCAGGGGGCCAGGGCCCAAGCGCAGGAGGTCGAGCAGGCGCGGACCACGCTGGAGAACCAAGCTAGGGACGCGGGCAGGCAGTAGGTGCAGGTGGCGACACAGGCGACACGTGGGGCCAAGCCCAGTGGCTTGGGTGGCGGCATCACCGTAGTTGTGGCATGACCGACGACTGCATGAACACTCCTATCGTCTGAGTGTCTTGTGCGGTCTTGAGTGGTGTCTGTCGGCGGCGACGGAAGAAGGGCGGGGGTCGGCGGTGGCGTCGGTCGGGGGCACTCGGGTGGGGAGGGGAACGGGCGAGAGTAAGTGCAATGGGGAGTGACGAGTTAGGACGGGCGCAAACCCTAGCGGGCTCCTACTAATAAAGAGATATCACAGACAATTCTATTATGGAACCGTCAGTTATAGTTATCACAGACGGTTCGATAATAGAACCGTCCGTGATATGAGACATATTACAGACGGTTCAATTATGGAACCGTCTGTGATATGGTTGTTCTCAAGTTCTATATTTTGAGCATATTATCATGTATACACTTACATGACATGAAGAAATTACATGTTTATATGTCAATTTTGTCATTTAAATACTGCTGAAAATTTGCTTTAACTATGATACATATCACAGATCAGATATAATTAATTAATTTGTTCCTAATATAGTAACTTCACCTCCAAACTAGATTTTTTGTTCATTTTGGAATTTTTATATGGCCAAATAGCGTGGTCAATCGCTTCTTAAAAAGATTAAAAAAAGTAGAAACCTAAATAAACAAAGTTTTTCTAGTGGCGGAGGTAGGCTGCTATCTCTGTCTTCAAAACTTCGTAGGCGGCGGTGTCAGCATCGGACGGTTCCTGATCATCAGCGAATGAAGCTCGAAATGCGTCGACCCGCTGACGCGCTTGTTCGAGTGTCTCCTGAAGATCCTCGGACTGTTGAATCAAGAAGAATTGAGCCCATAACCTCTCTTCCCTTACTTGAGGGGTCTCGGTATGGTCGACTCAATCGCCCGCCGCCTTGATTAAGTAGTCCAAGTAACGGCAAGCCTCCTGGAGGCGTGCAATGTTGTTGTGGAGGACCACATCGATGACGCGGTAAACTCGCCGGAAGTGAGAGATGACCCGGAAGACGCGGCGGAGGAGGATGTCAAGACGGCGGAAGGTGGCCGTCACTTGCTCTGGCAAATCCTCAGACAGAGGAGTGAAGACACTGTTGAACTTACAGTGTTCTTCCGTAGCATCCGCCAATGTACGACCGGAGAGGCGCTTGTACAATATGATCAAGTAGGCAATCAATGTTGGCGACAAGGAAACAAGCCGAGAGGTAGCCATATTTCTACTTTAGAAGTATAGAGTTATATGTGGGGATGATTATCTCTTTGATGGCGGATGATCCTTTTTATAAAACAAAGAATTATAAATTCGGTACGTGAGACGAAGAGACGCATTGGGGAGCCGAAGCGGTATTGATGCAATGAAGAGATGCATCGGCGACGACGACGACGACGAAGAAACTCATCGGGCGACGAAGAAACGCACGGAGCTGAAGCGATATTATCACAGACGGTTATAATTAAAAACCATATGTGAAGAGGTAATATCACAGACGGTTCATGTTCAGAACCATCTGTGAAGAGGTAATATCACAGACGGTTCATGTTCAGTTTTTAATATAAACCGTCTGTGATATTACCTCTTTATAAACGGTTTTTAGCGCAGCCAATAACACAGACGATTTTCAATATAAACCGTCTGTGATTGCATGTATTATAGACGGTTTTAATCAACCGTCTGTGATAAGATGTCCAGTATTAACCTTTTTTATAGTAGTAGACCATGCTGGTATAGACCCGTACCGAGTTGGACGTGCCACCCGTTTGGCCACCACTACGCTAGACTATAACGAGGTTGGTAGTCCACAACAAGCAGTGAGCCAAGATTGGACTATTCAGTGTAGACCGTTGAGGCAATAACACTAAACAATCTAAACCTGAGCAATCCATGTATATATTTCTGTCTGTCAATCAAACATATACTTTTTTTACCCTCTCTCCCCCTCTCTTTCTCCCTCCTTTCCATGTCTTTGCATGCTTGCGTTAATCTCTGCTGCGTGAACACAACCTTTTTTTTTTGTTGTTGCGAAAGCACGCATTAGGAAAGAGGCAAGCCTACCTGCCACTAGTTGGAACTTGGAAAGCAGCTAGCTAGCTAGGAAAGCTCGTGAGGTCAAAAGGATGTGTTGATGCAAATTAAGAAGCAACCACATAGTACTTGACGCACCAATTAGTCAAGTTTGTTCTAGCTAGCTAGTGTATTACATGTCTAGTTAACCCTAGTTAATTTATACTTGACAAACTTGGTCTACACTCCACATTTGACTCCACACTTGTTAGTGTGGCTTTTGTGTTCATTCATGCCCCCTTTAATCGGCTTAGTTAATTAGCTACCTACTAGATGCTCACTTTGATAAACAATCAGGGTTGCTTGTGGCCTTGTTTAATTGTTCAAAGTTCTTGACCGTTGAATAGGCTTATATAGAGTTCAATTAGCACGCCTTTCTAACTAGACCGGACAAAGAAAACACTGATCAGTTAGCACATCACAAGCAAATTCTTAAAGTGCACATAAATGTCCAAGAAAGATCCTGATCATCCGTCTCAATATATATAAACACAACTGAGTAGCAGGACAGGAGTGCAGAATGATCACCAGCACAGGGCCTCACTAATTAAGGGCCCATTTTTAGTCTAACTTTTAATTATCATTGGTTAATCTCGGTATAAGTACAAAATTGATCCATGCATGTCTTCTCACCTTCCCCTCTTCATTTCCCCAATGTTGTTGCACGAACATAGCTACTACTGTCTCCTAATTCTCGTAATCAAAATATCTGCATGGCTGCGATTGTGTCTTGCCTTCATTCTTAAATTATTGATACTACTCCATTTACTGTTGCAATTTAATCTTGTATTTGTGCATCTAGATGGTGTTCTATTTTAATGTTGATGAGGTTCATGTTGACTATACAATGTTAACAGGCTAGCTAACCTTAGTGGTAACATTGACAACATTGATGTTCACTTTAGATCTGATTATAATTTTTAGCACATGGCCCCTAAAATATCAGGTACGACCCTACAAACTAGCAAACATAAAGCGAATATATACCAGTGGAGTTTGTTCTTCAGTTGTGCTAGTATTCTTCATTGTGCTAGTATTCACTACTACAAAACAGGTTATACTGGACGCCTCATCACAGACGGTTCCTATGGAACCGTCTGTGATACGTAACTATCACAAACGGTTTTTAAATAGAACCGTTTGTGATAATTCACAGACGGTTCTTATTACGGTTCTTAATAAGAACCGTCTGTGATAATCGTAAACATCACAGACGGTTAGTGTTAAGAATCATTTGTGAATTATCACAGACGGTTCTTTTTACTAACCGTCTGTGATAGTGCAAGGTCGCATACAGTTCTTAATAGGAACTGTCTGTGATATGCAGGCATTATATAATACACGGCCGTCCCGATAGACCCCCCTGCCCCTAGCGCCTCCACCCCCTTCCCGTTTGAGCTGCAACCCTTGCTGCCTCCTCCCCCATTGCGCCAACTTAAAGAGGAGAATGAAGGGAAGGAAGGAGGCAGGGAGGAGAAGGAAAGGAGGAAGCTAAAGAGAGGAGGAAGGGAGGAGAAGGAGAGGAGGAAGAAAGGGATCTCGCGAGATATTTGGGAGTTTCGTCATGAGCTCAGAGGGTAATGATTCGTAACCCTTTATATTTGCTCTAGGTTAATCGCTAATCAATTTTAGTATGTTTGGTCAATAGGAAGAATAGTTGCGGTTTATTAATATAATTTAACACTAATTTGTTACGTTCATAGCATTGATGGACCGAAACAGGATGTACGGTGTGAACCGTGTGAGTGAAGAGTACATTAATGGCGTGTCTGCTTTTAGAAGAGATGCCGAGCAGGATATGTTGAAGAAGGGGATAAAATTTATGTACTGTCCATGCATTGATTGCGGTAATCTGAAGATGTTTCACAACCCAACGTAGATCGAAGCGCACTTGATTCGAAGGGGTTTCAAAAAGGGTTATACATGTTGGACCAGTCACGGTGAAGAGCAGATTATACAGGAAGTTAATAATAATGACATCGCCGAGGAAGTCAACAATATGCCGGATATGGACTGTGCTTTTGACGAGGATAGGTCGCACGATGACAATCTGGATCAGATGCTACGTGATGCAGAAGGGAACTATAGTGAGAGAGAGTTTAGTAAATTCGAGGGCTTAATGGAGGACTTAGGGAAACCTTTGTTCGTTGGCTGCAAGACGGAATACACAAGGTTGTCATCCGTGCTTGAACTGCTGAAATTAAAGGCAAGTAATGGTTGGTCCGACAAGAGTTTCACGGCATTGTTAGGTCTCCTAGCGGACATCCTTTCGAAGGGAAACGTGTTGCCCAGCACCACCTACCAAGCCAAGAAGGTTCTTTATCCATTGGGAATGGAAGTAGAAAGAATACATGCATGTCCGAACGATTGTATCATCTACCGTAAAGAGTATGCAGACATACATGTATGTCCCGTGTGCAAAGCATCCCGATACAAGCGTAAAAATACTTCTAAGGTGAAACAAGGACCTCCTGCTAAGATGTTGTGGTATCTGCCTGTAATCCCACGTTTGAAGCGTTTATTTGCAAACCGAAAGGAGGCAAGATTACTGCGTTGGCACTCGGAGGAGCGTAAGAAAGATGGAAAGCTAAGACACCCTGCTGATTCTGCCAATGTCGAAACTTCAATCGAAAGTTCAAAGAGTTCGGTGCGGAATCGAGGAACAAAAGGTTAGGATTGAGTACATATGGAATGAATCCTTTCGGTAACATGAGTGGCTGACATAGCACCTGGCCCGTGAATCTTTGTATGTACAACCTTTCTCCTTGGTTGTGTATGAAGCGGAAGAACATTTTGATGTCACTACTTATCCAAGAGCCGAAGCAACCTGGGAACGATATTGATATATACATAGCACCACTGCTGGAAGATCTTGTGACACTGTGGAACGAAGGGATACAAGTATAGGATGCGTACAAATGAGAGAACTTCACTTTACGTGCCATGTTGTTCTGCGCCATCAATGATTTTTCTACCCTTGGTAACCTGTTGGGGTTTAGTACAAAAGGAGCCAAAGTCTGTCTGCACTACTTAGATGGTACTGAGAGTGTATGGCTGAACAACTCGCGCAAAACTATGTATATGCGTTACCGTAGGTTCTTTTCTAGGATTAACCCATACCGTAAGATGAAGAAACAATTCGACAGAAATAAGGAGGATGGTTCAACTCCAAAGGCTTTTAGAGGGAAAAAGGTCTATGATATGGTTAAGAATATCGATGTTGTGCTTGGGAAGGGACGTAAATTAAGGATCCATCGGAAGAACATCTGGAAGAAGTGGTCAATTTTTTAGGACTTGCCTTATTGGGAGCACTTAGAAGTTCACCACTACATCGACTTCATGCACGTGGAGAAGAATGTATGTGATAGTTTGATTGGTCTCTCATTGAACATTAATGGCAAAACAGAGGATGGTGTTAACGCACGGTGTAACTTGGTTGATACGAATATAAGGACCGAGTTAGCACCGAAAGAGACCGATAAAGGATGAACATACCTTCTCTCAGCTTGCTACACTCTGTCCAAGCCCGAGAGAAACGAACTGCGCCAAAGCTTGCATGGTGTGAAATTTCCGTCCGGTTACTCCGCCAGCATTAAGAAACTTATTTCTATGGAAGATTTGAAATTAATTGGTATGAAGTCTCATGATTGTCATGTGATGATGACACAAATACTTCCTATTACAATTAGGAGTATCTATCTTGTCGAACAAGGTCCGAGTGGCAATCTTGAGGCTGTGTTATTTCTTTAACTCAATTGCTCAGAAGGTCATCGATCCCGAGGGGCTAGATGCTCTACAGGCCGAGGTGGTGATGACTCTATATCATCTTGAGATATATTTTCCTCCATCATTTTTCAATATCATGGTCTATCTCATTGTTCACCTTGTGAAAGAGATAAAGATATGTGACCCTGTGTTCCTACGTCATATGCACCCGTTCGAGAGATACGTGAGAATTCTCAAGTCCTATGTACGAAATCAATCTCAACCGGAGGGCATCATCATCGAAGGTTATACAACCGAAGAGGTCATTGAGTTCTGTATCAACTACATGGCTCAAGTGGAACTGATAGGTGTGCCTCTATCTCGTCATGAGGGGAGACTAGAGGGTATCGGGACCATCGAAAGGAAAGCAATCACTCTCGATCTGGATACGTACGCTCAAGCCCATTTCACGGTCTTGCAACACATGACCCAAGTGTCCCCGTACATCGATGAGCACAAAGACATGGTACGCCAACAAAATCCAGACCGGTCAGAGGTTTGGATCATGAGAGAGCACAACCGTCGGTTCAACGAATGGTTGAAGGTGTGATTCACTGGGAGGTCATCAAGTGATGATACACTGCTATAGTTGGCAAAAGGGCCAAAATTTACAATTGTGACATGGCAATGATACGACATAAATGAGTACATATTTTATACGACAGCTCAGGATAGGAAGAGCACAGTCGAGAACAGCGGTGTCCGCATAGATGCGTTTCACGAGCAGTTCAATACCGCCGGGCCACTTGGGTTGAACTCCTAATATGGGTTCGTAGAGGAGATTTGAGAGCTCGACTATGTACTTTTCAAGATCCCCTTGTTTCGATGCCATTAGGTTAAACTTCCGCAGGGTGTGAAGGTCGACAAGTACGACGTCACTACTGTGGACCTCAAACGTGTCGGATACAAGGATGAAACATTTGTACTCGCTAAGCAAGTTGTTCAAGTTTTTTCTATAACAGACCCGTCAAATAAGAACCGTCACGTAGTTATTCATGGAAAAAAAGGATTGTCGAAGTTAAGAATATCGTAGATGAGGAAGAGTACAATCAATTTAATGAGTTGCCTCCTTTCGGAGATGACATCAGGCTCGAGGAAGAACCCAGTGAGGAAGCTAGCTATATGCGCTTCGATCATCATAAAGGGCTATATTTTAATTAAGAATTTATTCCATAACATGAAACATGATCTGTGTTTTCTACTTTTGGTTATTATTTCGCTGTCAATTTGGAGTTGCCATGTGTTATGGACTTGTAATCTCTTATTTTGATGTTAATGTGGAATTGTCATGTGTTAATGTGTTATGGACTTGTCATCTCTGATTTTGTTGTTAATGTGGACTTCATTGTAATGTGGAGTGGTAATATTATGCACTTGTACAACCTATTTGTCCCATGTCCTAATATGTCAAATATGATGGACTTAATATCTCCCTGCTGTTGTATGGCTTATAAATGTTCATGTTATGAACTAGTATGCTATAGAATACCTGTATGCACATATCTCTATTTTTTTTAATTTGGCCCCGTGCTAGCCGAAAAATATAGTAGCTATAAAATGAAGTTTCACATAGTAGCATATCACAGACAGTTCTATTATGGAACCGTCTGTGATAAGTAATACCGTCTGTGATAAGTAATCACAAATGGTTCCATAATAGAACAAATCAGTGATATGGTGCATATCACGCAGCGATTCTATTATCGAACTGTCTGTGATATGCGACCATATCACAGACGGTTCCATACTAGAACCGTCCATGATATCCCTTTATTAGTAGGGAGCCACTAGGGTTTGCGCCCTTATTCTTCTCACTTGCCTGTTCGATTGCCCACCAAGAGCCACTCTCGCCCGTTGCCCTCCCTACCCAAGCGCCGCCACCGTCACCGCCCAAAGCCTTTTCCACACCAGAGCCACGCCTCCCGCTGCCGGCTCTACCTCCTCCTCCAGTACTCCCTCGCGCCGCCGGCTCCAGTGCCTCCTCCGATCCTCCCTCACGCCGCCGACTCTAGCTCCTCCTCTGGTCCTCCCTCGCGCCGTCGGCTCTAGTGCCTCCTCCGGTCCTCCCTCACGCCGCCGACTCCAGTATCTCCTCCGGTTAAGATATTCATTCTTCACTCTCACTCTTATCTTCTTGTCTTCTTTTTGTTGATGGGCGATGCCGCAATGGCCGATGGCTATTAGCATAGCAAAACTACAGAACAAGTGTACTGATGCAGACTGATGCTTTGCTTGTTCTCATGTACCAGTAGTATGATACTACTGGAGTACGGGTACATGACTAGTATGTAGATGCATGGTTTCCTACTCTATGATGATGTTTGCCATATACTGAAATTAACTTCATAATTAGTTCTTATTTTGAGCTCTATTGTGTTCTTGCTACTGTCTCTTGATCTGAAGTCAATCTGTTGCTCTATGTATAACTAGTCGTTCTACTCTGGTTATATTGATATCTAGCAATCCATTTTGAGTATTCTTCTGCTAGCCATTCGGCTTTGCTGCTGGACTTTTGATTTTGCTTTCAGTATATATACCAGAGATTGTCAAGTTCTGTTGGTAATGTAGATTTCGTTTGTGATACTTGTGATCTCTGCTTGGTGAAATAGAGTCGTGGTACTATTACCTTTGATCTTTTGATAGTTTAGTAAAGTTTTGTTTAGAGTTCAAAATTTGGAACTATATTATCATGTTTAAAATAATGAAGAGTATAGGCAAAAGGGTTGAGATAGCAAGGATTAATTCTTTTCCAACTTGCCTTCTGAGAGCACTCCACAACTTCAATTATCTGAGGTTTATGATTATTTCTTTCATATACATGTGGTATATGTTACCTAGCGATGTTAACATGTGTACCCTTTCAGTTTTCAATTTTCTTTACTACGTATTCTATATTTAATATGTTTACAAGGCAATTTTAGTTCATTGGTTAGGTAACTTCTATTTTTTCTGTATAAAATATGTTTGGAGCCCCAGGGTATGATTTGTGCAGTATATGCTTCGACCGAAACGTGTGATATGCTTGATACCATTTGATACGCCTAATGTTGTAGGCTTGTAGCATGCACATTCGTTTACCAGTTTCTGTGAATTGAGTTTGCTAGAGATGGGAAGAAAAGATATATTCTTTAGATAGTCCTAAAACTTCTTAGCCTTAGTACTTACTTGATACATATGTGTATCAAGTATGTTTCCAAGGGAAATTATCTTCGAAAATACCTAGTGGATATTGTCGTAGTAAGAAAGGCTAGACAGTAAGTAAGGGGGGACCCCCAGTGTCCACGAGGATGACTGAGGGGTCCTCGAAGAGGGGGGCTAGTCAGGAAATGAGTATGTATTGATTTCTTGGAAAGAATGAAAAATCATCCCCTGTTGCATGGGGGAAGTTGCTATTTATAGCCTTTCTACTAGGTACATGAGATTACAGTTCTACCCCTCATATGCCCCTATACTAGTAGGGGTTGTAGGGGCTTTTCCTACCCCTATGTGTAGCCTTCGGTTCATAGTGGACCTTCCTGGTCCCGGTCCAGCGATACTGTGGTTCTCCGAAGGATGCGGGGTGCCCCCGACCCAAACTGCCTCAGACACTCCACGAGTCGTAGTGCTTCGGCCCCTCCGGACCCCTCCACCGATGCTAGGAGGGGTGGGGGCGCTCGTAGTGTTCGCCTGGTCGTGGGGGACGGTGGGCCACCCCTACGACAGATATCAACTTGCAACCCATTTTATTTAAACTCTCAGCATTTTGAATTCTGGAATTTTAGTTCATTGCATATGTAACTTATATAGATAGCAAGTTAGCGAGATGGCGTCCGCACCGTTTTCGCCGCCGTCATTGTCGTCGCCGAATGCATCTGGATCTTCGAGGAAAGTGGTACGTAAGCGAGATGGTAGAGGAATATCGAAATTGCCAGCGGGGCGAATGACCATCACGGAGGTTAGTCCCGTTGGGGTCCCTATGAGTCCCAAGAAAGCAGCGGCGAGATTCCAGACCATATGCGAGATACTTAGAAGGGAACGGGTCCCTATCACCACACCAAGCTAGAAGTCTCTAACGGACGTAGAGAAAGGCCAGCTGTGGACTAAAATTTCAATCTCGTTCACTATCCCAGAAGCAGACCAGGCACACGTGGAACGGCAGGCATTGCTCACAATAGGACACACGTGGAGGACCTTCAAGAGCATGCTTGTCACGAAGTACGTGAACATAGGTCGGACGCCCTTCACAAAGTATCAATTCTTGTCGCAGGATATATGGGATGCCTTTGTGCGGATGAAGATGATGGCCGAATTTCAGGAGCAAAATGCGGTGCACAAGGCTCTCCAGGCACAAAACACTCACCGCACAAACTCGGCACCGCAGGGTACGCGGGTAAAACCACGCAATGGACGGCGGAGGACGATAACACAACCCGACCATTTGCTGGTATCACAGACGAGCGCGCCCGAAACGGGTTAACAGTGAGGGCATTAGCACGTCTTCAGGCGGCATCTCTTTTATAAACCCAGCAGATGAGAAAGTGTCCTAACGTCTAGTAAATATGTCGACCTACCTAGTTGTTAATAAGTCCATAACTTCATAGTGTTTAAAATAACATGATGACCTCTTGCAGCAAGCATTGACTACCGAATCTTCCCAAGGATCCTTCGAAGCAGTCAGGGAGAAGGATATACTATCCACGGCCCTGGTAAATAAGGAGCACCCAGGTTGCACGCGAGGTGTTGGGGTTTACATACCTTGGAGGGACGGATTCCCAGACGTCTCTAGCATGTATAGGAGTAGGAAGAGATCCAAGGGCGAGCACGAGGACCGGTTAGTAGAAGAGATTAATGTGAGGCTTACTGCAAAATTTCAAGGACAAATAACAAGATTGCAGGATCAAATGAATCAACTGCTCAACCAGTCGCAAACCGCCCTCGTTATTTTGGCAGCTAGTCCTCCTCAACATCAGAGTAGCATCACGTCCACACAAAATTCCCAACATGGCGACGTCTAATTACCTATCGACAACATCAAGGTAATGTACATCTCTAGAATGCTCCAAAGATAGACCTATAGTATGTCTTAGCTAATTGTGTATCGTTTTGTAGGAGTCGACGCCCTACAAGCTCCAAGTGAGACTGGTTCGGTCCATTTCTATTGAGGTTGGACGGGGGATGGCGTATCCATGCTAGGAAGGGACAGTGCAGCACAGTGCCCAGCTGGCATAGGGTTACACAAGGGTCCAAGTGGACATGGTACATGACCATTTTATGGCTGTCCACTGGAGATTCGCCCGAACGAAGGCATCAGAACACTAGGGGATGCCATATACACTTTTATCCAGTGGCCCAAGAAGGACATCGCCTTGGACCCTGTAGTGCCGCAATCTCGACACAACCACGCCTCTCCAACAAGACCCTCGATGACTCCACCTCAACCTTCACTTCAGAAGGCCGCCTCATCGATTTCCATGGAGAAGACGCTAACGAAACAAGAAAAATGTGTTGCTGTATCGGTTCCTGAGTCGCCTCATGGGAAGATGTGTAGTGGGCGAGTCGTTAAGGCCAAATCGAAATCAAAAAATATTAAGGCTTGGAAGAATATTAAGGCGCATTCCAAGCCTGGGACATACTCCCTCAGAAGTCCGTTGGCCCCCGACATAGTATTAGCCCGCGCTGGAGTAGGTTGCCAGTATTTGCAAGTCTGGTACATGTGGAAGACGAAAGAGAAGGGGTGCGATACTGGAATCACCGTCAGATACACGAAGGAGCATTTCTTCGACGAGCCGGGCCACTTCGTCGTGGGCTTCGACGACTTATTCGACCTATTCAGCCTCAATTCCCTCGACGCCTCGCTTCTATGATGTTGGACACTGTAAGTGTGTACAATCAAGTTCTACATTCACGTAATATGGATACATGTCACAACTCATTGCTTATGTATCGATACATGATGAAAATGGCCCGACAATGGTGAGAACCGGTGGGTTTCCTCGACCCACACTTGATCTCTAAGCAATGCATCACCGAAGACACATCTTATGTCGTGAAATACATAACGACGAGATTTATTGCTCACGGCGACAAGGACTACATAATAGTGCCCTACAACCAGAAGTAAGTGCTTCACTACTTGCTATACAAATTTCATTTGTACTTTATATGCAACACAGATTTAGGTTTAATGACTATAGCGACATACATGAGTAGGTTCCACTAGATCCTTTTAGTCATTGTACCAAAGAGGAACGAGGTAATATACCTTGATTCTCTACTCAACAAAAAGCACAACTTCACCCTTGTGCAAGGAATACTCGACATGTATACTCATTTTCTCTATACATAACTCTATTGTAGTCTTCCTTCATTTGAATTGGCTGAGGATAACTTTTTGAAATCATGTAGGTCGTTCAACGCCTATGTTGCCGAGAGAGGGACACACAAGGAATCGAACGTCACACTGCAACACAGGACGCGATTTTCGGTACGCGTTACAACACAATAATCCTAAATCACACTTCGTAATAATGTGTCTCGAACTGACTATACATATATATGTAATCCTATTTTTATAGTGTCACCATCAAAAATAAGATTACCTATGTGCATTCTACGTTTGCCGTCATATGCAGCAAATCATGAGTGCTAAGACGAATGATCTAAAGGTTTGTCAATCTCGCAATAATTATTTCCTAATTATAAATTTAAATATGTATGATTACTACTTTACTCCTGCTAGCGAGAGGACATTAATCTCGATTTAGATTCACTCATTATGACCGAGATCTCGGTGGTTCAAGGAATGCTCTGCGGCTTCATCAAGACAAAGATCGTTAATGCCGACGGAGAGTTTCACTCCTTTGACACCGCTGAACGACCTTCAAAAAATTGATTCAATTATAATTCACTTTGAATAGTTGTAATTCAACTGTAACTCTAGCAACAATACTTAAACATATTCTTTTGTAATTGATTTTGAGTTGTAAATGAACACTTTGAGTTCTCAACAATTGATTCATCTGTGATCTATCTGTTTTTTGCTTGCTTGTTTTCAGAGGGCATGGCTAGCAATTCTTGAGGCTAGACGGTTTGTAAATAGAACCGTCTGTGATATCCTACATATCACAGACAGTTGTTGGTTAAAACTATCCGTGATAGTAGCCCTTCACAGACGGTTTCAACAAAAAACCGTCTGTGTTGTGACTTATCACAGACGGCTCAAAAACCGTCTGTGATAACCACCTATTATCATAGACACATAAATTCAAACGGTTTAAAAACCATCTGTGATGACGGTTCCGAACCGTCTGTGATGACCCTCTATATAGTAGTGATTGAGAGTGACATGGGCAGCGATCAATTAAAGCATTTTACAAATTTTTTTCAAAACAAACCATTTATTGAAAAGTTTACACAAATAAACAGCGTTTTAATACTTTTTACAAAAATAACCTATGTTCGCTGGGCCACCATGCGACTGCACCCAATTGCTTGATGGCTAAGTGATTAGCTGACGTGGGAGGCCTAGTCGCGCAACGGAAATGTGACCGAGGCCATAGTCTATCACGTGTCTCAGTCGTGAGCTGGTGGCACGACTGAGACCCGTGTTGGGCATAGTCGCTAGGCCAGAATGCGACTAAGAGGTCAGTCGTAGATCAGGCCGGTGACTGATTCTAGTTGCAAATCAGACAGATGACTAAGCCTAGTCGCATTCTCACTCGACGATAGTAGGGCGTCAATGCATTCAGCATATGCATTGTAACAACACTATGTGTTTCTCTAAAGTACTTGATTATACCATGCAGCATACCATCGACGGTTGCAATGAGGGGCATGCTGCGTGGCCCCCTGATAACCTAATTGTACACCTCGTCCAAATTGGTCGTCATTACGCCATACTTCGCGTCGTCGATGTTGTAAAGTAATGCCCACTTCTCTACTAGCTCAACCTCGATCCAATGCGAGAAATATTTGATGCTCCTCGATGTCCTCCTTCTCAAGTTAGGTGGGTCAATCTCGGGCAACTACGCCATTAACCCTAAAATTGCCGATCTACAACTACAAACCCTATTTTCTACTACTAAGCTATGTTTATTGTTGCTAACCTAACATGTTTTTTTTTTATCGAAGTGGCCAACAAATTACATGAGCACAACGAACTCACAACAAAAGGATGAGTACACGGAAGCATGCGGAGCCATGCGGAGCCATGGGCAGAGTCTCCTCATCCTCCCCTTTCCTTTCTTATCCTCTCCCCTCCACTCTCCTCTCCCTTCTTCTCCTCCCTTCTCCTCCCCTTTCTTCTTCGGTACCATCGGCACTCTCCTTCCTTCCTCTCTTTCTGTCATGCGTGTTGATTCATATTAGAATCAGTTATATTGTGTCCTCAATCGGGGCAGCGTGGTGCAACTGGTGTCAGGTGCCTGCTAGTCGCGCGACAGAGGCACGACTAGGCGATGTGGCTCAACGCCATCTGCTCGTCACACGATTAAGTGTCGACAGCCTTAGTCGCGCGACATGTCCGCGACTGTGGGCCGGCTGGGCTCAAATCGTTGGCACACCGCATGATTGGGTCTAGTCGCCAGGTGGGCCAACGACTGATGGTTTATTTCTGTTAAAAAATAAGCAGTGGTTTTATTTGTGTAAAATGATTAAAAAATAGTTTATTTTAAAAAAATCGCAATCTACAGCTCCCACTAGGCGCCGATCGAGAAGGATCAGCTCAATCACACGCTAAGCACAACTAAGATATGTAAGTATTCCTTATTAAGTGAACAGCGTGTATACTTGGAAAATACATTGGATGAAGGAGATCGATAGAGCAGGAAAAGAGGGAGAGAAAAAAAAGACGGAAGGCACACGGTGCTAAATATACTTGCGTGGTTCCATTAATTCCATCTCCCAAACACAGAAAGGTACCTAATTAATTTTGCCTTGCTGTCAAACAAATGTCGATCTAGCTAGAGCCGTCTGCATGCATGCATACACATGATCTAGAATTTAGCCGTGCGTAGATCGATCCATCAAACACTAAACGAGAAGGAAATATCGTATGGATTTATTGGATTGTGGCACAGATGAAGAATCGAAGGCCACTAGTGCCTTTTTTCCTTCTTATATATATGTAACCAAAATGTGGTGGTTCATTTAGCGATTGAAGGAAACCTTGATGCATGCATGTGTGTCGAAAAGCCTATATCCACAACTACAATAAGAGACAAGATTTTCTTTACAGGGTACACTACCGGGCTCAGCAGCTTTTTTAGTGCGGTGGCACTCGCAAAGGACGAGAAACACTCGCAACGGCTTTGCCGAAAGTGCCACCCACGGCATATCTCACACGGCATAGTTTTCGACAAAAAGCTCTTTGCCGAGTGCTTTCATCGAGCACTCGGCAAAGGCTTTTGCCGAAAGTGCGGCGACCCTCGGCAAACAAAAGGTAGTGGACGGTGAGAACACGGAGCGGCGTCGCTTGCGAAAGTGCCGGATCGGAATGACACTCGGCAATGTTTCTATTTTGCCGAGTGTCGTCATAATGACACTCGGCAATGTTTTCTAGTTTGCCGAGTGTCATGGTAAAACACTCGGCAGAGGAACGCTTTCGAGCATTCAGGAACATACTTTGCCGAGTGTTTTTACCATGACACTCGCAAATATTAAACACTCGACAAACAATGTTCCTGAATGCTCGAACGCCACTTTGCCGAAAGTGTTTTACCATGACACTCGGCAAAGCCTCCCTTGCCGAGTGTAACACACGCAAAGTGGCCAAAACCGACTATTTTAATTGTTTATTGCACCCCACTCAAACAAGTCACAATATCACAGATATATCAGCAAGTAATCACCACAAGTAATCACATATAGTCCACAATATATCACATATATCACCACAAGTCACAATATATCACATATATCACCACAAGTCACAATATATCACATATCACAAGTCACAATATATCACATATCACAAGTCACGATATATCACATATAGTCCATCATTCACCAAGTTGGCCACCCCGACTGATGTGATGAGTCATAAGGCACATCATTCGAAGCCGCCGATTGATTCTGCACAAAGGAGAAGAGATTGCATGTGTGAGACAAGATTTAAGGTAAAGCAAAGCACAAGCGAAAGCAATAAACATGGTAAGTAAAGAGCTCAAGGTAGAGAAGGCAAACTCACAGGAGTAGTTGCAGGAGGAGGTGGAGGAGGGAATAGCTCGGTGGCGAGGTTGACCCATCCTCTCGCCAAGACTTTGCATCCATCAAACATCTGCTCCATCCTCTGCGCCGCCCTCATTCCTCTCGCCGATCGGCCTCCATCCTCGCCGCCATCTCTCGCCAGTAGCCTCTTTCTTCTTCCAAATTGGGCCTACAATATTCCACCCCAATGTTACAATGCAAAGCAAAGGTATGTAAAAATTAATGAACGCATTTAATAAAAGCAGAAATAACTGGAGTGCCTCCATCCGGATCGTGGCGGTGTCCGTGGCCAGGCGATGGCGGGCTTGAGCTCGTGCCCTTGATCGAATCTGGGAGAGAGTGGGAGTAGTGGCCGTGTCGAGTGTGTTGCCGCCAATCCAAGACCGCCCATGCTTCTTGCCTCCTCCCACCCTCATGACGACTTCTCCATCAAGGTCCCGGTGCTCGGATCGCACTCGGCCCATGGACCGCCCTTGCCATCGATGTGTACTCACCGAGGCGGTCAGGATCGGTCAGATTGTCAGACACCGAGGGCGGGTCCTCCGGTTGTAGTCGACGTTGACGCCGCCTTGCCCTTGGGCCAAAGCCCATGCCTTGAAGCGGGAGCAAGGTGGCCACCATGTGACGACGACTGCGAAAAAAACAGCAAGATGATTAGAAATTATGCAGAATTGAGCGTTATAATAAAGAAATGAATTCGCGTACCCATGTAGCCGCGAATTCGTCGAGGCTACGGTTGCCTTGATGGTGTGGTGCACCTGGCATCATCAAACGCCGCTCCAAGAAGCGCCAGCGTCTCCTCCCACTCGGTGGCGCACCACTTGTCCACCATCTCGTGCTCAAAGATCGAGATGTTGGGCGCACCACCACGGAGGCACCTACACGCCATCAAGTATATGACATATAAGAAGATCAAATTAAGCATTTAATCTCGTAAAAAATCAGTATTAATGTTCTATATTTACGTATGTATTCTTCCGTCACCTCATGTTTCTTGCTTGAGTTTTGTTGATCTTCAAACCAAGGTAGGTAGCTTTGTATGTTACGATGGCTCGGACGCTACCGTAATGCATGTCCTTCACGAGTTTATAATGTGCTTTGTGAGCCACACTAGCCGCCTTTGGCCTCATATCCTCCCGCATCCAAGAAATCCTCGCATATAGACGCGATGTATCCAAATATTATTTCAAGAATGTCCAATGAATGCGATGTATTGAGCAATGTAGTGCGAGGAAGACTTACCCACACTCGTAGTCACCCGCGCCGCCTTGTTGGCGAATACCCCGCCATCCCGATCCGTAAATCGGGAAGGCGACGAGTGGTCCCATGTGTAGGCGGCTCCGCCTCCGCCAAACACAACCAAACCAGGAAGTGTAGCCTGCACAAAAGACCCAGGATGCCATTGACATGGCGTTTGTGATCACCTGCAGCCACAAGCGTCCAACCCCTGCCCAAGTGATTCAGATAAATTATTAGTTTCTATTGTGATTTTCAACATATCAAATGAAAAAGTAGTGATAACATCTAAAGTTACTTACCTAGCCCCAGTGGGTTGAATCAGCGGGCGTCTCTCACGAGGTATCGGTCGCCTCGGGAGGGTCGAGGGACCTCGCAACCAGACACCCGACGAACCAGAGGAAGCGGAACCCCCTGCCGCCTCCAACTCCTCCTCCTCCTCCTCCTCCTCCTCCGCCTCCCTCCTCCTCCGCGCCCCTCCCGCCTCCCCTCCGCCTCCCGCCTCCTCCGCCTCCCGCTCCTCCTCCCGCTCCTCCTCCCTCCCCCCTCAAGAGTGCTCCTGCTCCTCCCGCCTCCTACTCCCGCTGCCCCGATCGCTCAACAGATCAAAGGCCGTTTTGGTAAAGCGACCTTACGTTCCTCATACCGCCCACCATCTTTGTTCAATCACCTGCAATTAAAAAGAGTAAACCAATAAGCACAGATAAACAAGACGTACTTAGAAAGAGATGCAAAATAAACAAAACATAATTAGAAAATAACAAAGTATTACATGTATTAGAAATAATCGTAATGATCGGATTAGTCGGATCATAAGTCTCATCATCACTATCACCATGTCCATATAATCAACACTATTCAAGGAGCAATGTTGTCATCACCGCCATTGCCTAAATGTAATCGCTGAAGTAATTCTAAGTCCTTCACATTTTGAACCTCATCTCCAGCGTCCTCGCCAACAACCCTTTCATTGTCTACTTCCATTCCGACGCTTTGCTAAGTCTATCTCAAAACTCCCTTCTAGCCCCTCTTCTTGAAAGAACTCTCCGTCATATGTGTTTGGGTCAAAATTGTAATCTTCATTGTTTGGGACGGGTAGTTTACCGTGTGGCGATACCTTGTACACAACATCCCAACCCTTAAGACGGGCCGTCTTTTTGGCACGGTATGAGAGATAATATACTTGCGTGGCTGTTGAGCCACAATATACACATCGCCTCTGGTAAGACGGATGATCGTCAATTTCGACTAGCCCAAGATTAGGGTCCGTCTCGTTATTTCGTGATCAAACCAATGGCATTTGAATATGACAGATTAAGAGGTTTGCAACCATGAAACGTGAGTTCAGATATTTCTTCAATTCTTCCATAATACTCGACCCCATCAAGGCCAGCGTAAAACTCCCAGATTTGTGGTTCTTCGATTGGGCGACTCGCTCATGTCTTGTTGTGTGAAAGCGATATCCATTCACGTCATAACAGTAAATGAGCTTACCCTATAGGCCTGACCATCGGCAACTTTGTCTCAACTCTAAGACTCATAGACGATCGGTTTGGCCCCGCAAGCTCAAGCAGATAGTTCGTTATATTATTCGCCTGCACGAGCAACTTGTAATGTCAAACGAGTACGAGCTAAATTGACAAGACTTCTGCTTGAACCAAGAAATGAAATCGACATTCCATTTCCGCACCTCGCCTAAGAAGGGTCTCGGCTTCTGCGGGTAGGTTCCCTTGATTCACGCCTTAATTGATGATGAAATTCTCGCACCAACGAGAAACAAGGGGTTAGATGCGAATAGTGACTACTGAGAACAAGTTTGTTGACAACTTACCGCATGTACGGCTCCACTTCGGAAAGGTTGTTCAACACATATAGCATGATAGTGCGCCACTCTTCATGTTTCAAGGTCTTGGGGTCGATCACTTGCACTTCGAAGTTGCCCTCTAAAATGCCGAGGTTCGATTCATTTTCGCCAAAGATTGTAACGAGGGGGTGGATTGTGCACGCTAGGAAGGTTGTCACCATAGTACGTTGTTGTGAAGTTTGACACCTCCTCCAAAATGTATGCCTCTGCAACGAAGCCTCAATTTTGCATTTATTTTTACATTTAGTTCGATGAACCTTTAGACATCTCTCAATTGATAGCACCAACGGCCTCAAGACGGCCCCCCATTCGTGCCTCATACGGAGGTGCAAAATCAAATGTCAGATCGGATTGAAGAAGCCGGTGGAAAGATCTTTCCAACTTACAGAGCAACACAGGTGCCATTCTTTCCAAGTCTGCAATCACGGTCCGAGATAACTCCTTGGCACAAAGTGGCGGAAGAAATTGCTCAACTCGCCAAAGACTTGCCGGACATGCTCAGAGGACATAGCCTCGAACCATCACCGAAGAAGCCGCCAAGCCATATGTGGTAGTCATGACTCTTGAGCCCATTGATTCGCATAGTAGATAAGTTCACTCCTCCTCAGATTCGCCAGATACCCATCGAGGAACATTAACGCTTGGAACCATTCTAGTACTTCCTCCTTTGGGGCCCGGTCAAGACGAATTCGCCTTAGGCTTTCTCCATGTCCCGCCGCCTCTAGGAGGCTTCATTTCTTGCTTTGGTCTATCGCATAACGCTGCGAGATCCACTCTAGCCTTAATGTTGTCCTTTGTCTTATCAGAATGTCCATGATTGTTGCCCAAAGTGCCTCGGCGACATTCTTTTCAATGTGCATTACATCAATGTTATGTGGAAGAAGAAGGTCATCAAAATAGGGAGCCTCAACAAGCCCGACTTATGAGTCCATGCATGTTGCTCACCATATCCCACAAAACCACCTTCTTGATTGACCTCGAGAGCATCTATCTCGAGCACGAACCGCGGCACGGCCATCATCTGCGGTCGTGGTCTATAACTACGACACCTTTCAGAAAGTTCTTGATGTCTCGTCTCAATGCATGGTCAAGAGGGAGGAATTGTCGATGTTTGTCGAACGAAGAATACTTGCCACCCTTCAAAGAACCAAATGAACTTCAGAGTGCCTTGCATATCGGGCATGGGAACTTCCCGTGAACACACCATGCAGAATATCCCATCGCCGAAGTCATGCAGGAGTAGTGGTACCAAACATGCATTTTGAAGTTTCTCTTTGTAGCTCGGTCAGATGTCCATACCCCTTCCTCCCAAGCACGGACCAATTCATCAATCACAGCTCCATGAACACACCCATATTATTCCCCGGTGTTCAGAATTATCAACGACAAGAATATGTTCGTCGCTGGAAGAGGACGCCGGGGAGATTGAGGGGATAACGAACACGGGCCAACAAGTGTATGGGGCGCCATCATTCCATAAGGATTGAACCCATCTGCTGCCGCATAACACGTACATTACGAGCCTCTCTGACTTTCTCACGATGAATCACATCAAAGTGGGTCCATGCTTCACCATCGGATGGATGTACCGGCTTCTCGTGATTGTATCGACGCCCATTTTTGTGCCATGTCATCTGCTTTCAGCGGTTTCTCGGTCATGTATAGCCGTTGGATCCTCGGATGAACGGAAGGTACCGTGAGGATTTTCACGGGATCGCAAGTCGCCTTCTTCCGACCATCACCGTAGTCTACCTCCAGAACCTAGAGGATCCACACTTTGCACAAGACTTTGCTTCCGCTGTTCTTTCCTAAATAGGATGCACCCTTCTGACAAGCATGTATCCGCCATATGGCATCTTAAGTGCACGAAGTTTCTTTGACTCGTACATGCTCTTTGGCGTATCGTGACCTCGGAAGCATGCCGCCAAAACCGCCAACATAGCATCGGCGCCTCGACTCAAGCTAAACCGACTTCAAGGCCATTACGCGTCCAATGCCATCCAGCTTGAGAAACCTTCGTCTGCCGTGAAGGGGTTTCGTACGCGCAGACAACATGTAAATACGCCTTTGCGGTTGCCTCGCTCCTCCTCCCCACGCCCTTCAAATAAGTGTGCTTCATGATAGTCATTTAACATGTCTCCTACCCCGCCATCAAGATCATAATCCTCGACGCGTGGTCTCACGACCTCCTCTCTCACACGATCGGATTCACCGTGGTAGATCCACCGTATAGTCCGCCAGAATCCAAACTTACAAAGATGTTTACCCATGACCTCCTTTGTTTGTCGACGCGTGTTTGCACATCTGCCGCAGGACACCAAGTGGCACGCGCTCCTTTAACCTTGGCAAATGCTAGTTCCAAGAAAGCATCGGTCTTCCCAATCCATTCATCGGACAACTAACCCCGACTTGAGTGGCCCGTGTACATCCACTCACGGCCATCCATCCTCTAACATATCGAGGGAGTAATATAAGAATCAAATGCATCTACACGATCTTTCTCCTATCTAATAGGTGAAGATAGGTCTAATCCACTCGAGGATCGTAGATGAGGTTAGTTTCCATGCTTTACTTTATCGAGAGACAAATTTGGAAGACACCTCGCCTTGTTCTCCAAATACACGCCCCGCCAGGAGAGTGTGTATCCGGAGAACAACAGGAGATGATGCCAAACTCGCTCTCGGATCGGAGCGCACATGGAAACTAACCCCACCTACGATCCGCGGCCGTCCAAAAACGTGGACAATTCAAACAGATACGGTTTTAGATATGGAAATATCGCATATTTCCAACCGTATCTCTTTCGAACGGAGACGCTTAATCGGGTTACGTGATCTACGCACCATGATACGGAAAATATATGATTAGGAGAAATCACGGTCAAAGTTACATAATGAATACTTCAAAAGTAAATAACAACACTTTTTTGTGATCGGTGGTAGTAGACATCATGTTTGTAAGGTAATGAGCCATCAAAACATTAAATAAATCCTTAATAAGAAGTAATTCAAACCCCGAACTAGATGTAAAAGCACCGCTCAGACTCTAATAACAACTAACATGCAAACGCAAGGACGGAGCGACAAGTTAAATTTTGAAAACTACTTAAACAACTTAGGGCATGCCACGCTTATTGTGGCACAAAATCATCTACCACGAGTGTGGCACAATATGGCAAGGGTTGTGTCCATGATGTGGGTCACCAAGCTAAGATATTGTGGTATGCTAAAAGTGTGGTAGCAAACCAGCAAGACGATGGCCGACATGCACATTTGGATAAGATATGATCAAACCGCTTGCCTTTTGCTGGAGATGCTTAACCTGCTGCAGAGGAATACTCTCCCAATCGATAATATCGTTGGTACCTATCGCAAGAACGAGAAAATCCAATAAAACGCATTTAACACGAAAAAGATTCAAAAATCCAAAGTCAACAAAATCCATGTAATTTATACAGCAGGAAGACCACGATTTTAAATGAATTTAGCAACAAGAATCATTCGACTTGGATAAAGTATGAAAAGTTATGGCTAAAACAATTTCAATCTACTGAAATTCCAATTTAATTGTTTTCAGGTACTGTTCATCACACAATTTTCTAGGAGGTTGTTGAGTGTGAAATTTTTATGACAGGTAGAGCATGGTATTCTAAGATCAGCAAAATTGGGTTCACTCGCTTTAGAGTTAAATTAAATTAGTTATGAATTTTTAAAGTTGAAATTATGACAATAGGTCGATCGTCATTTGACATACACATACATCACTCTAATGGTTTCGAATACACACATTCATAATGACTTAATGAATTAGAAAACAAAACTGATTACTAGAAATAATTGATATGAATCAAGTAATGAACTGGACATTCTTCTATAGTTTAGGTTCTCTATAAAAACTTTCGCTCATTTATATACCATGCTATCAGACAACTATCCGGAAGAAGCTCACAATGAGAAATGTCATTCAAGAGTTTGTTAGGCATCCTAGGAACCAAGCTCCAACTATCCTTGGGCTTAGAGACATATCCTAGTGTTTCATCACTTGCTGGATTCATGTCATATCAAGAGACATATGCTATTAGATGTCGACAGAGATTCCTTGCTAATCCTCTCAGGTGAGAACATCCAGACATTTTCGATCGATGTTTCATTTGACAAGAGGTGGCATAAGCAAAGCATCTAAAACTATAAACTTAAGTGAGGATGTGTTTGCTGGTAAGTTGAATTTTTTTCCTTCTGTTGAAATTACATTTTTCATGTAATTTTCAAAAGCAACTGCAACTTTAATATTAACTTTACAGGGTATAATTCCATATTGCGTTGTGGACATATAACTTACAACTTCAAGTAAACCAGATTGAAGATAATCCAAATTATCACTAGGCTAATGACATTCTAATACTAGTAGTTAGAAATTTCATTCAAATAGCCACTAGTCATTCATCTAGCAGCGAGCAAGGCGTCAGAGATGCACTACAGAGCCCGGACGTGCGCCTACAGTGGCCGTCGACGAGATAGCGCAACTAGAATGGCTGAGTAATTAAAAAATCTTCCTATTTTGACATTAGGCCACCAAGGATGGTTAACTTTGCCCAAAAAAGCAAAAGTATACATTTGAACTTTTCAAACATATTTATAAACATAGCAAAGCCTCTGGCAGGGAAGCCAGATCGACCCATGAGCAAAGAATGCACCAACAAACCAACCTATGCTCCCAAATTTCACAAAGCTATCATTACGCTTTGAAAATGGAAAAAATAACATTAAGACCATATCATGTGCAAAAGTGCATTTACTAATGCGTAAAAGTTCATTTAGTGAGATGTTTTAGAAACGAAATCATAAATTGATTAAGCTTCCACGCTAGGCTCACCAACTAATATACGCCCAGACTAGCAACTTGGAGTTCAAATCTCCAAATTGCCAAAGGTGAGATAAGGCATGAAGAAAGTAATGTACATACATAACTAAGCCACTCTTGAGGAGGATTGGGAAAAAGGAGTCTGTCCTCAACATGTTGAGTTCTAATGCAATTGCGTGTAAACCTCATCAACTTCCACAAAATGCTTTTTACTACTTATTGTTTTTCGTCAAAAATCAATTACAAGTAACTACTATTTGAACCCGACAAAGATGGATCCTTCAAGAATATAAAGTTATGCTCCAATGTTCGTGACACTTAGTGATACACACACTAACATTTCAAAGGTAAGACAACGCAATTTCAGTTCATAATTAACAAATTACCACCGAGTATTCAAACAAGCGTAATCCACTACACTAAAATTCAAATCTCTCACCAGACCCAACACAAAAACACGATTTAACCAAACACTACATATGGATGCCGGTGACGAGCGAGACAACCGGAGGGGGTCGATGACTACAGTGTGATGGCAGAGAAGACAGGGTGGAGTACCTGCGACAGCGGCGACGAGCTCCTACGGCGAGGAGGCGCGAATCGACGGAATGAGCGGCGGAGACACGGCGAAGGCGGGTCGGTATGAGCGAATCCACCTTCTTTTCCTCTCCTCCTCCTCCTCTCTTTCTCCTCCTCGGCGTGGCCATGGGGATGCGGGTGTGGGTTTGGTGGTGTGGCGTGTGTGTGTGGCATGTACATGGGCAAGGGGTGGGCTGGTGCGGCGGGCGGCATGTGCAAGTGTACAGGTTTGCTGGGAGGTGTGTGTGTGGCCGAATGGCGGGGGGGGTTTAAATCTTTGCCGAGTGCCCCGATCCGCACTCGCAAAGAGGGTTTTTAAAAATTTCAAAAATGGTTTCGAAAGTGTCAAAACCGACACTCTCGGCAAGAACTCCTTTCCGAGTGTCATTTTTGACACTTTCGACTAAACCATTTTTTTCCACTTTTGACCTCCAAACTTTTTCTGCAGTCCTCATACAATACCTGGTACTCCATGTTCCAATGTGGCATATTTCTCGGACTTGTTCTATATTTCTTTAATTTATTTCAATTAATTGAATTTTCTTGGATAATTCAAATTATAACTGCTAGTCATTCGAATAATGGAAAAAAATGAATGGAAAAATGATATTCATGTTATTTAGTATAATGTGAGGCCGTAACCAGGAACAGACCACCAATTTCGAACATCTTGTTCACGAAACATGACCACGAACTTGCGGTCGAGTTGTTTTTAAATTGTATAAAAAGCAAACGAAGTCTGAAAATCATGAAACTTGTCAAGATGTCATGATATCATATGTGGAGGCTGTGATAAAAATTTCAGAAGGTTTCGCGCAAGTTGTCACGTATGATGCTTGCAAACCGAAGAATCTCCGAAGAAGTTGTCATGTATTCTTCTGTCTTTCTAAGGTTTGCAAGCATCGTACGTGACAACTTGCGCAAAACCTTCTCAAATTTTTATCACAGCCTCCACATATGATATTATGACATCTTGACAAGTTTCATGATTTTCGGAATTCGTTTGCTTTTTATACAATTTAAAAACAACTCGACCGCAAGTTCGTGGTCATGTTTCGTGAACAAGATGTTCAAAATTGGTGGTCTGTTCCTGGTTACGGCCTCACATTATACTAAATAACATGAATATCATTTTTCCATTCATTTTTTTCCATTATTCGAATGACTAGCAGTTATAATTTGAATTATCCAAGAAAATTCAATTAATTGAAATAAATTAAAGAAATATAGAAAAGTCCGAGAAATGTGCCACATTGGAACATGGAGTACCGTGTATTGTATGAGGACCGCAGAAAAGTTTAGAGGTCAAAAGTGGAAAAAATAGTTTGTCGAGTGTCCAAAATGACACTCTAAAGGAACCTCTTGCCGAAAGTGTCATTTTTTGGACACTCGGCAAAGGGTTAACGCGGTGTCCGGCCGTTAACGGTGGTGCCTTTTGCACGTTGTTCTTGTTTGTCGAGTGTTCACACTGCAAAACCATATCTTTGTCGAAAGTGGATGGTTTGCCGAGTGCTCAAGACTTAAGACAAACCACTTTTGCCGAAGTGCCACTGCTTGCCGAGTTCTTTATCTCGGCGCACTCGGCAAATAGGCTCTTTTGCCGAGTGCCCGATAAAAAGCACTCGGCAAAGTATGGGACACTCGGCAAAGAAGCCGTCTCCGGTAGTGGTAGCTACCACTCGGTATCCACCGTTTAATTTTGCATCAAGATTCATATTCTTTCTTCTCCCTATCAACTTCGAAGACTTTTAACTCAAAATTTGAAGACTTTCAACTCAAATTATCTCACTCTTCCACCTCAAAAAATTCAACTTTCAACTCAAAAAATTTAAAAACTGTCAATACCGTAGTTGAAAGCTATCAACTCGAAATCAGTGACGTTCAACTCAAATTGGAATACTTCTAACTCAGAATTTATCACTTTCATCTAAAAAAATTCAACTTTCAACTCAACTTTCACCGAGAAAAGTTGAATTTCAACTTTAAAGATTCAGGTGGGAAGCTACCCTTTGGACAGCCACGTATTTCTGACTACAGTAAGGCTCTTTTTGAACAAAAGCACATGATATGCGACTATGCATTCATCTTTAAAACATCTAATTTGGAAATAAAACTAATCAACCGTCTTTTCCTTGCATCTTTATCGATCTCCCATAACATAACAACATCAGCTAGTTATTTAATCCTAAAATTGCACGTGCTTGAATATTTATGTCATGGCCAATATATAGTCAGACGCCAAACATATGTGCATCTATGTTTTTCAATCATCTATGCATGCTAATTAAGGTGCGAACTCAAAAATAAATGTTCAAGTGCTTGTACCGACAACTTATAATCTTGTGCGAGTTAATCAGTCGTCAACTCCGGCATTGTTCTCGATCTCTAGTATTTTCAGAATTTTCTTCCAAGAACAGATCGAACATGCAACTCAACTATTTTTGATGGTATGGTTTAAGTTTGTTGCATCAATCGATTAATTCATTCATTTGATTAATTCTCACACACACACACACCCACACACACACACACATACATACATACATACATACATAGAGTAAAACTAAGTCGTACAAATAGTAATTCCGATATCAACAAGTGACAGTAAAGTTACTAGTATCTTACAACAAATGTACATGAGCAATTCAATAAAAGTTGTAATGCAGTAATATTGTATGTACACGAAAGTAATTTTGCCATACCCAAATTTACTGCTGATTAACAGTTAGATTTTTTAAAATGTTTTTTTGAACGTGCGCGGAAGTTGCATATATTACGTGTGTGGGCACCGTCTGGGGGATTACTCGCACTACAACAAATCATAGTTTCTCTTTCTGGTGGCGCGCTCAACCCACAAAAAAAAAACTCCAAGTTCTCTAGCGAGCTCTATCGGCCCGCATTCCCGGCAAGAACAGAGGCGAACTTCGGATTCAGCACCCCCTCACCCCCCCCCACTACTACAAAAATGCTAATACTGGACGCCTGATCATAGACGGTTCATCGAAATCGTCTGTATTAAACACAATCTTAGACGGTTTTTGTTTACCGACTGTCTGTGCTATTTTCTGCGCTAAAAATCATCTGTGAAGAGGTCATATCACAGACGGTTCGTGTTTAAAACCATTTATGAAGTATCACAGACGGTTCTTACAAAAAACCGTCTGTGATATTACTACATATCATAGACGGTTTTTGTTGAAAACCGTCCGTGATAATTATCTCATCACAGACGTTGCAGTGTACATAGCTCCCCAACAGAGTCTTCTTGATCTCCATCTCTCGTGCTACGGTAACCGCGGGAGATCTCCAAGCCCGGTGAGTCCATCGCCACTTCGTGCCCGATTTGAGTATCGCCTCACCTCACTGAGCCCGCTCGTGTGGTCCATTTCAGTTATTGTCGCCAAGGAGCTTGCTGCCGTCGCCGATGTTCACCGATCAACAACCAGCCGCCTTAGACCTTCCCTGACTTCATTGACACCATCCTCGTGATTGAGGTGAGCTACTGGAGCACAAGCACCCTTTAATTTGAGTAGTTTCAGGCGTTTACGCCGAAATCGCTAGCGAAGCCCAAGGTGCCGCCACGGGACATCACCGTCGATTCGCCTCAAGCGACCTTAGGGCCTCGAGCCACGACTATCAGCAATGCGATGTCACCCTAAGCCCAGTTTGAGCTTCAAATCCTACTATTTTAAAATATTTAGTTAATAAACTAACGAGTCTATGACATGTGGGACCGCCATAGATTTTATAAATAAAATCATGAAATAAAAAATGAAAAAAAAAAAAAAAAAGGCACCTTTAGTTCAGAGAAAAGTACGCTTTCTCTGTTGGAAAGCGTAATTAAACCTCAAAAAAATACGCTTTCGAAGTCACCCTTTTATTTATTTTTAGAGTTTTCAATACGAACCGTGTGATGGACCGAAGCTGGATGTACGCTGAGAACCATGTGAGTGAAGAGTACATTAATGGTGTGTCTGCTTTTACAAGAGCTGCCGAGGAGGATGTGTTGAATAAGGGGGCGGAATATATGTATTGTCTATGCATTGACTGCGAGAATCTGAAGATGTTTAAGAACCAAGCGCAGATCGAAGCACACTTGATTCGAAGGGGTTTCAAAAAGGGTTATACACATTGGACCAGTCACGGTGAAGAGCATATTATACAGGAAGTCAACGATATGCCGCCGGATGATGTCGATTGTGGTTTCGATTCGGATAAGCTACACGATGACAATCTAGATCAGATGCTTCGCGATGCAGAAGAGAACTGTGATGAGAGGGAGTATGTTAAATTCCGGTGCGTGATGGAGGACTCGGAGAAACCTTTGTTCCTGGGCTGCAAGCCGGAATACACAAGGTTATCATCCGTGCTTGAACTGCTGAAATTGAAGGCAAGCAACGGTTGGTCCGACAAGAGTTTCACGGGCCTGTTAGGTCTCTTAGCGGACATGCTTCCGGAGGGAAATGAGTTGCCCAAAACCACCTACAAAGCCAAGAAGGTTCTTTGTCCATTGGGAATGGAAGTAGAAAGAATACACGCATGTCCGAATGACTGTATCCTCTACCGTAACGAGTATACAAACTACCGTAACGAGTATACAAACATGCATGTATGTCCAGTGTGCAACGCATTCCGATACAAGTGTAAGAATCAATAAGATGACGGTGAGGGAATCGAGGTGAAGAAAGGACCTCCTGCTAAGGTGGCATGGTATCTTCCTGTAATTCCCCGTTTGTAGCAGTTTTTTGCGAACCCAAAGAATGCAAAACTGCTGCATTGGCACTCAGAGGAGCGTAAGAATGACGGAAAGCTAAGACACCCTACTGATTCCGCCCAGTGGAGAAACATTGATAGGAGGTTTGCAGACTTCGGTGTGGAATCGAGGAATATAAGGTTTGGATTGAGTACAGATGGAATGAATCATTTCGGAAACATGAGCAGCCGACATAGCACTTGGTCTGTGACGCTCTGTATCTACAACCTTCCTCCTTGATTGTGTAGGAAGCGGAAGTATATTTTGCTGTCGATACTTATCGAAGGACCGAAGTAACCTGGGAATGATATTGATGTGTACCTAGCACTATTGATAGAAGATCTAAAAATACTGTGGAATGAAGGGGTACAGGTATGGGATGCGTACAAACGAGAGAACTTCACTTTACGTTCCTTGTTGTTCTGCACCATAAATGATTATCCTACCCTTACTAATCTGTCGGGCTAGAGTACAAAACAGGCCAAAGCCTGTACTCACTTCTTAGATGATACCGAGAGTGTGTTGCTGAATCACTCAAGTAAAACCATGTACATACGTCATCGTAGGTTCCTTCGGAGGGCTCACCCATACCGCAGGATGAAGAAACAATTCGACGGAGAGAAGAAAGACAGTTCAGCTCCAAGGCATTTAAGCGGAAAAGAGGTCTATGATATGGTTAAGGATTTAGATATTGTGCTCAGAAAGGGACGTAAATCGAGGACCCGTAAGAAGAGCATGTGGAAGAAGAGATCAATATTTTGGGACTTACCTTATTAGGAGCACCTAGAAATTCGTCGCTGCATCGACGTCATGCACGTAGAGAAGAATGTATGAGACAGCTTGATTGGTCTCTTACTGAACATTCGTGATAAAATAAATGATGGTGTCAACGCATGGCTTGACTTAGTTGATATGGACATCAGGCCTGAGTTAGCACCAACAAAGACCAATAAAGGACGAACGTACCTTCCACCCTACTTGTTACACTCTGTCCAAGGTCGAGAGAACCGAACTATGCCGGTGCTTGCATGGTGTGAAAGTTCCGCCCGGTTACTCCGCCAACTTGAACAAACTTGTTTTGATGGAAGATTTGAAGTTAATTAGCATGTAGTCTCATGATTGTCATGTGCTGATGACACAAATGATCCCTGTTGCAATTAGAAGTATTTTGTCGATCAAGGTCCGAGAGGCAATCATGAGGCTGTGTTATTTCTTTAACACAATTGCTCAGAAGGTCATCCCGAAGGACTAGATGCTCTTCAGGACGAGATGTATTTCCCTCCGTCATTTTTCGATATCATGGTCCATCTCATTGTTCACATTGTGAGGGAGATAAAGATGTGTGGGCCCGTGTTCTTACGTAGCATGTACCCGTTCGAGAGGTTCATGGGAATTCTCAAGTCCTATGTATGGAATCGATCTCGGCCAGAGGGCAGCATCGTTGAAGGTTATGCAACTGAAGAGGTCATTGAGTTCTGCGTCGATTACATGGCTCAGGTCGAACCGATAGGTGTGCCTCGGTCTCGCCATGAAGGGAGGTTCGAGGGTATTGGGACCATCAGAAGGAAGTCAATCACTCCAGATATGGATGCGTATGCTCAAGCCCATTTCACGGTCTTGCAACACATGACTGAAGTGTCCCCGTATATCGACCAGCACAAGGACGTGCTTCGGCAACAGAATCCGGAGCGGCTGGATGTTTGGATCACGAGACAACACAACAAATGGTTCAACTAATGGTTGAAGGAGTGACTCGCTAGGAGCTCGTCAAGTGATATGCTAACATGGTTGGCAAAAAGGCCAACATTTACAGTTGTGACATGGCGAGGATACGACATAAATGGGTACACATTCTATACGCAGGTTCAGGATATAAAGAGCACTAACCAGAATAGTGGTGTCTGCATAGATGCATACAGTACCGATGGGCTGAGGAGCTCCTACTATGGGCAAATGGAGGAGATATGGGAGCTCGACTACGTGCTTTTCAAGATCCCTCTATTTCGGTGCCATTGGGTCCATCTCCCACAGGTGAAGGTCGACAAGTATGGCATCACTACCGTGGACCTCGAACGTGCCGGATACAAAGACGAAACATTCGTACTGGCTAACCAAGTTGTTCAAGTCTTCTATGTAACCGACCCGGCAAATAAGAAGCGCCACGTAGTTCTTCATGGAAAAAAGAGGATTTCGGAGTTGAGAATGTAGTGGACGAGGAAGAATACAATCAATTTGACGAGTTGCCTCCTTTCGGAAACGGCATAAGGGTCGAGGAAGAAGAATGTGATGAAACTAGCTACATACGCGTCGATCATCATGAAGGGCTAATTTTTAAAGATCAATCGAACAATGTGTGTATATGTACGTTCTGATGAATGGTTAATTTTAGTTCATTTGAGTTAATTGATTTGTACTATGAAATGGATGTGCTTGTTTATCAAATGAATGTGAATTGGATGTATATACATGTACTTGTTGTGATTTCTGCTTGTTTTAGAGGGCATGGCTAGCATTCCCTGAGGCTAGCCAATAAACAGAACTAGCCAATAAACCATCTGTGATTGTCGACTATCACAGACGGTTCCATCTACAAACCGTCTGTGATAGTCGACTATCACAGACGGTACGTTTTGAGTTAATAACCGTCTGTGATATTATGTATTACAGACGGTTCGAAAACCGTCTGTGATGACCTCATGTCATTACTGACCAATAAACTCAGACGGCTTATGAAACCATCTGTGATGACGTTTTTTAACCGTCTGTGAAGGCCTTTTCTATAGTAGTGCCAGCACGTCTCAAGGTTATGAGGAAAAGTAAAATCCCGCTGCATTTTACTTGTATTTCTTTTTTTGTCGTGGCATGGATATTTCTAGGGTTCTAAACAAGAAATTCCGCCAAATTCCATAATCTTGCTACTCGGGCGATTTTTCTCCCGAATTCGCGTGTTATAGAGGCGATGCAACCAGGGGGTCTCCCAGTTATAAGTAAATCCACTCCACCCCATGCAACAAATCACACTATCTCATTATTGTTTCTGTTTTTGTTTGTCTTCCCATTGTGGCAGTCGATGAGGACATCCGACGACGCACCCTAAAAGGTGAGGAAGATCACCATTGAGGATAGCCATACCACACTGGCGATCTTCACGGACGCATCCCAACCCCAACCCGTCGTGGCAAGAACATCGGATGCACCTGCTATAGACGCTCGCGTTGGTCTTTCTCAGAAGAAACAACCGAGTAAGAAGAGGAAGGTAGTCGAGCCAGAGGACGTCGTGGCTCTAACGCCTTGAGATGAGCCCGTGCCCGAGTCCTCCATGGTAAAGATGTTCGCATATAGCAGTAAATTCTTTTTCACATTACAGCAATTCGTTCATCATACCGTCATAGTATTACTTTAGCTGTAAAAAAATGAGATATGTTACAATAATTATGCAGCTATGCCAATAGTAAAATCACGGTAAGTTGAATGCAGGTTTGTGGCCGAGAGGAAGCGCAGTCTGTACACGACGTGCATCAGGTGCGATCCTGCCCTCGTCATCTCCACCTTCGATGAGCTGACAATAGGGAAGATGAATGAGGTTTCGAGACTGGAGTTCAGTGGCATTATGAAGTTCAACCTATAGGGACCGGAGAGGAGGGATCTTCTATGCTTCCTCATGGATAGGATAGACCCAGTCAAGATGGCTATCCATATCGGCGGGGGAAGGAGCATCCCAATCACGTCCCATGCTGTGAAGTGCGTTCTCAGGATCCTGTGCAGAGGCAGGGACACACTAATGGTGTCCCAGGCCATAGGGACTGCCGAACTGGCTGAGTTGAAGTGACTGCTCGGGGTGCAGCTGAACTCCAATGTAAAGAATGCGACATTGATCGAGAGGATAAAAACTGGTGGCACAGATGCTCTAACAATGAGGTGTTTCTTCCTCATCGTCTTCAGCAAGCTCCTGTTTCTGACGACCAATATCAACATAACGAGGAAGGATGCATAGCTCACGAAGGATCTGGATAACTTCGCCAGCATCGACTGGTGCAAGGCCGTTATAGACGACCTTAGGGAGTCTGTGCGCAACTGGAACAAAAAGAAGGACAACACCACCAAGTCTATCAGTGGATACACCGCCTTTGTGCTTGTTAGTTTCCACAGTAAATCTATATGTTACATTCGGTAATATGTACATTAACAAGCAGTAAAATATGTAGGTCATGCACACAGTAAATAGAAGTCTTACAGCCAAGTCAAACAGAGCGCACACATCAATAAAAGGCTAACATAAAATGTTGCTTACTACATGCAGTAAATACATGCTTCAACTTTAGTAATACAAACACTACCAAGCAGTAAATTTTATGTCACAGATTTACTAACTCGACAACCTAAGGTGTGTCCACAGCATCGACGCTATTGAGACCCCACGCGACGCACACTTCACAGCCGGCCATGTCGACAAGATCATCGCAGCCAATAGGGCGAAGGGCGACGGGATTGACACCTTTGGCAAGCTCAGCGTGAGTGGTCTTTCTACTTTACCCGATTAGCGGTAACACAAGTACTTCATTGTAGTAAAGTTCATTAGATACCACAGTAATTCCCACCAATAATGTTGAAATCAAAAAATGGCCAGCTTAGGAGCAAGGAGGGGACGTGCTACTGGCACAACACGATGGCACAGTTGCACCTGATGGATGAACCCATACACCAGCCGTGGGGTAGTTCCTAAGCTTGTGAGCATTGCTCAATAACTCGGTGTGATCCATGGGCAAAGGGAAGTTCAATGACGAGGCCGGGAGGGCAATGAGGCAGACGGAGAAGGCCATGATGCAGATACAAAGGGCCAAACAGAAAATCAAGACGGCGCATACGAAGGTTGTTAGCGTCATTGGGGCATTGCTCGCAACGGCAAAGGCGCCTGGATCGGCATCTAATGCTCAGGTGAAAAAGTCTAAACGCAGCAAGAAGGCACAGGCATCAGAGTGCATGTCCTCAACCCCCACGCTGATAAACATTGTGTTCCTAGACACTTCGGCGCAGTCGTCGCAGGAGGAGATCACAATCCCGATCACAGCCGCATCGTCGCCATCGGTCGTGGCGTAGGCACCCCCACGCCCGTTGAGACTATCGTCCCGGAAGCAGCATCGCTGATGGCTCTGGTCGTTGTGACGGCAGCCCCTGCGTGCGCGGTTGCATTCATCCCACCACTAGACTCGGCGGCTCCTGGCGTCGCGCCAGCACCTGCAATGCGGGTGAACCCACCATCCCCTATGCACTGGCGCCGGCGGCAATCTACATTCCTGCGTTGACATTGTTCCTCTTACTCCAAAAGAGGTGCAGGATGATAGAGCTCAAGGCAGGTTACCGCATCATAGTAAAACAATGTACTATATGTAGTAAATAGACACATTCGATACAGTAAAAGACAGCAACATGTAAACTGCTAAATCAAATACACAAGTGAGAAAAGTGCATGTAGTAATTGTGTTATCTCAACATAGTAAAAATACAACAACACACAGTAAATCTACATGCATAAGTTTTACTATTGTCGCGCAGGCCAGAAGCGCGACAGTGATGTCGCATCAAACATTGACAACATAATCGACTCGATAGAAGCCGACGCGATCCTATGGATACATCCCGTCGCATTTGCTACATAGGCTCCAATCATGCCGGAGGCTGCGGCGAGTCACGGGTTATTGCCCGCGTTCCGGGAGCAAAGTGAGGTACTGAATGCAGTAAAACGCTTACAAATGATCAAGTAATTTTGTTCACTTTTGAAAGTAATTCATCTTTGATTCATTTTTATTGCGGAAGACAGTAAACGAGGGCTCCAACGATGCTCCGGTAGAGCCCTTGATAGTAAAGGAGCACACGGAGGTAATGATGCAGTAAAAATGAGATGGAAACAAGTAAATTTGCTGACTTTTGATAGTTACTCTATCCCCCTTTTTTTATTGCAGGGGCCATTAAAAGGGGCTGAAACGGACACCCCGGAGGAGCCTTCGCCAGTAAATGTGGTAGAGAAGGCTTCCACCGTCGCGAGTAAAGACAAGGAGGCTCACGTGGCTAGCATCAGCGTATCAAAGGAACATACTAGGGCCACTGTAGTTTTTTTTTGCTACGACACATATAGTAATGTTTTGAATGCATAGCAGTAAAACGTTTTTTAATGCCACAGGTGACACACGATCATTTTTACTGTCAATTTTTATCGCCAATTGTGCGTTGGGAGGTTTTTACTCTCGATTTTGAACAATACTGAGCCATTTTACTACCACTCGCAACGCGTGCACGAGTATTACTGATGAGCCCTCGTGGGAGGCGCGGGGGAGCATGTGCTGGTGCGCCGCGCGCAGCACGGTCCAAGCTGCGACTCACGTGCCAAATAAGCTATTTAGCGTGTGTGTGTGTATGTGTGTATATATACATATATATATATATATATATATATATATATATGACGCCCATTTCGTACTCTTGGGAGTATGTGTAGGGATACGGGTAGGCTACGATAGCAACAAATCAAAATTTCTACCACGTAAACCAGGAAGTCAAGCAAGTAAATGATCACAGATCATTACCACCAGACAAGCAGAGCAGCGGAAGAAGAGTTGGAGCAGCCTAGTCCAACGTAGAGCGCGTCGATGTTGTGGTCGTAGTCGATCGTCCAGCGTCCTCGCGAGTCGATCATCTCCTCCAGCAACTCCTGCAGTTCCTTATG